>CM076583.1:131873054-132332913 GCA_034641835.2 Pinus albicaulis | reverse complement strand
TATCTTTACAATAATTGTCTGACAGTTTTAAAATATCTTTTTGTGTAATAACTACCAATTTTCCCTTTGAGACATAAAGTAAGTGAAACCTTTTAATCCTCTGTTTCTTTGAACTTTAACCTCACCTTTATCCCCTTTTGGAACTGCTTCAAAGCTTTCTCAGTTTATCTTTAGCTGTGTCTTTGTCTTTTAATCATCAGATTAAGCTTTTAACCTCTGTTCCTTTGGCCTTTCTTCCTACTTCACTAATTTTTCTTTGTTGTTTTGTGTGCAAGGTTTCTTCTGGTGTGCCGAGGGTTTGATTGTATAACCTGTGCTCATAAGCACTCATCAAGCCATGAAATAAAACCATGGAAGTCCCTTTCTTCATTACTTGGCCTCTATTTGGACTGTGAAAGTCATGACCTTCTGGCCCATCCTTTTATGGACCGTGGGAGGGTTTTTGGCCCTTAAAACTGCCATAGAACCTACAAAAAAAAAACAAACACATTATATAATCTTGCGGGGTTGGAAAAACTGCGTGCAAAAGCTGAGGAGTGGTGGAGGAGTAGTGGAGGAATGCTACAGAGAGGGGGAATGGAGAAATCTGCAAAGAAATGGGGTTTAAAATGACTTTGGTAGGAAAATAGGCAAAAGTGGTTTTAGAAAATCACCAGTGGTTTTCACGCAGGGCAATGGTGGTTTGTGGTTTTGCGCGTACCGAATGCAATCCAATTATTTTGAGACAGGCATCCCTTGGAAAACTATTGGTTTCATGTGAGTTTGGGTGGTTAAACCCTGGATGGAAAAATCGTGCGATATCGTATATGAGTCGTCGGATGGGAAGGGGCAGATCTGACGGTGCGGAGATGAGCACGATGGAAAGGTGCACGGGTAGGAGTTTAGTGGGAGATAGGTTTCAAGAAATGATTGGATGGATGGCTCTGTGGGTGAAAGGCGGGCCATATGGTGATGTGGGCTGTCTGTCATGGAGTGGAAAGGTCGTTGGACCATCAGGTTAGACGAGAACCGTTAGATCTATAAGATCTATGGTGTAGATTGATCTGCGGGGATGAATGGTTGAGATTAATAGGGGGAAATAACGAATAGGAGAGGAGATAAGAGCCATCCAATCATGGGTGATCAACAGTCGAGGATGCGTTGGAGAAGTCGTGATTTAAGTAAGGGAAAAAGGAAGGGGGATGCGGGAGGAGTGGTCCCATGGAGGAATAAGTGACCAAGAGCGAAAGAAATAAGGGCTTATGGCATTGAGAGATCGGTAGAATGAAAATATAAGGGGGAGGGAGAAAAATGGAATGCCGATGCGATGAGGGAGGCTAAGAGCTTGGGTTGGGGCATGGTCCTATGGAGGAGAAGTGACCAGGGGCCAAGGAAAAATGGGGCCAATTGCATCGGCGGGTGAAGGGGGAGTAACGCGATGAAAGAGTAATAGCGCCGATGTGATGGGAGTTTGGGCGCTTGGTCATAGCGCTCGGATATATGGTGGACGGGGCTAGGGCTCAAACCCAAAAATGGGGCTTTAAAACCCAAATTTATAAAAGGGCGGAAAAGGGAAAAAAACAGAGTTTGTTCGGATTTTTGAAGTTTCGACAGGCTTTAGAAGAGGGTTTCGAGCTCTGGCCATGTGAAAAAAGGAGCTAAAGATTTTAAGCCCTTGGGGGCTTAAACCTATAATTGTGAGAAGACTATTTTTAGGCCAAAAAATGGGTTTTTAGGCCGATTTAGAAGTTCCGATAGGTGAAAAGGGGTGTTTTTAGACCAAAACAAAGTGAGTTTAATTATTTAAAAAGGGTTTTCAAACCATATAAAGGAGTTATTATGGTTTGGAGGGTTTTTTCAGAGGAAATGATGAATTGATAAAGGGAAAATATGCTATTTTTTAGAGGAAAAATGGACAAATGAAAACAGGGATAAAAAGCCTAAAATGAGCTTTCTTCTTTGAAACAGCAGGATAAAATTTTAGAAGACATGGATGAAGATTTTGGGGAATTGACAGACTCAAAATGATGAAGGCAGTGAGATTTTAGAATTTATAATGTTTCTTTGAAATGTTATTTCTAGAAATCCAGGATTGGCAATTTTAGTCATCTTTGGATATTATCAAAATTATGGATGACTAACAGTGGCTCCACTTGGGGAGGACAACTATCCTTTTAGGTGTGCAGAACCTCAGTTATTAATCTCTGGCTTTTAGCAGACTGGTGCCTCATCCATTGGGCATATTTCTTCTTTTCTTCTTGGTTTTTCTCTAAAAAGGACAACTTTTATCAATCTGCAACATGTGACTTTTTCAAAACAACATTTCTACCTACCAAATCTTACTTTTTCCTAGCATTTTTTCTTCCTTTTTTGAGTGAATTTGAGCTAGCAAACTCTTTGAAATTTTATTTTTGAAAACATAAACAAACTATCTAATCATATTCCTTATTTCTTCCAAGAGTCCAGATTAAACTGTTGAACTCTTTATTTTCTACCTATGCTACTATCTGTCATGATTAAGCTTTTTGACAGATTTTATTCTCTATTTCTAAAACAGGAAATTTAAAAATAGTCAAATCAGGATTAGATCATCTAATCTGCAATGGTGTCTATGGCTATATGTACAAGCTGCTCATAGGCTTTATTTGCAGAAAATTGAAACAAAATTGTGATAGGCTTAAGATCTGAAAATTAAAGACATCCCTCTTTCTTCTTGGCTCAAGTTTTGATCTATTTAGATCCATCTTTTATTCCTTTCCCTAGTTCAGATTTTGAGCATGTTTGTACCATTCTTTCTCTATCCTAATCTATTCTACTGAAAAGCCAAGATTAAACAGTTTGGAAAATCTTCTTCACTAACCTATCAGCAGTAAATTGAAATATATCTAGTCATGATTAGGCTGTATGACTAAATAGCATTGACTTTTTTAGTATTGGCATTTAAGTTTGCACACTTTCAGATTCTTCTCTTTTTGGTATGGGGTTGTACCTTTCTCCTGTTATATCTACCCTCTTTTCTCTTTTTCTATTTTTTTGTATTTTTTCGATTTTTCTTTTTTAAAGCAAAAAAAAAACTAACTAAATTCTCATAGGATGAGCTTAGTTTATTTCCTATCTAACCTAATATAACTTGGAATATTTACATGTTTAGCTTACCAGTTCTCTTTTCCAATACATCCAGTCAATCAGATGGTTCCATGACTGGTCTTTGCTCATCTCTTTGAGCATGCTGGACAAACAAGGCCACTGCCATTTCCCTTGTTTTTTAGCAGCAGTGTTAAATAATCTTCTTGCTTTTGGAAATACACTGCTCCTAAATTTTTTTATCCCTTCTTCAAATAATATCTGGTTGTGAATATTTGGAAGATAGGTTTCAACCAGGATTACCTTTTCCTCCACTAGATCAAGATTAAGATTCTTTTGAGAAAGAACTTCTTCCTCATCTTCATTATCATCTGAACTGGAGGACTCATCATATATTGTAGTACTATCCTCTTGTAGTCCTGGTATGCTCTGATTCAGTGGACTGTACTCTGTGAAGAGATCATCATATTCTTGAGCAGGGGTATCTTTTATTACCTCAACCCTTTTAGGAGAAGGCTCTTTATATTCATCATGTTCAAGAAATTCCTCTTCCTTTACAATCTCAACATTACGACTGATAGATTGCTGATTCCCAATTATGTGAAAGCTATTTATGATGGGCTGCATTATTTGATTACTAATTTCAAGCTGATGATAATGAAATTTAGGAAACCAATCCACTGTTGGTTTCCCTTCATGATTATTTTCTATTTGGAGCTCATCATCATCATCATTAGATCTATCAGTATTTAGAGAATCATTAGTATAAATAATCTCACCAATTAGACATATTGGGTTATCATTTTGTCTTTCTTCAAACTGATCTAAAAGTTTGTTTTCTAGTTCAAGACAACAAGGTTCAGTAGGCAGATGAGCAGAAGTGTTTTCTTTAGATGAATTTTTGAGCGCTGGTTGTTTACTTAATATTTGATCAATTTCTTCCTCTATCAAAAGAGGAGGAATTTTTATTTGGTCTTGGGCAGAAGTATAGCTGTCCTTTTTCTCTTGTGAAGGATGATCTTGAGGCTGGATGTCTTCTTGAGCCTCACCTAGAAGGAAAGGTGAATGAATACTTGAGTTTTCAGTTGAATCTTGAGGATTTTATTCTATTTCTTGATCCTTTTCACTCTCAAACAACTCCTCTTGATATTTGTGATTTTAATTTTGAACATGGGATTCATGAGTTGTTTCTAATAGATTGTTAGGATGCCATTCTTCTTTAATAATCTGAAATGAGTTATAACATAAAGGCAGAGATTCTAGTTGTGTTGTCTCTTCTCCTATTTCAGACTTTGTGAGTTCAAGATGGCTGACTGTTTCCTCAGGGTAATGTTCCTTATTTATGTTTGCAGCTTGTTCATAAAGTTATTTTAATAGTAAAACACAAGGTATAGGTAGGCAATCAATACCTTCTTGACAATCTTCCTCATTGTTCTCTTTGTAATCTTTCTCATCATACATATTTTGTTTGTTTTTTATATCTTGTAGTGGTGTAGTTTGTGATTGATCAGGGAAAGACATAGGTTGCTCTAGATAATCAACATCTGTATCAACCTCATGCCTATCTCATATTTTATCAAGTATGTACATAATTTTTTCCATTATGTCCAATAATGTATCTAGTTTTACTTCTCTATCCATACTTGGATCCATGTTTGTAAAAAAGGAGGTCACTGTATTTTTTCAACCAGTTCAAAGTCTTTTTCCAGTGGAGTCATTAGGTGCTTTGGAGGTTGTGGAGTCACCAGGTGGAAGATTTGAACTTTGTTTTCCACCATCATCATGATTGGGTTTGCTCGTGAATGGGGAGTTTACAAGTACTAGTGAAGTAATAGGCCTAATGGAGGTCAGTGGAGTCGCCGGTGGAAATTTTTAGCTTTTTTGGAGGTAAAATTTTCTATGTTCCACCACCAATGTTTATTACGAAGCCAATCTGAAATGTTTTTTGGGGTTTTCTGAGTTTCTATGGTTGTTTGAAGGACTAGTGAGTCTATAAGAGCTTTCTAGGAAACTATAAACTCAAAGGTCCCATCATGATTGCCAGAATGTTGGGGTCCTGTGATTTAGCAGATTGGCATACTAAGTGACAAGGAAACATATAAACCAGTCTTTAGAGTTCTAGGACCTAGCCCTCCTAGTCTAGAAAGGTATCTCTCAATTGTTTGCAAATATATGACTTGTTTGCTTGCAAAAGCTTGATTTTAGGCTAGTTATTAAGTACGAGTTTGTTTGTTTTGGGTTCTCTTGATTGGACATGAATGATCTAGGAAGCATAGGTGGAAAGGGGAAATATCAGAACCATTTGGAAATGGAGTCAAGAAGAAGTTATAACAAGCTCAATCAATGGATATGGGATATCAAAGGGCAAATCTAACTTGGCGATTGGATCTTGGGTTTGGTGGATAAAATGAAATGGACATTAAGGATTTAGAAAGAGAGGTAGAACTAAGGGAAATTAAGAATCCTTAATTATATGTACCTCTAAAAAAAGGGACTTAAGACATCATTTGAACATGAAGAGGCATTTCATAGACAGGGCTAACCATAAATTCTAGAAACCACACTTCAACAAATAATAATATCAAGACAATCTGTTCCAATGAAATCTGGAAGTCGAGGAACGTTCTATTTCATCCAATTATTTCACCTTCAAAGACATAGAAAACATATAAGATTCACAATAAACTCATTCATAGAAGAGGGAATTCCTAAAAATCTAAGACTACAATTATAAATACCTTCAAAACAATTATCTAAGCAAGAACAAAGGGTATGATCAAAACAGACCTCTTTGGAAGACTATAAACAATGGTACTTTAAAGGGAGACTTCAGAAACATTTTTCAAGAGGCAGAAAGTAAGCAGGGAAAACCATAAATCATTCTTGAATCCAAATATTTGAACTATTTTTGAAATAAACAAGCTTCAGGGTTGAAAAGTAGTCAAACTACTCAATAAACCATTAGCAGATGAAAACATAAAGACAGTGAAGAGTATATAGATCCAAGGTGCTTCTAAGAGACATTTCTTAGCATAAAATTTTCACTGTAATGTAAGTATAAAACGATGGAACAAAGTGGAAAACAAGAAATAACAATAACATATAAGAATACATCACCAAAAACCATGCTCAAGGATCCAGTGATAGAGCCTTCTCATTAACAAAACATGTCAAAACATCATTTGTCTTCCAAAACTTCAATTTCTTCTTAATGTTCAACCAGACCATGTACAATTGCAAAGAGTTCAAATGTCAGCAACCAACCCCTACAAATGAGTTCCACAATAATATTTATACTGTAATTGAGGAGGTGGAACTATCTAGGCTTTAAAAAATGTTATTAATGACATAATAATTGCACTCCTATCCTTAGAAACCATGCAAGGAATAAGGTAGGAATATCTCTCAACTACTCCTCTGTGTAATAAATTTGTATTTACTTCCTGAGGATAGAATAGCTGAAAAGATTGACTTTGAGGCCCTTTTCTGTCTTTATAATAACTGTCTGATAGTTTCAAAATATCTTTTTGTGTGATAACTGCCAATTTTCCCTCTGAGAGATAAAGAAAGTGAAAGGTGTCACTTTTGATTTATCAAATGAATAACTACTCCTTTGATGTATCTGAGGCTATCCTTAAGCCTTTTGTGCCTTGATTTCATCATAAAAATATGTTTTAGGGCCTTTTTAACCTTGGTCTGCTTTTTAAATTAATCTTTTTTGATGTCTTTTACCACTTTATCTGATTTCTTTAAACCTTTTAATCCTCTGTTTCTTTGAACTTTAACCTCGCCTTTATCCCCTTTCAGAAATACCTCAAAGATTTCTCAGCTTATATTTAGCTGTGTCTTTTTCTTTTAATCATCATATTAAGCTTTTAACCTCTATTCCTTTTGCCTTTCTTCCTACTTCACTGATTTTTCTTTGTTGTTTTGTGTGCAGGGTTTCTTCTGGTGCGCCGGGGGTTTGATTGTATAGCCTGTGCTCATAAGCACTGATAAAGCCATGAAATGAAAACATGGAAGTCCTTTTCCTCATTACTTGGCCTCAGTTTGGACTGTGAGAGTCATCAGCTTCTGGCCCATCCTTTTATGGACTGTGGGAGGGTTTTCGGCCCTTAAAACTGCCATAGAACCTGCAAAAACCAAAAAACACATTATATAATCCTGTGGGGTTGGAAAAAATATGTGCAGAGGCTGAGGAGTGGTAGAGGAGTAATGTAGGAGTGCTGCAAAGGGGGGGAACGGAGAAAACCGTGAAGAAATGGGGTTTAAAATTACTTTGGCGCGAAAATAGGCAAAAGTGGTTTTGGAAAACTGCCAGTGGTCTTTGCGTGGGGAAATGGTCGTTTGTGGTTTTTCATGTATTGAACATGATCCAGTTATTTTGAGACACGCGTCCCTTAGAAAACTGATGGTTTCACGTGAGTTTAGGTGGTTAAACCCCAGATGGCATAATCGCACGATATATCATATGAGCCGTCGGATGGGAAGGGGTAGATTTGACGGTGCGGAGATGAGCATGATGAAAAGGTGCATGGGTGGGAGTTTAGTGGGAGATAGGTTTCAAGCGATGATTGGATGGGCAGCTCTATGGGTGGAAGGCGGGCCATATGGTGACGTGGGCTATTTGTCGTGGAGTGGAAAGGTCGTTGGATCATCGGGTTAGATGAGAATCGTTAGATCTATAAGATCTATGGTGTAGATTGATCTGTGGGGATGAATGGTTCATATGACCGGGGGGAAATACCGAATGGGAGAGGAGATAAGATCCTTCTGATCATGGGTGATCGACAGTTGAGGATGTGTCAGAGAAGTCGTGACTTAGGTAAGGGAAAAAGGAAGGGGGTTGTGGGAGGAGTGGTCCCATGGAGGAATAAGTGATCAAGAGAAAAAGAAAGAAGGGCTTATCGCATCGGAAGATCGGTAGAAGGAAAAGATAAGGGGGATGGAGAAAAAGGGAATGCCGATGCGATGAGGGGGGCTAAGTTGGGAAGGAGTTTGAAAAAACCCTTATAAATCCATGCAAGATCTTGCTAGAGAGATCAAAGAGATGAGATTGGACAAGATCAAGGAATCTCCTAGGAGATTTCATCCTCGAGAAATCTCTAGCATGTCTCACCACTGGAATGATTAACCAGTGAACCAGCCACAATCTCCACAATGATCTACCATGCCTACTTTTTTGGTTGTGGAGAATGAAGGGCCTCATGAGCAAGCATCCCTTGAAGACTAATTTGAAGAATATAATTCTTGGAATCAGATATTCAAGGACCGCTTGAGTTTTCAAGAGTTTTTTCACCTCAAGGACAAAAGAATACCAAGGCATCAACATAGACATGGTGGATTCAATGAGAATCATGATCGACATCACTCTATGGGCAGATTATTTTCACCCAAGTTTAATGGATCATCCACTTGTTCTACCAAAGCATGGGTAGAAAAAATAGATATCTACTTTCACTGGAACAAAGTCCCTGAGATGGAAACTATCAAGATTGCAATGCTGCACTTTGAAGGTGAAGCACACAACTAGTGGTTCCATGGGTTGTCTACATTGGGTCATGCCAATGTGACTTCCTATTCTGAGTTCACTAGAAGACTGGTGGAAAGGTTTGACAGAAAGGATCCAAAATCACCTTTCATGAGCCTTGCAAAGTTGAATCAGTCAGGTAATACATAGTCTTATATCTTTGAATTTCTGATACTATCTGTTATGGTTCCTGATTTGTCTGCAGCAAGGAGGGTGTATATGTTCATCGATGGCTTGGATGAACCCCTGCATGGGTAGGTTAAATCTGCCAAGCCCACTACCTTGCATGATTCCATTGAGAGGGCTAGAGACCTTCAAGATGCCTTGCCAAAAGAAAAGGCAAATTTTCAGAACAAGCCCTCTTTTCCTTCTAAAGGAAAGGAAGAGAAAGCTGCTCCTTCAAAGGAGAGCTCATACAATAAGCTTCTTGATGATGAAGTCTAGAAATATTTAAGAAAGAGGAAGATCTACTTCACTTGCCAAGAAACATGGGTACCTGGACATAGATGTGTTGATGGTAAAGAACATTATATAGAGGCCTTCTCAGATCTTGAAGAAGATGAAGATGATGAACCAAGAAGGGGTCACAACGCTGAAAATGTTCAAAGAGATCCAACACCATCAGGAGATGGGAATCAAGCATTTGCTCCTATTGAAGGAACTCTTGCATCTTTGATGGGAGTACCTAAGTACTTGACCCTAAGATTTCAAGGTTTAATCATGAATAAGAGGTTTTCTGTGTTGATTGATAGTGGGGCTACCCACAATTTCATTGATGCCCAACTTGTGCAAAGGACAGAAATACCCACTGATACTTTTGAGGGATTGTTTGTTTTGGTCCCAGGTGATAGAACAATGCAATGCATGCATTATGTCCCATCACTTTTAGTCACCATGGGAACCTACACTTTGGTGGATCACTTCTTTGTAGTTGACATACGAGACACCAATGTTATTTTGGGTGTTCAATGGTTGATTAAATTGGGGAAAGTCGCCACTGATTGGGAGGTTTCACAAATGGAATGGGTGGACAAGAAGAGTGGTGCACCTCAAATGATCAAAGGCATGCATACTTACCCCTCACACAACACTTCCACACAAAGAACAGAGATGGATTTGCATAGTGGAGGCAAGGACCTCACTGTCCCTTCTATTATGTTCATGAGATTTCTACAAGGGGCACTCTTATCAAGTGGAAAACCACCTGGGAGGCCACCTGATTCAGTTTTAGTGAGATATCTCCCACTACCTGATGCTCTGTTTGGGTCCTGTGATTTAGTAAATTGGCATACTAAATGACAAGGCAACATATAAACCAGTCTTTAGAGTTCTAGGATCTAGCCCTCCTAGTCTCAGAGAGGGATCTCTCAATTGTTTGCAAAGACATGACTTGTTTTCTTGCAAAAGGTTGATTTTAGGCTAGTTATTAAGTACAAGTTTGTTTGTTTTGGGTTTGCTTGATTGGACATGTATGATCTAGGAAGCATAGGTAGAAAGGGGAAATATTAGAACCATTTGGAAATGGAGTCAAGAAGAAGTTATAACAAGCTCAATCAATGGATATGGGATATCAAAGGGAAAATCTAACTTGGCCGTTGGATCTTGGGTTTGGTGGATAAAATGAAATGGACATTAAGGATTTAGAAGGAGAAGTAGAACTAAGGGAAATTAAGAATACTTAAATATATGTACCTCTCAACAAAGGGACTTAAAACATCATTTGAACATGAAGAGGCATTTCATAGACAGGGATAACCATAAATTATAGAAACCACACTTCAACAAATAATAATATTAACACAAACTGTTCCAATGAAATATAGGAGTCGAGGAAGGCTCTATTTCATCCAAAAATTTCACCTTCAAAGACATAGAAAACATATAATATTCACAATAACTTTGTTCATAAAAGAGGGAACTCCTAAACATCTAAGATTGCAATTATAAATACCTTCAAAACAATTATCTAAGCAAGAACAAAGGGTATGATCAAAACAAACCTCTTTGGCAGACTATAAACAATGGTACTTTAAAGGGAGACTTCAGAAACAGTTTTCAAGAGGAACCAAGTAAGCAGGGAAAACCATAAATAATTCTTGAAACCAACTGTTTGAACTATTTCTGAAATAAACAAGCTTCAGGGTTGAAAAGCGGTCAAACTACTCAATAAACCATTAGCAGATAAAAACATAAAGACAGTGAAGAGTAAACAGGTCCAAGGTGCTTCTAAGAGACATTTATTAGCCTAAAAGTTTCACTCTACTGTAAGTATATAATGATGGGAAAAAGTGGAAAACAGGAAATAAAAATAACAGATCAGAATACATCACCAAAAACCATGCTCAGGGATCCAATGATAGAGCCTTCTCATTAACAAAACATGTCAAAACATCATATGTCTTCCAAAACTTCAATTTCTTCTTAATGTTCAACCAAACTATGTCCAACTACAAAGAGTTAGAATGTCAGCAACCAAACCCTACAAATGAGTTCCACAGTAATATTTTTACTATAATTGAGGAGGTGGAACTATCTAGGGTTCAAAAAATGTTATTAATGACATAATAAATGCACTCCTATCCTTAAAAACCATGCAAGGCATAAGGTAGGAATATCTCTCAGCTACTCCTCTATGTAATAAATCTATCTTTACTTCCCAAGGATAGAACAGCTGAAAAGATTGACTTTGAGGCCCTTTTCTATCTTTACAATAATTGTCTGACAGTTTTAAAATATATTTTTGTGTAATAACTGCCAATTTTCCCTTTGAGACATAAAGTAAGTGAAAGGTGTCACTTTTGATTCATCAAGTGAATCACTGCTCCTTTGATGTATCCAAGGCTATCCTTAAGCCTGTCTTGCCTTGATTTCATCATAAAACTATGTTTTAAGGCCTTTTTATCCTTGGTCTACTTTTAAGTTAATCTTCTTTGTTGTCTTTTACCAGTTTATCTAATTTCTTTAAACCTTTTAATCCTCTGTTTCTTTGAAATTTAACCTCACCTTTATCCCCTTTTGGAACTTCTTCAAAAATTTCTTAGTTTATATTTAGCTGTGTCTTTGTCTTTTAATCATCATATTAAGCTTTTAATCTTTGTTCCTTTGGCCTTTCTTCCTACTTCACTAATTTTTCTTTGTTGTTTTGTGTGCAGGGTTTCTTCTGGTGCACCAGGGGTTTGATTGTATAACCCATGCTCATAAGCACTAATCAAGCCATGAAATGAAACCATGGAAGTCCCTTTCTTCATTACTTGGCCTCTGTTTGTACTGTGAAAGTCATGACCTTTTGGCCCATCCTTTTATGGACTGTGGGAGGGTTTTCAGCCCTTAAAACTGCCATAGAACCTGCAAAAAAAACAAACACATTATATAATCCTGCGGGGTTGGAAAAACTACGTGCAGAGGGTGAGGAGTGGTAGAGGAGTAGTGGAGGAATGCTACAGATCGGGGGAATGGAGAAAACCACAAAGAAATGGGGTTTAAAATGACTTTGGCGCGAAAATAGGCAAAAGTGGTTTTGGAAAACCACCAGTGGTTTTCGCACAGGGCAATGGTGGTTTGTGGTTTTGCGCATATCTAGTACGATCCAATTATTTCAAGACACGCATCCCTCAGAAAACTGGTGGTTTCGTGTGAGTTTGGGTGGTTAAACCCTGGATGGAAAAATCGCACGATATCATATATGAGTCATCGGATGGGAAGGAGCAGATCTGACAGTGCAGAGATGAGCGCGATGGAAAGGTGCGTGGGTAGGAGTTTAGTGGGAGAGAGGTTTCAAGAAATGATTGGATGGGTGGCTTTGTGGGTGGAAGGTGGGCCATATGGTGACGTGGGCTATTTTTCGTGGAGTGGAAAGGTCGTTGGATCATCGGGTTAGACGAGAACTGTTAGATCTCTAAGATCTATGGTGTAGATTGATCTGTGGGGATGAATGGTTGAGATGACTAGGGGGAAATACCGAATGGGAGAGGAGATAAGAGACATCTGATCATGGGTGATCGATAGTCGAGGATGCGTCGAAGAAGTCATGACTTAGGTAAGGGAAAAAGGAAGGGGGATGCGGGAGGAGTGGTCCCATGGAGGAATAAGTGACCAAGAGAAAAAGAAAGAAGGTCTTATGGCATCGGGAGATCGGTAGAAGGAAAATATAAGGGGGAGGGAGAAAAAGGGAATGCCAATGTGATGAGGGGGGCTAAGAGCTTGGGTTGGGGCACGGTTCTGTGGAGGGGAAGTGACCAGGGGCCAAGGAATTAAGGGGCCAATAACATCGGTGGATGAAGAGGGAGCAACGCGATGAAAGAGTAATAGCGTCGATGCGATGGGAGTTTGGGTGCTTGGTCATAGTGCTCAGATATATGGTGGATGGGGTTGGGGCTCAAACCCAAAAAACGGGATTTAAAACCCAAATTTATTAAAGGGCGGAAAAAGGAAAAAAACAGAGTTTGTTCGGACTTTTGAAGTTCCGATAGGCTTTAGAAGAGGGTTTCGAGCTCTGGACATGTGAACAAAGGAGCTAAAGCTTTTAAGCCCTCGGGGGCTTAAACCTTTAATTGTGAGAAGACTGTTTTTAGGCCAAAAAATGGGTTTTTAGGCCGATTTAGAAGTTCCGATAGGTGAAAAGGAGTGTTTTTAAACCAAAACAAAGTGAGTTTAATGGTTTAAAAAGGGTTTTTGAACCATATAAAGGAGTTATGATGGTTTGGAGGTTTTTTTCGGAGGAAATGAGGAATTGATAAAGAAAAATAGGCTATTTTTTAGAGGAAAAATGGACTAATGAAAACAGGGATAAAAATCCTAAAATGAGATTTCTTCTTTGAAACAGTAGGATAACATTTTAGAAGACATGGATGAAGATTTTTGGGAATTGACAGACTCAAAATGATGAAGGCAGTGAGATTTCTAGAATTTATAATGTTTTGTTGAAATGTTATTTCTAGAAATCTAGGATTGGCAATTTTAGTCATCTTTGGATATTATCAGAATTATGCATGACTAACAGTGGCTCCACTTGGGGAGGACAACTATCCTTTTAGGTGTCAAAAACCTCAGTTATTAATCTATGGCTTTTAGCAGAACAATGCCTCATCCATTGGGCAGATTTTTTCTTTTCTTGCTGGTTTTTCTCTGAAAAGGACAAATTTTATCAATCTGCAACATGTGACTTCTTTAAAAAAACATTTTTACCTACCCAATCTTACTTTGTCCTAGCATTTTTTCTTCCTTTTTTGAGTGCATTTGCACTAGAAAAATCTTTGACATTTTATTTTGAAAATAGAAACAAACTATCTAATCCTATTCCTTATTTCTTCCAAAAGTCCAGATTAAACTGTTGAACTCTTTATTTTCTACCTAAGCTACTATCTATCAATATTAAGATTTTTAACAGATTTTATTCTCTATTTCTAAAATAGGAAATTTAAACATAGTCAAATCAGGATTAGATTTTCTGATCTTCTATGGTGTCTATGGTTGTATGTACAAGCTGCTCATAGACTTTATTTGCAGAAAAATGAAACAAAATTGTGAAGTCTTAAGATCTGAAAATTAAAGACATCGCTCTTTCTTCTTGGCTCAAGTTTTGATTTATTTAGAGCCATCTTTTATTCCTTTCCTTGGTTCAGATTTTGAGCAAGTTTGAACCATTCTTTATATATCCTAATCCATTATATTAATAAGCCAAGATTAAATAGTTTGGCAAATCTTCTTCACTAACCTATTAGCAGTAAATTGAAATCTATCTAGTCATGATTAGGCTGTATGAATAAATAGCAGATTTTTTTTTTAGTGGTGGCATTTAAGCTTGCACACTTTCAAATTCTTCTCTTTTTGGTATGGGGCTGTACCTTTCTTCTTTTATATCTACCCTATTTTCTCTTTTTCTATTGTTTTGTTTTTTTTCAATTTTTCTTTTTTAAAGAAAAACAAAAAACTAACTAAATGCTCATAGGATGAGCTTATTTGCTTTCCTATCTAACCTAATATAACCTAGAATATTTACATGTTTAGCTTACCAATTCTCTTTTCCAATACATTCATTCCATCAGATGGTTCCATGACTGGTATTTGCTCATCTCTTTGAGCATGCTGGACAAACAGGGCCACTCCCATTTCCCTTGTTTTTTAGCAGCAGTGCTAAATAATCTTCTTACTTTTGGAAATACACTGCTCCTAACAAATTTTTTCCCTTCTTCAAATATCTTCAGGAGATGAGAAAAGGGGTCTTGAAATAATACCTGGTTGTGAATATTTGGAAGATAGGTTTCAACCAGGATTACCTTTTCCTCCACTGGATCAAGATTAAGATTATTTTGAGAAAGAACTTCTTCCTCATCTTCATTATCATATGAACTCGGGGACTCATCATATATTGCAGTAATGTCCTCTTGTAGTCTTGGTATGCTCTGATTTAGTGGACTGTACTCTGTGAAGAGATCATCATATTATTGAGCAGGGGTATCTTTTATTACCTCAACCCTTTCAGGAGAAGGCTCTTTATATTCATCATGCTCAAGAAATTCCTCTTCCTTTACAATCTCAACATTACAACTGATAGATTGTTGATTCCCAATTATGTGAAAGCTATTTCTGATGGGCTGCATTATTTGATTACTGATTTCAAGCCGATGATAATGAAATTTAGGACACCAATCCGCTATTGGTTGCCTTGCATGTTTATTTTCTATTTGGAGCTCATCATCATCATCAGATTTATCAGTATTTAGAGAATCATTAGCATAAATAATCTCACCAATTAGACATATTGGGTTATCAGTTTGTCTTTCTTTAAACTAATCTACAAGTTTATTTTCTAGTTCAAGACAACAAGGTTCAGTAGGCATATGATCAGAAGTGTTTTGTTCAAATGAAGTTTTGAGGGCTGGATGTTTACTTAATATTTGATCAATTTCTTCCTTTGTAAAAAGAGGAGGAATTTTTATTTCGTCTTGGGCAGAAGTATAGAAGTAATTTTTCTCTTGTGAAGGATGATCTTGAGGTTGGATGTCTTCTTGAGCCTCACCTAGAAGGAAAGGTGAATGAATACTTTTGTTTTCAGTTGAATCTTGAGGATTTTTTTCTATTTCCTGATCTTTTTAACTCTCAAACAACTCCTCTTGATCTTTGTGATAGTCATTTTGAACATGGGATTCATGCGTTGTTTCTAATAGATTGTCAGGATGCCATTATTCTTTAATAATTTGAAATGAGTTATAACATAAAGGCAGAGATTCTAGTTGTGTTGTCTCTTCTCCTATTTCAGACTTTGTGAGTTCAAGATGGCTGACTGTTTCCTTAGGGTATTGTTCCTTGTTTATGTTTGTAGCTTGTTCATAAAGTTATTTTAACAATAAAACACGAGGTATACGTAGGAAATCAATACCTTCTTGAAAATATTCCTCATTGTTCTCTTTGTAATCTTGCTCATCATAAATATTTTGTTTGTTTTTTATATCTTATAGTGGTTGAGTTTGTGTTTGATCAGGGAAAGACATAGTTTTCTCTGGATAATCAACATCTGTATCAACCTCATGCCTATCTAATATTTTATCAAGTATGTACATCATTTTTTCCATTATGTCCAATAATGTATCTAATTTTTCTTCTCTGTCTATACTTGGATCCATGTTTGTAAAAAAGGAGGTCACTATATTTTTTCAACCAGTTCAGAGTCTTTTTCCAGTGGAGTCATTAGGTCCTTTGGAGGTTGTGGAGTCGCCAGGTGGAAGATTTGAACTTTTATTTCCACCATCAGCATGATTGGGTTTGTTGAATGCATTCCAAGGGGAGTTTACAAGGACTAGTGAAGTAATAGGCCTACTGGAGGCTAGTGGAGTCGCCAAGTGGAAGTTTTTAGCTTTTTTTAGAGGTAAAATGTTCTATGGTCCATCACCAATGTTTATTACAAAGCTAATTTGAATTTTATTTTGGGGTTTTCTGAGTTTCTATGGTTGTTTGAAGGACTAATGAGTCTATAAGAGCTTGCTAGGAAACTATGAACTCAGAGGTCCCACTGTGATCACCAGAATGTTGGGGTCTTGTGATTTAGCAGATTGGGATACTAAATGACAAGGAAACATATAAACTGGTCTTTAGAGTTCTAGGATCTAGCCCTCCTAGTCTCAGAGAGGGATCTCTCAATTTTTTACAAAGATATGACTTGTTTGCTGGCAAAAGGTTGATTTTAGGCTAGTTTTTATGTACAAGTTTGTTTGTTTTTGGTTTGCTTGATTGGACATGAATGATATAGGAAGCATAGGTAGAAAGGGAAAATATTAGAACCATTGGGCAATAGAGTCAAGAAGAAGTTATAACAAGCTCAATCAATGCATATGGGATATCAAAGGGAAAATCTAACTTGGCCATTGGATCTTGGGTTTGGTGGATAAAATGAAATGGACATTAAGGATTTAGAAGGAAAAGTAGAACTAAGGGCAATTAAGAATCCTTAATTATATGTACCTCCCAACAAAGGGACTTAAAACATCATTTGAACATGAAGAGGCATTTCATAGACATGGCTAACCATAAATTCTAGAAACCACACTTCAGCAAATAATAATATCAAGACAAATTTTTCCAATGAAATCTAGGAGTCGAGGAACGCTCTATTTCATCCAAATATTTCACCTTCAAAGAATTAGAAAACATATAAGATTCACAGTAACTGCGTTCATAGAAGAGGGAACTCCTTAACATCTAAGACTGCAATTATAAAGACCTTCAAAACAATTATCTAATCAAGAACAAAGGGTATGATCAAAACAGACCTCTTTGGTAGACTATAAACAATGGTACTTTAAAGGGAGACTTATGAAATAGTTTTCAAGAGGCAGCAAGTAAGCAGGGAAAACCATAAATCATTCTTGAAACCAACTGTTTGAACTATTTCTGAAATAAACAAACTTCAAGGTTGAAAGCGGTCAAACTACTCAATAAACCATTAGCAGATGAAAACATAAAGACAGTGAAGAGTAAACAGGTCCAAGGTGCTTCTAAGAGACATTTCTTAGCCTAAAATTTTCTCTCTACTGTAAGTATAGAATGATGGGACAAAGTGGAAAACAAGAAATAACAATAACAGATCAGAATACATCACCAATAGCCATGCTCAGGGATCCAGTGATAGAGCCTTCTCATTAACAAAACATGTCAAAACATCATCTGTCTTCCAAAACTTCAATTTCTTCTTAATGTTCAACCAGACTATGTACAACCGCAAAGAGTTCGAATGTCAACAACCAACCATTACAAATGAGTTCCACTATAATATTTATACTATAATTGAGGAGGTGGAACTATCTAGGGTTCAAAAAATGTTATTAATGACATAATAAATGCACTCCTATCCTTAAAAACCATGCAAGGCATAAGGTAGGAATATCTCTCAACTACTCCTCTGTGTAATAAATTTATCTTTACTTCCTGAAGATAAAATAGTTGAAAATATTGACTTTGAGGTCCTTTTCTGTCTTTACAATAACTGTCTGACAGTTTTAAAATATCTTTTTGTGTAATAACTGCCAATTTTCCCTTTGAGACGTAAAGTAAGTGAAAGGTGTCACTTTTGATTTATCAAGTGAATAAATGCTCCTTTGATGTATCCGAGGTTATCCTTAAGTCTGTTTTGCCTTGATTTCTTCATAAAACTGTGTTTTAAGGCCTTTTTATCCTTAGTCTACTTTTTAAATTAATCTTCTTTGCTGCCTTTTACCACTTTATTTGATTTCTTTAAACCTTTTAATCCTCTGTTTCTTTGACCTTTAACATCGCCTTTATCCCCTTTCAGAACTGCTTCAAAGCTTTCTTAGTTTATATTTAGTTGTGTCTTTGTAATTTAATCATCAGATTAAGCTTTTAACCTCTATTCCTTTGGCCTTTCTTCCTACTTCACTGATTTTTCTTTATTGTTTTATGTGCAAGGTTTCTTCTGGTGTGCTGGGGGTTTGATTGTATAACCCGTGCTCATAAGCACTAATAAAGCCATGAAATGAAAGCATGGAAGTCACTTTCTTCATTACTTGGCCTCTGTTTGGACTGTGAAAGTCATCACCTTCTGGCCCGTCCTTTTATCCACTGTGGGAGGGTTTTCGGCCCTTAAAACTGCCATAAAACCTGCAAAAACCAACAAACACATTATATAATCCTGCAGGTTTGGAAAAAATATGTGCAGAGGCTGAGGAGTGGTGGAGGAGTAGTTGAGGAATGTTGAAGATGGGGGGAACAGAGAAAATCGCGAAGAAATGGGGTTTAAAATGACTTTGGCACGAAAATAGGAAATTTTGGTTTTGGAAAACCACCAGTGGTTTTTGTGCAAGGCAACGGTGGTTTGTGGTTTTACGCATATAGAACGCGATCCAGTTATTTTGAGACATGCATCCCTTGGAAAAATTGTGGTTTCACGTGAGTTTGGGTGGTTAAAACTTGCATGGAAAAATCGCACGATATCGCATATGAGCCGTCGGATGGGAAGGGGCAGATTTGACGGTGCAGAGATGAGCACGACAGATAGGTGCATGGGCAGGAGTTTAGTGGGAGACAAGTGTCAAGCAATGATTGGATGGGCGGCTCTATGGGTGGAAGGCGGGCCATATGGTGACGTTGGCTATTTGTCGTGGAGCGGAAAGGTCGTTGGATCGTCGGGTTAGACGAGAACTTTTAGATCTATAAGATCTATGGTCTAGATTGATCTGCGAGGATGAATCAGTGAGATGACCGGGGGGAAAAACCGAATGGGAGAGGAGATAAGAGTCATCGGATCATGGGTGATCGACGATCGAGGATGTGTTGGAGAAGCCGTGACTTAGTTAAGGAAAAAAGGAAGGGGGATGTGGGAGGAGTGGTCCTGTGGAGGAATATGTGACCATGAGGAAAACAAAGAAGGGCTTATCGCATCGGGAGATTAGTAGAAGGAAAATATAAGGGGGAGGGAGAAAAAGGTAATGCCGATGCGATGAGGGGGGCTAAGAGCTTGGGCTAGGGCATGGTCCTGTGGAGGAGAAGTGGCCAAGGGCCAAGGCAAAAAGGGGCCAAGTGCATCGGCGGGTGAAGGGGGAGCAACGCGATGAAAGATTAATAGCGCCGATGCGATGGGAGTTTGGGCGCTTGGTCATAACGCTTGGATATATGGTGGAGGGGGCTGGGGCTCAAAGCCAAAAAAGGGGCTTTAAAGCCCAAATTTATAAAAGGGCGGAAAAAGGAAAAAAACAGAGATTGTTTGGATTTTTGAAGTTCCAACAGGCTTTAAAAGAGGGTTTTGGGCTCTATCCATGTGAACAAAGGAGCTAAATATTTAAAGCCCTCATGGGCTTAAACCTTTAATTGTGAGAAGACTATTTTTAGGCCAAAAAATGGGGTTTTTAGGCCGATTTAGAAGTTCCGATAGGTGAAACGGGGTGTTTTTAAACTAAAACAAAGTGAGTTTAATGGTTTAAAAATGGTTTTAAAACCATATAAAGGAGTTATGATGGTTTGGAGGGTTTTTTCAGAGGAAATGATGAATTGATAAAGGGAAAATAGGTTATTTTTCAGAGGAAAAATGGACTAATAAAAACACGAATAAAAAGCCTGAAATGAGATTTCTTCTTTGAAAAAACAGGATAACCTTTTAGAAGACATGGATGAAGATTTTGGTGAATTGACAGACTCAAAATGATGAAGGAAAAAATGATGAAGGCAATGAGATTTCTAGAATTTATAATGTTTCTTTGAAATGTTATTTCTAGAAATCTAGGATTGGCAATTTTAGTCATCTTTGGATATTATCAGAATTATGAATGACTAACATTCTCCAAAGTCAGATCTAGGAGGGATAGGAGCATTAAAATACACAACTACAACGTTGGAAGGCTTGGGCAAGCACAAGAAGGAGGGATATTTTCTTCTCTCCTCATCATCACCCACCTTCATTCCTGATTCTGCACTATTGGCGAAGAAGAAGGGAAGGTATATCCTTCCTACTTATACCTTTGGCATAAGAGATGTCAAAGAAGAGATCAAAAACATGGCAAGCATTCCTATTGATGCATCATCAACACTGTCATTGTTTGGGAGTGTAGATGTATATTGGAAATCCTAGCTGTTTGTAATATTTCCATTTTAGCACACAGCTAAATGGAATATTAAAATTTTGTTTTTATAACATAGCAGCTAAATAAATGGGCAAGGAGGCCCATGCATGTTGAAAACCTAAATAAAATCCCTCAAATGTGAAATGGGATAGACATAAGAACTGGATTTCACACCCTTATGTGTGAAAGGGGACAATTGCATGAAGACAAGGTTAGGTTTGACCAAGTCAACATCGCTGCCATAGGAGGAGTGGATCACTTTGGGAGACAATGTAGTGTTAATGAGGAAGAGGATAATTGGTGGAGGAAACCCTAATGAGTGGGACCCATGGAGATAGATATTTCACTTTTTTAAAAGGAGGGCAAGGTAGCCATTGTTATTCATGAATTGGATTATTGATTTCATTATCTATTTAGACATTGTGCATTCTACTATTTTTTAGCAAAGTTTCTGGGGGAATTCCTGTTTAGGATTCCTTCTCCTTCTTGAGAGGCCTCTTGAGGGATTTTTCTTCATTCTCCACATTTCTTGCCTCAAGGCCAAATCCACCTCCTTTAGTCACAACATTATTCCTGAAGGAGGATAAATTTGTGTTGCAGGGTGTTGTAGTGGGGGACTCCACAACACCAGTTCCTTGGCTCATCTTTTATAGAAGGGATATTCTATTCCTCTCAGAGGTTAGTGAGAGATATTCCTAATCTTATTGCAGATCATTGGCATTAGGCCAAGCACTTCGCTTCACCAACAGTGAAGTCCCTTCTCTAGACTGAGCTATTTCTTAGTGTAATTGCAGTGGGGACTTGCTCCACTATTTTGGAGGGTGAGATCCTTAGGGATTGGATCAGACTTTCACCTGAGAGATACTTTGCATGAGATTCAGAAATTATTTGTAGCATCATCAGCTATCTACATCCATTTCTAGTTTCTGAGTTGTAGCTGGTACATTACTACTCCGACATTTCTGTAGAATTTTCATTTTGTGTATATTTTAGCCAATCCTTCTAAGGACTATGTATTTTTGTTTTCAGGGGTTGAGATCTTTCTCCCCCATCTATGTTTGAGCTCTATATTGTTATATTCATGTATTGACATTATTTTGCAGTAGTTCTCCATAATATACTGTGCTGTCATAGCCCGGGCTTCTTTCATGTAGCAGTATTTCTCCATTTGTCATGTATATGTTTTATTGAGGCTGCATTACCTAGCTTGAGAGATCATTTCCTCAAGATATTTTATAAATTGTTGCTACTATAATCTAATGTAATGGTTATGTGGATCTTCCAACATTATTGGTATTAATGTATCCATGCTACTCCATGGGCATGTTTATGTGTTGTTGATCTCCAACTTTAGAATATCTCAAGATATTCTCATTTTTGTAGAATTTCCCTAATTTGGGATATTACAGTGGTATCAGAGCATGATCTATGGCTCAACCTGTGAGTCTCAACCGAAGAAGATAAAGATGATGAAGAAGATGAGATTACTCTCATCATTGTTTAGATCCAGAGAGGACCTCTCCAAGGAGGTCAAGAAGATTGAAGAAAGAGAGGAGGAAGGACCATGCACTTCCTACTCTCACAAAGAAGAATACTAGAAGCATGAAGAACACTTGGAATTTGAAATTCTAAGTGAGTACCTTGCTGAATACTGAGATAAACCTAGATCCTTCCAAGGGACTCTAGATTTACCAAAAAAATTTCATCAGAAAGAAGAGAGAAGGACCCATAGCTATGGGATGATGAGAGGCAATAGATTTCTATTGTCCACATTTGATGGGTCACTCACATGTGCAGCAGAAGTTTGGGTGAAGAAGCTAGAGGCTTTCTTAGTGCTACATCCTATAGTAGACAAAGAGGCTATAGAAATTGCAGCGCTGCACCTTGAAGGTGAAGCAAATATATGGTGGATCAACCATCTAAGCCATGCAAGGGTTTCAACTCTTGCTGAGTGTTCTCAAAGAATGATCAGAAGATTTGGCAAAAGGAGGGAGGAGCCCTCACCACCAGTTGATGAGGCATGTTTCAACACTGTTGAGACCATGGAGGAGCAGCTTTCATCTTCAATAGTTTTGGAGGCCAAAATTTATGAGGAGGAAAACCTTTCAGCCTTGGAAGTAGTTTCCACATTTCACCAAGGTATGATAAAAATCCATCTCTTGTCATTTCAG
This sequence comes from Pinus albicaulis, assembly GCA_034641835.2. Taxonomy (NCBI): domain Eukaryota; kingdom Viridiplantae; phylum Streptophyta; class Pinopsida; order Pinales; family Pinaceae; genus Pinus; species Pinus albicaulis. The sequence continues at coordinate 132,310,084 of CM076583.1, read as the reverse complement.
CAAACACTTTGGATGGGTCTACATCATTGCATGCAGTTGACCTAGGGTAGTAGAATAGCACTGTGCTACACAAGAGCAGTGATGGAAAAAATAGGATCCATTCCTCATGTGAGCACTCAAAGGACAACTTCATTCAGGAAGCCATGAAGGAAGCAGTGAGAAGGAGTGGACATTTGGTGTAATATTCCAAATTAGGAATTTTATACAACAATAAGAATACCTTAAGGTATTCCAAGTTGGATAAAAGCAAGTAATAAACTCATGTAATGTGTTTTAACACATAGGCATCACAATAACAATCACAGGAACAAAATATGCATTTATACTGTTCACCAAGTGGGGAAAACTAGCCATTTTTGCCTCAAAAACGCTATTTTCTGAATATTGAGTTAAAAAAGTGGAAAATTATGGTTTTTTCCCTTAGAATGGACAATGTAGGACATTCATGCAAAATATTTTCAGAAACAAATGCCTTTAGCCTAGTTAAACAGGCCTCCCATGCTCAAGACAACTAGAAATTGCTAAAACCCCAAGACTGCAAAATGACGGAGCAACTGCACAAGTGAATGCGTAGTATAAAGATAGGTTAAATCAGAAAATAGATAAATATTACTGAAAATATTATTATAATACTCAATGATATACAAAAACAGAGATCTAATCTCATTGACACAAATCCAAGAAGACCCGGCAAGGGTTTCTTGACAGAAAAGATATACAAGAGAAGCTGCTGCAAAATATATGGATGAATAACATTGTATGGCTGAAGCTCTGAAATATATGGATAAAAAACAAATAAATTGCTGTAGAATCCTTTTCTAGTTCTCCCAAAGAAAGGCTGATCCTTCTCTTGGGAAACTAGCTCCTCCAAATGGGATTTTCACCCCTTCCACTGCACACCTTAAGAAATAACGTAGTTTTATGAAGGGATTGCATTTTTTCTAAAGGTAAGTGCTTGGCCCAACACCAGGTAGTGGAAAATTTAGATCAGAAAACTCCTCTTATATTTCTCAAGCAAGATCTCCAAGAAAGAGTAGGGAATCCCCACTCGGGTAAACCCTTGCACTAAGCAGTGCAGCAACTTAGCTAAACAGCTAAGTATGCAGGAAGTATAAGCAGAGCTCATGAAAATATAATCTCCAATATCTCCATATTCTTGCCATCTCTTTCATTATGTAATTGATGAGCTTCCTCACCAAGGGTCCCACCCACTATGAGGTTGCTTCCATGCAAAGGCTCCTCGACAAAAAATGTGTTGTCCAACAAGATGGTGCAATGTATCTAGAAAATTTTTTTGACTTGGTCAACCTTGAATGATTCTTCGTGCTGTGTCCCTTTTTACACTCAAGGTGCCTTCGTTTTATCTATCTATATTGATCTCTATTCAAATTGAGCTGGCTTTATGTAGGATCCACTTCTTTGAGAATAAATGATGTCGACTTGGTCAAACTTGACCTTGCCCACATAGTTTAGACCTTGTTCACACATGTGGATGCTTTAACTGGTTATTACATGATCCCTTTTTACACTAGGAGGGATTTTTATTCATACTTGAGAAAATTATGAGCCTCCTTGCCCATTTGTTCATCAATCTCAGTTTGAAGAGAAAAATTAATATTCCCATTAGCTAAAGCTAATTTAGGAATATTACAGTCCCCCCCTCACAAATGTTGTTTGTCCTCAAGCAACTACAAGGGTGCTGCAAAGTCTCTCCTCTTCCTCTTGTGGCCCTTCCATCCGATAGTCTCCTCCATTTCTTTAGAATTTCTGCAAAAATTCCACCTCCCAATGGCTCCTCCCAAATGTACAAGTTGGCCTTTGGTGAATAAATCCAATAGCTCTCATCATGAAAGAACGGAAGGTTGTTATGGAAACCTTCTTGCTGATCCATGGCCTTCTCAAGATAGAAGTGATGACAATCATGGGGAATTCCATCATCAATGGAGGCCTCCCTTCTCCATGCTATCATCCAAATAAAATGAATCACCTTCCACCTTGGTAATTCATAGAAAAGCTCTTCCCAATTACTCATGAGAGGCATGCCTCAAGTGCTCCAACCAAACATATGGTCCACATCATAAAGAAACAAGTGGTATGCAAGGGTGGCCATATAGTTTTTCATGCTCCCCTTGGAACATGTAGTGCAGAAAAAGGAGGGACTCTCTTCCCCCAAAGACACACCCAACAAATGTGTCTCTCCTCCAACCATGTTCCCAACAAAAATAAGAACATCTTCAACATGTGGGATCATAAGTAAGATCATGCTAGCTGCCATATACAATAAGGGAGAAGGACAATGGTCCCTCATGTGCGACCAACGCAATTTTCTTCCTAACTGCCATAGAATATGATATGACAAGCATTCTCCCCAACACTTGTTTGCTGCCCCATCCTTCTTGCATGCTTGGAGAAGTTGTATGATGGTTGGTGTTAGTGAATCACACCATGAAGAGTACATAATCTCTCAAAGACCCCCCCAAGAAATGGCCAACATCACCATTGTTCATGGCCCAAAGTGGCATATGTTGGCGAGAAGTCAGGTCTCGCGGACAAGACCCAGGTTCAAGGGTTGTGGCCAACAAGGGGTCCGGTGAAGTCTAGGAACACGCCGGCATTTTCACCCCGCTCTTGGAGAGCAGTGCGTCTCACCCGAGGCGTGCCGCGACCACATGCATAAGGGGATGAGATCACTGGTAAGGAATAAACCCGCAACCAAAGAAAGAAAGTGCATCCATTACATATACCAAATTACACATGCAAGATCACTTACTAAGTATTCAGACAGTCGCAACTTAAAATTTTAAATCAGTGTAAACACATTACAGCACATGAACAACTTATTGAGACAACAATCTTCCCTTATATTATTCTTCTGGCCGAACACATGATTACATAGCTTTCTCTCTGATAGCTCACAAGTCTGATACAGATGGATTTTAGAACAGAAAGGAAGAACATAGAAAGTAAGAAACCATAGGAAGAACAAGCATGATTCTTCCGCAGCTGCTCTGCGCATCCTTCCCTGTCTCGATCCTCGCGACTTCTCTCGTATCCATTCAACCTTTCAACCCTATTCTCTTTTCAGCCGGGTGATCGTCATTTATTCACCTGCTCCTCACGACTGACAGCTTCTCTATGTCTTTACTTCTGGCTTTTCCCAGCTTCTCTTCTGATGTCTGCGTGTTCTACTTTCTGTTTTCTGCTGTGTTTCTTTCATCTGCACTTATCTCTGTTCGATCTCCAGCTATCGAGTGCTTCTGTGCCACCTTGGTAGCTGCGCAACACCTGGTCGTTGTGGCGCGGTCGCGGTTGCCATGTGTATTTATTACGCAACTCAAAAAGAGTCAAAGTTCAAAATGTCTTGGCCAAGAGTTCAAAACTTAAACAAAAACAAGGGCCCCAACAGGCCCCGACCACAATTCCTTGACTCGTCCGCGAGTCAATCACAAATAACAGTTTCTATTTCCATTCCCCCGCTGGCTTCCGTGCCCTGTTCTGCTGTTCCTTCTTCCGCCGCCCTTTCCTGCTGTGTTCCGCCACTTGCTGGTTCAAACAAGGGCCCCAACTCCGGGACCCGGCGGCGCGCTGAATCTCTAAGCTCTGTGAAGGCCGCCACAGCTTGCTGCCATTCCTGCATCAGCAAGTCGGCCTCTTGAGAGATTCGGTTGGCGGCGGCTTCGTCTATGGGCGTCGGGGCAGCCCCGAACAACGTGGCGAGCTGGTCCGCGGCCTTGGCATCCAGTTGGTGCATAGCGTCAGCATGGGTGCGAAGGGGCGGACGAATCTCCCGGATGACGTGCTTGGTCGCTGCTGATTCGGCCTCAGTCAGCTGCATGTGAAGTTCCAGCTCGTCCGACTGGGCGTAGAGCTGATCTAACCTTGCAGGGTCCGTGGTCGCCTGAATGTCCCGGGCAATCTGTTGCAGCTGGGCAGCGATGGGCTGCGTCTTGACAGTTAACGCGAGTGAGCACTCCTGCAAACTGCGCAGAAGGGCAGAAGCCGCGGCTGCAGTGGAATGGAGAGTTGCTTGTAGACTAACTCCCTGCGTCTATTTGGAAGTTACCTGTCTTGAATGGTCACTGGGTGGATCTGGAAGGGTAGGCCATGCGGCTAACGCCGCTTGTAGCTCCTGGTTCTCCCTGCAAACAATAGTGAAAACTTCCCTGAGGTGATGAGCCTGTAGCGCGATAGTGTCCTCCTCGATTCTGGTGGGAAGTGGAGCATGGTGAGCCCGTGCAGCGGGCCATACGCTGGAGATCGCCTGGATAGCAATGTTGACCTGCTCCTGGAGGTTGGTCTTCTCCCGCAGCAACTGATTGCGCTGTTCAGTAAGCGCCGTGATCTGATTCCGCTGCTCGGTGCACCGCCGCTGTAGCTCTATGTGAATCTGCTCGGCCTTGAGGGCCGCCTGCTGAATTAGCAGGTACAGCTGTGCTGGACTCAAATGTTCTGCATTGGTTGTGCCGGGTGCACCCTGCTCTGGCGTCTGTTCCTGCGAAGATTGGCCCATGGCCGCTGGTCGGCCTGAAGTCTCCGGAGGATGGACCGGCGTCTGCTGCTGCACCGAAGTGGCCATATCAGGCTCCGGCCGGTCTTGCTGCGTGGTCTGCTCTGTGGAAGGGGCGGCCGAATCAGCCCCCACTGTGGCTGGCTGGACAGATATAGTGGCAAGAGGATCCCGGGATGTGGCCACTGGGTCAACCGGTGGTACCACGGCTGCAGTACTGGAGGTGACCTCCGCCCCGTGGTCACCGCCGAAAAGTTCCCGGATCAAAGAATCTGACATAGTGGCTGATGAGTTGGACGGATTGGGGGAGGTGGCATGTGGTCGGCTGGTGGAGGGGGCGGTGGATGGAGTGAAAGAGGTGGGAGGGAGACGAAGGTTGAGGAAATCTGCCGGATCAATCAGCGGTTCCTCCGGAATCAAAGTTGCTGAGGGCGGAGTGGCTGGTGGATCATCCTCCGTAAGATCTACCACTGGATCTGTGACCGTAGTGCGGGCCCTTTTGGATGGAGGTGGGTCGGAGGAATCGGGTTCGAGGCCCGGTTCACCCATTGGTGTGATGAGGGGGGTGGCAGAAGTGAACAGGTTAGTGGGAATGGGGGAAATGAGGGGGGCGGTATTGGAGAGACCACGGGACCGATTAATACGAAATTCAGCAAAAGAAGGAAATATAGGGGCACCACTTGAAGCAACCTGGGTTGCCACATTGAGTCGCCGTACCTGGTTGTTGAAATGCTCGACGATGGGGACCAGCGATTCAGGCAGGTCCAGTGCGGTCCCAGCTGCATCTGGTGTTGTCTCTGCCGCAACTTGTGAAGATCCCCCTGCGCCGGTCGCGGCAGGCTGCTGTGCGGCCCTCATCCCCTCAAAATTGTAGCGGATGATTCCGTCGCGGACGTGCTGGACAACCCCCGGCCACGCAGAGACCTCCCTGTGGAAAATGTTGTCGTTCAGCTGGAAGCGAAGGGGCGCCATATGAAAGGTGTGGTGTGGTACGCAAGTTGGCCGGATGAAAGTGTGGCTGTGGCTGACTCCAAACCACACCTGTTCACTGTATTCATCCAACAGGTGCTGGGGCACCCGTTGCTGGTGAGTGACCACATCGGTCATCATCCCATACCATGCCCGGAACGCTTCTGCGTTCACCTGCTTGGTGCTGGGATCCATGGACACCTGCCAGGGGGTGTATTTCATCGCCAGAGGCTGGCTTATGGTCGTCTCCGCCGGATCCCGGATAGGAGGAAGGTGCCATTTCCACATGGCGAATGCTAAGATCAAGTACCCATAAATAAAACTGGTAGTCCGCTTGTAGTTGTCTTCGCAAGCCGCGAAGAGTTCCTTCAACACAAACGAGCTCCAATTCAACCTGGCTCCCTGGACGCAATGCTCTGCAATGGAAATTGTGTCCAGAGTGCACTCTCCCTTCGTGTAGTGGCGCATGGTCTTGCTGGCGATCAGGTAGCAAGCGAACCGGATCTCTGGTACGTTTATCAAATCTATTTTGGCACCTTTACCACACCTGCGAGTGCCATACTTGGTGTAGAGGTCCGCGTCAGCCAACTTTCGGGCGCACTTGGAGGATGTCTGGCCCGCAGTGGAGACATCTACACCAGTTTGAGATAGCCCCGTAAGCCGATTAATGTCTGCGGCATGTATTGGAATTTCTTCATTAAGCCACAGGGAACCGTTCTGCACCCGACTGAGGAGGAATCGGGTACATTGCAGAGCTGGTCCTGTAGTTCCGAAGACGGGAAGACTCCTCAAATTCATCAAAGTCGACTGCTGTAGGCCCCGGAATTCTGAACGCATCCGACTGTTGGAGCTGCTCCCGGGCGTGTAATGGTGTTCCATGTATATTTGCCAATGGAGGTGAGGAAACTCAGCCGGGTCAGACAAGTTGGCGTCCATACATGGTGCATTGTCATACTTGCCGACCAGCGACTCTACACAGTGAATTCTGCTATCTAACGCTGGTTCAGGGACTGAGAGGAGAGCTCTTGGCATCTTGGCGCGCCGCTGATAGACTTGGACGATTCTTCTGTAATTTCTTTCGAGGTGTTGTGTTCTATGATACTACGAATGCTCCGGAGTCGCTGCAACTTCCAAAATGAACTGGTCCGTCATCCTCTTGCTGATAACCTTCATGCAAATTGGGCCATTTGCTGGCACGCGCGGAGTTGATGAGACTCCATAACGGCAATTAATTATTGCTATCTTTCTTGCCTGCGATAATCGTGCGATCAATCGCAGGCCTGTGTGTAATCTGACAGTTGCTGACGGTGTCATGGGGAGATGGGCGGACTCGATGGCTGAGGGAACTGCGGGTGATGGCAAATGATTACGGTATGATTACTGTCTATTAAGGGAATTTATGACCAAATCTGAGCAATCCTACGGACTGACAAAAGGACTGACGGATATGACCTGGACTGACACTGGCACGAGGATGGATCCTACGTGAACGACACGCTGGACTGGCGCGGTGACATGCTGGACTGGCGCTGCGACACGCTGGACTGGCCAGCCCCGACCACAGTTGGTTGCGGTATGGTTACCGCAACTGACTGTTTATTTGACTGATTGCAAAGGAACGGAAAATACTACCTACGCTCATCCCGGTTGCGGGAGAGTTATTCAACTACGCTACTCTACGGGTTCTCTCGGTTGCGAGAGTTATTAATGAAAAGTGAGAAGGTACCTACTCCTGGTAGGGTTTCAGGCGTGCGCCATTCACCCACCCAGGAAGAACTGTACCGTCCAGCTGTGCCAGCCGAACGGCGCCTGAGTCACGGATCTCGATGACAAAATACGGTCCCAACCAGTGCATCTGGAGCTTGCCTGGAAACTTCTGGAACCGGCTGTCATATAAGAGAACTTTGCCGCCAACTTGGAAAGCCTTAGTTTTGATGTGGCGGTTGTGCCACGCTTTCTGCCTGGCCTTCTGGACCTTTTGATGGAATTCCGCGAGGAATTGAGCCTCATCCAGCTCTTGTAGCTCCTGGAGGCGTTCCCGAAGTGACGCCTCTTCTGAGAATTGAAGGGACGTTGCGATCAAAAGGCTGGGTACGGTGAACTCGGCGGGAATCACAGCTTCCCAGCCATACACCAGCTGGAATGGTGTCTGGTTGGTCAAACGTTTTACCGTGGTCCGGTAAGCCCATAATGTCGCTGGTAGCCGCTCATCCCAATCATCCCGCTGAGCATTGCAAATTTTAGTCAAGCCCTTTTCAAGAATCTTATTGAAGGCTTCCACCGTACCATTGGCCTGCGGATGGTATGGGCTGCTTTTGTGATGTTGAATCATAAATGTGTCCAATAGTGACTTGACCGTGGCATTAATGAAATGCGTACCCTGATCGCTGGTTAAGCTCCGTGGGCAGCCAAAGCGGCTGATGATGTGTTCAAAAATGAACCGAGCAGCGGTCTCTGCCAAGCAGTCACGTACCGCTGCCGCCTCAGCCCACCGGGTGAGGTAATCCGTTGCGGTGATGATGTACCGGGCTTTGGAATGGCGAGCGATTGGTGCGATGGGGCCAATGAAATCAACAGCCCACTTTTCAAACGACCGCAACACATGCACTGGGTGTAGCGGGAGCTCGTCCCGGTGCGAAGGCCTTCCCGTCCGCTGGCAAACATCGCAAGGCTTCACATAGGCTTTACAGTCTGCATGTACCATCGGCCACCACAGGCCAGCTTGAAGCACCTTCCTTGCAGTAGGTTTTGCACCCACATGCCCTCCCGCAACACCACTGTGACATTCCCACATCACTGCTTCCCGTTCATGGTCAAGAACGCACCTGCGCAACACCTTGTCCAGCCCCAATTTGTACAGCTGCCCCGCAATCAATTGGTAGTCGGTCGCCCGGACAACAAGGTGGCGTTTCTGAAGCGGGGTGTAATCCTCAGGGCACTGTCCCGTGGTCAGATACGTGGCAATGTCAGCCAGGTAATCTGGTACTGCTTCAACTCGGAAGAGGTCAGCATCCAGAAGCTGATCGTCCAACGGGCCTTCATTCTCTCTCGTCTCCAACCTGGGCAAGTGATCGGGACCAACATTCAGCCTACCAGGCTTGACAATCACCTCAAACGTGAACTCCTGAAAAAGTAGAAGCCATCGACATATTCTTCCTTCCAACACAGGCTTATTTACCAGATATTTCAATGCAGAATGGTCCGTGAAAAATGTAAATTTGCCGCCCAGAAGATAGTGGCGGAACTTCTGGAGAGAGTACACCATTGCCAACGCCTCCCGCTCGGTCGTGGTGTAATTCTTCTCCGCATTCGATAACCGTCGACTGGCGAAGTATACCGGGTGGTCAACTGTCGTTTCCCCGGGTTGCGCCAATACAGCTCCAAGTGCAATTCCGGACGCATCAATGTGCACATGGAACTACTTATCCCAGTCGGGATGAACAAGTATGGGTGCCGTCGCCAACTTCTCTTTCAATGTGTCAAGCGCCTTCCTGCACTCCTCCGTCCAGTCAAACGCTTCTGACTTCCGCAATAGTTTCTCCAGAGGGGCCATGATTTTGGCGTAATTGCGGATAAAACGCCGGTAGTATCCCGTGTGCCCGAGAGGTGCCCGCAACTATTTCATAGTCTCGGGGGCCTCCATGTGGACGATGACCGCGACCTTGGCAGAATCAACGTAGACCCCTTGCTTGCACACCACATGACCCAAGAGTGTGCCAAATGGTACTGCAAAAATACATTTCTTCAAGTTCAAGGAAATCTGCAGCTGGCGACACCGGTCGAACATAACACGCAACAGAGAGGCGTGTTTCTTCAGCAGGCTGTAAACGGTCCAGTCGTCCATGTAGACTTCCAGGAACTTGTGAATGTACTCCCGGAAAGCAGCAATGACAATCTGGGAAAACACAGCCGGGGCGTTCTTCAGACCAAACGACATAACGTGGTATGTGAATGATCCCCACTCAGTGGTGAATGTCGTCTTTGCTTTGTCTTCCTCGGCGATGCGCACCTGATGGTAGCCCGAAAACCCATCAGTGAAGGAATAAGCTTCGTTTCCCGCGACATGATCTAGAACTTCATCGCTGAAAGGAGTGGGAAACGGGTCGTGGATACAAGCATTATTCAAGCTCCGGTAGTCTACACAGACCCGGATCTCCGCTTTGTCCTTCTTGTTCTGGATGACAATCAGACTCACCCATTCCGCTTCTTCTACTGGAAAGATGAGACCTGCAGCCATCATTTTGTCAATCTCCATATTGACCTTCTCTTTGATACGTGGATTCAACCGGTAGGGTCAGTGTTTCACCGACCTGGCCCCCGGTTTCAGGGTGATGCGCATCTCGCCCAAATCCCCCTTGATCCCCTTCAGATCCGCAACCGATGATGGGAATAAATCTTCATATTCTCGGAGGAGGCTCAAAATTTCTTTAGTTGTCTCCTCGTCCCAGTAATCCCCCACCGTTGCGAGCTTGGGTTTCTCGTCCGTTCCAATGTTCAGCTTCTTTGTCTTTAGGGGCTGCAAATGGACTCCTTCTGTCGTCGGCTCGTCGCGGATGCTCCGCTCGCCCTCCTTTTTGTCAAAATAGAGATGCCTAAGGTCCTCCAAACTATCATCCTTCGGATCACCGTCAATTCGTTGGCAAACCAATTCGTGCTTGACCCCAGAGCGTGACGCCACCGGGCCCTCATCGGGCTCAGGATGGCGGAAAAACAGAACCTCCTTGACGGCTTGTAGGGCCTGAGATTCCTGCGCCATCTCCCCTTCGAACGAGAAGCTCTGGACGAACTTTTCCGCGACTGCTTGCCAGGAGCGGGTTCCCCGTTTCCGCTCTTCCTCCAGGTACCAGGCCTGGGGAATTGTACCCAAGGAGTGGACAAACCTGTGGACCCACAACTCCTCAGGGTACATGGCGCTACGCCATTGTTCCTCGCACGCCCGCAAATGTTGTCGCGGGTCGGAAGCTCCATGATGCTTAAGTGTAATGCAGGGCTTTTCATCCTCTTTGAAGTGTGCCCGCAGAGCATCCGCCACACGCTCCCATCGCCACAGAGTGTTGCGGTGATTGTTCCACCATCGTCCCGACGTTGACTTCAAGGCCACATCCAGAAGTGGTATCCGGCTTTCCTCTGGGACCCGGTCTTCCACCTTGGCAATAAAAGTATTCACTGCTTGCATGTTTGATAATGTGGGGTATCCGCGGATCTCAGTCCCTACCCACCGGACTTGAGCAATAGAGGCACATCTCCGCGTAGTGGTCTCATACCCCCCTTGCTGCCAGTCTTCCCACGCGAGCTCGGATCCGAGCTCCGAGCTCTGCACACTCTGCCAACTGATAGAGCCAGTTGCGGTCGGGTTAATATAATCGTCCCGCTTCCCTGCAGTCATCTGATAGAGATGGTCCATCATCTGAGCATCCTCCCGACCCGTCCACCGGTCACGTATATTACGGACCACGATACGGGTCGAGAGGCCGAGTGACCCGTACCTCCCCATCCTCAAAAATCATCGACTCCTTCTTGAGGTCGATGATGGCATAATTCTCAAAAGCCCAATCAATGCCAAGTAAAGCGGGATAGGGATCCTTGTCACCCATGATATCAATAACCTCGAAATCGGTATAGGTCTTCACCCCCGCAACATCAACCTCGACACCCTCGAGTCGGCCGATTGGAAAAATGCACGATGCGGTTCGCCATCCACGAGTTGGATTGGGGACTAGGGCGAGCCATGGCCTTCCAAGAGCCTCCCATGTCTTTCGCGGCGGTATATTGACGTCGGACCCCAAGTCCAACATGGTGTCGCCGATTTGGAACCCCCTGCGACCTGCGTGTTAAGCGGAATTCCTTGCCTCGTTCGTTGCTTGTTCCGCTTGACACGTTGCACGTATTGAGGGATGTATTGAGGGCTAGCGTCCGCCCGATCTCTGGGTTCTGCGCGCCCGCACGACGCTCCATCCAAAGCATGTTTGAGTCTGCCGCCGTAGCACGGCATTATCAACAATCTGAGGAATAGCCGGGAGCCAATCCTCGACCACGGTATCCGCGACGTTCTTCGCCCCGGATTCCGGGTCGCACTCGGGAGCTCCTCCAACCTTCCCTCGTTGCGCAAGCCGGGCAAATGCCTCAACCGCCTCCCTGGAAATACTTCTTCCGGGACTTCGGGCCCGATCAACTTCTTTGGGGATGCCGGCCAAACCACTCGTCGTCGCTCCTTCTCGTGGGCATCCTCGCCCCTGTCTTCTTTCCGCCCCTTGTTACTTGTCGCAACATTACGCATGTCGGGGGTTGCGGCCCCTCGCGATCTCCGAGTTTATCGATTCGTGCCCCCTCCTGCCCTCGCCCGCTCTTCCCACTTCTTGATGAGTTCCGGACAGTCCCTCCGTATCGTGGGCGTTGACCCGACACCGGGAACACCGGGGTCATCGCGGAAGGGGACATTCTCGAGCCACATGACCCTCTGGTCACGGTTGTCAGCATTTTACCGGACCACGTCCGCCCGTTCGACCTCCCCGCATGCCGCCACCTCTTCCCCTTAGAGCCTTGTTCACCCCCGTACGAGGGACGATCCAATCGATCCGCAAGTGCGTCAAGCACCACACGCATTGCTCGATGTTGTGGGTCGTAGAGCACTCGAGAATTCGCGATATACATTATTCGGGACCGTGGAGTACTACGCAATATCGGGCACATCCGAGGAGGGTGCCCCATCGTCCGACAAATCTCACGGTACTCTATGGTGGAGGACCCCGGTTGCGGTTGGAAAGCCGCAAAGGTCTGTTGCGGGCTGGTAGACTCCACCGCGGTTCATCCCCGCACCACCCGCGGTGGACCTCCCCGTATAGGCTCGCGACGAGGGCCCCTGCTCCCGCACCGCGTAGCCGAGGACATTCGGTTGCGACGTGGCCCTCGACCGGACAATGTGTACACCAAACATTCGGTCGCGCTGCCTCACTCGGCTGAAGTTCCTTGAGCTTTTCGGTCAAGGCCCTGGCGATCCGGTGTTGCAACCCTACCAAAGAAGGGTCTTGCGGGGCCACCACCCTCGATATTCTCGGGGGTGACTGCCATGGCTTCAATATTCATGGCTTGCTCCAAAGCGTCCCTGCAGATTATCAATCTTCTGGCCCGAGTAAGGGGAGTTCGTGTCAAGGGGAGCAGAGCCCTTGATGAACCGGTATCTCTCGGTGGTTTGGATCGATCGGGTAGCTCGGTTTCCGATCGCGTCCTTGAATCGCCGCATCAACTCCCACGCGGTCTCGCCTTCCTTCATCGCTTAATTTCCCATAGCTCCCGACGGGGCCCCTGCCGGTCCCGTTCGCGGGAAGCTTAAATTTGTGGACAAAATCCCACTTCACGTCCGCGATTACCGGGTTAGGGTGCGCCTCGGACCACTTGATGAACCAACGCGAGCTCTCTCTCGAGCGTGGTTTGAAACTCTATTAACTTCCCGCATGCGGCGTCCGTCGAGCCCTCCCGGATGGCTTCACACGGATACCGTTGTTGTTCTACGTCGTCGTTGCCCCGCCGCAGAACTGCGGGTACCGGGTGAAAGATCCAGCCATGTGTACTTGCGGAGAATTAACCGGGATAAAACCTTCCGGTCTCGGTTGCGTAACGGTCCCTTTAGGGAAAATACTACTACTAGCAGCAGCTGCATGCTCATCGGGCGTTACCGACGCCGTTGAACTACTATATGAGCGACTTAATGCTTGTAAGCTGAATAAAAATATTTCTTAAAGGTTGATAAAGTACCGGGGGAAGGTCGGGATCCCCTGGCCATGTGGAAAGCGGGACGTAGGGGCTGCACCGGAGGGGTGGGTGCCGATCGATCCTGGGAACATCTGTCTGCATCACGCCGTGCCATTCGTCATCGGAACTTTCTTCGGCTGCATCTTTCCATTATCTTTGCTAGTCGTTACTTCTCTTTCTCGCGTCGTTGCGGCGCCCATGCACCCCGATTTGTACGTCCGCTGCCGTCCCGTCTCTGTCCGGGTATCCAAACCCATGGGTCTTGTCTTCGAGGCGCCTCCTTCTGATTTTTCCTCTCGATCTCCCTTCTCTTCAAATCTCTCATTACCCTTCTTCGCCACCTATCGGCGATCCGTGCTCGCCGATGCGCACGTGACTCCCGCAACTTGCATGTGGCCTCAACGTCCATCCCCCGCTCCCCACTCTTCATCGTCTACACGCATCGGTCCCCTCAATCCTTCCCCCGCATCGGGTGGTTTACGCTTCCATACTTGTTTTGTGGAATTCAATCAACCCTTCGTCCGCCATCGGGGCTTTGATCCACGGCGAGAATCTCCTTTAATAGCTTCCCCCTTAGCCCCGAGTGGAAGATAGCCTCGGCTTTCGAGAAGGGACCGATAGCACTCGGCGAGCAAACTCCATCGTATATCCTTCCAACGTGGTCCTTACCCAAAAATCCACCGCGCGGGTTAGTTCGGTGTCTACCCGATGCGGTGCTACCGAGTCTTCATGCGCCCACTCACGGTTTATCTTCGCGAACCTTCTTGGGGGCACCGTCGCTCGTAACCTTCACGACCCAATTGTAAAGTTCGTAGGGAACCTTCCCCGGAAAAATTTCGTACGTATCGATGGGCGAGTCGAGAGAAAAGAACAAGCTCCCTCGATCGCCGCCTCCTTTTTCTTGATCAGCTCACGCTTGCCGAGTAATGAAATGGTCAAGGTGATCATCCCACCATCGCCGTATTGCTCCTTCAAAAATCCTCGAGACCATGATCTAGATCCCCTCGGAACATGCGAGGTCCCCAGCAACGGAACCATTTGTTGGCGAGAAGTCGAGTCTCACGGACAAGACCCGGGTTCAAGGGTTGTGGCCAACAAGGGGTCCGTGTAGTCTAGGAACACGCCGGCATTTTCACCCCGCTCTTGGAGAGTAGTGCGTCTCACCCGAGGCGTGTCTGCGACCACATGCATAAGGGGATGAGATCACCGGTAAGGAATAAACCCGCAACCAAAGAAAGAAAGTGCATCCATTACATATACCAAATTACACATGCAAGATCACTTACTAAGTATTCGGGGACTAATCACAACTTAAAATTTTAAATCGGTGTAAACACGATGACAGTGCATGAAAAAACTTATTGAGACAGCAATCTTCCCTTATATTATTCTTCGGTCGAACACATGATTACATAGCTTTCTCTACGATAACTCACAAGTCCGATACGGATGGATTTTAGAACGAAAGGAAGAACATAGAAAGTAAGAAACCATAGGAAGAACAAGCATGATTCTTCCGCGTTGCTCTAACGCATCCTTCCCTGTCTCGATCCTCGCGACTTCTCTCGTATCCATTCAACCTTTCAACCCTCTTCTCTTTTCAGCTGGGTGATCGTCATTTATTCACCCGCTCCTCGCGACTGACAGCTTCTCTGTGTCTTTACTTCTAGCTTTTCCTCAAAAACTCCCACCTCTTTGGTCCTGCATGGAAAAATGAAATTATTTTTTTGTTATGTTCAAAAATATTCATTATATATTGGAGTATCCTTTTCTGCTCCAAATCTATGGAGTAGCCTCTTCATACTATGCTCATATCAGCACAAATTTCTGAATCTATCCCCTCCAACGCAAATAGATGAATGGAAGAAAACAAGGTCAATTTCAGACATTTGCCTAGCGTTCCATCAATGGTTTTCAGTGTTGTAGTGGCCCCTTCCAGGGTTCCCTATTTAAACAAATAGGTTGCTGCTGGATATATTTGTGAGAACACTTTAATTTCCCTCCAATCAGGAGGTCTTCTTGCTAAAATGCCTCCTTGAAGAGAGGCCTCAAGGCATAGAGTAGGATGTGAATGTAGGTGGACAGATTTTCCCCTACCTTTGTTGCATGGATCCTCTTGCCTTCTTTGTTCTTTCAAACTCTAAAATAGATAAGGGTACATTCTCTTCATCTCATGATGCCATTCCTCCTCTCTTCCTCCTCATATCTTCAAGATCTCATCATTTGGCAATGAAGGTACATGCTGCTCATGTGTTTTGCCAAGAGCTCTATGTGTGAGATCCTTTGGAACTCCTTGCAAGAGTGCAAGAATTTATTTCCTTGGAGAAAGTGCTCCATCCTCTTCTTCATGGGGTGTTTGAGGTGCACTTGTTATGATTGCGTTATCTTTTCCTGCCTCTCCTTTATCTTCTTCACTAGTTGAAGTTGCCTTATCTTCAACAAGAGACCTTAGATCTTGGTCCTCTTTTGAAGAAAGAATCTTCATGTCTTCCTTTTGAGAAAAAATCCCTTAATCCAAAGGAGATATTGCCCTTGGAAAAGCATAAAACAAGCTCACCTCCTCTTCATTGGTTTTCAGAAATGGAGTTGGATAGATAGACCCTCCCAACTCATGCAAAAGTTTTGTTTGATGTGGTTTGATAGTTACAATAGAAGATGTTCCACATGAAATATCATCAAACCTCTCTACTAATATTTCAATGAACTTTGCATAAGTAGATTTATTTTCATTTTTTAAGGAAAATGATTCAAATAACCACCAAGCATATTCCTTACCCTCAAAATGCAGCGCTACTAATTTGATGGCCTCAAATTCTGAAACTTGATGTTGCTGCACAAAGGTGTTTAGCTCCTTAACCCAAGCCCTAGCTGGACATAGAGGTGATCCATCAAAAGTGGATAGAAAGAATCTAACCTCACCCCGCTCCTTGATCCTTGTTCTCTTTTCCTCCTTCATTTGGAAAAGCCCTTGGAAGTTCAAGTGATCTTTGAACTCCTCGGATTGATCTTCATATTCCTGCAAATAATCACCAAGAGTATCTCTCTTTGGCACATCTAATTTCTTCCTCTTCATGAAGAAATTGATGATAGAACGTGGTAGATCTGATGATATGGCTGATTTATCATATCCAAAAGATGAGGACTTAGAATCTTCCTCCTGTATAGATTTTTTTGAGGGATCTTCATGTGTTTACCTCCTCATTTCTTTGATGCCCTTGCTTTTTCCCTGCAGATTTGTCAAGAGGAGTTTTGAGAACCTCATTTCTTTCGAAAAAAAAGGTTTTCTTTGATTTATTCTGCAAATCTCCTCCTCCCCATGAGAAGACTCCATAATGCTTGAGCTCACAGGCTGAGCCAAGATTGTTGCTCTGATACCACTGTAATATTCCA
This sequence comes from Pinus albicaulis, assembly GCA_034641835.2. NCBI lineage: Eukaryota > Viridiplantae > Streptophyta > Pinopsida > Pinales > Pinaceae > Pinus > Pinus albicaulis. Next base: position 132,293,469 of record CM076583.1, on the reverse strand, counting down.
AATTAGGAATTTTCTACAACAATAAGAATACATTAAGGTACTCCAAGTTGGAGAAAATAAAGTAATAAATCATGTAATTTTTTTTAACACATATTCATCATAATAACAATCATAACAACAAACTATGCATTTATACCATTCATCAAGTGGGGAAAAGTAGCCATTTTTTCCTCAAAAAAGCTATTTTTTGAATATTGAGTTAAAATAGTGGAAAATAATGGTTGTGTCCCTTATAATGGACAATATAGGACATGCAAGAAAAATATTTTCAGAAAAAAATGCCTTTAGCCTAGTTAAACAGGCCTCCCATGCTCAAGACAACTAGAAATTGCCAAAACCCCAAGACTGAAAAATGTTGGAGCAGCTGCACAAGTGACTGCGTAGTATAAAGAGAGGTTAACTCATTAAATAGAGAAATATTAATGATAATTTTATTATAATACTCAATGATGTGCAAAAACAGAGATCTAATCTCTTTTACACAAATCCAAGAAGACCCGGCAAGGGTTTCTTGATAGAAACGATATACAAGAGAAGATGTTGCAAAATATGTGGCTGAATAATGTTGTATGTCTGAAGCTATGTAATAGATGGATGAAAATACAAATAAATGGCTATATACTCCTTTTCTAGTTCTCCCAAACAAACTTGATCCTTCTCTTGGGAAACTAGCTCCTCCAAATGGGATTTTCACCCCTTCCACTGCACACCTTAAGAAATAACACAGTTTTCTGAAGGGAATACGTTTTTGTTGAAGGTAAGTGCTTGTCCCAACACCAGGTAGTCAAAAATTCAGATCAGAAACCTCCTCTTATATTTCTCAAGCAATATCTCCAAGGAAGAGTAGGGAATCCCCACCCGGGTAAACCCTTGCACTAAGCTGTGCAGCAACTTAGCTAAATAGCTAAGTATGCAGGAAGTATAAGTAGACCTCATGAAAATTTAATCTCCAATATCTCCATATGCTTGCCATCTCTTTCATTATATAATTGATGAGCTTCCTCACCAAGGGTCCCACCTACTATGAGGTTGCTTCTATGCAAAGGCTCCTCCACAAAAACTGCGATGTCCAACAAGATGGTGCAATGTATCTAGACAAATTTTTTGACTTGGTCAACCTTGAATGATTATTCATGCCTTGTCCTTTTTTACACTCAAGGTGCCTTCATTTTATCTAGCTAGATTGATCTCTATTCACATTGAGTTGGCTTTATGTAGGATCCACTTCTTTGAGAATAAATCATGTTGACTTGGTCAAACTGGACCTTGCCCACATAGTTTAGACCTTGTTCACACATGTGGATGCTCTAACTAGTTATTGCATGATCCCTTTTCACACTAGGAGGGATTTTTATTCATGCTTGAACAAATTATTAGCCTCCTTTCCCATTTGTTCATCAATCTAAGTTTCAAGAGAAAAATTAATATTCCCATTAGCTGAAGCTAATTTAGGAATATTACATTTAGAGATAAGAAAGTCTTTCTCCTCTTTTGATGACACTATCTCAATGAGCATGCCACAGCTCAAAGAGATACTTCTACTAGTAGCAGATCCAAGGCCTCTTTGGTTTTGGAGGACCATGCATGAGGAGAAGATATCAAGGGGAGATTTCAATAGAGGTGCACTCCCACAAATCATGGAGTGAAAGATTCTTCAACAGTTTGAGGAGGTTCTTCCCTTGTCACAGGAACAGATAGAAGATGGAGGACATCTTCAGATGGATAACATCTCTTGTGAATGTGTTGGAAATTTGTTGAGCCATGCGCATCATGATGGGAGGTTTTTTCCTACCACCTATTTGGGTCCTTATAGGGTCAAATTGATCCTTGGGAAGATTGCATTTCAAGATCCCATGAAATGTAGAAATCTGATTTGGGATGATGGTAGCCCTCATGGGAGGAGTACCAAGATGAAGGGTGGAAGGATTTATCCACAATTTGTTGAGTGGATGTGGATGGTGAGCAAGAAGCTGGTGAGCTACTTGCAGATTTATGATGCCGGGTAGCAGGAGGCTTGGCTGTGCTCGTTACTCTTGAAGGAGTTTGGCCATCACTTGGCATACACTCTTTCCAAGAGTATGAGGAAGGAAAAGATGTGGCAGGATGCTGGTATGATGGAGGAGCAAAGAGTATGGATGCATAGTGATGATGCAACATTCATATCATTCACTATGTCTTCATCACATGTCTTGTATGATGAGAGCATAAGGAAGCATCAAAAAAATGTGTTGCTTGGGTTGTTCTTCAGAGAGCAAGGGAAGATTTTCTCTCAATTCTTGTATGATGTTGTAGGAGTAGGATATGGCACTATCATGGTGCAAAGGGGATACTCCTTGGTCTTGTATGATCAAAAATTACTTCCACTTTGGGAGAGATTCCATATTTGCAGCAACATTATTGGAGGGTTGCCCATTCATGTTGAGGGCAACAATGTTCTGCCATTTAGAGATTACCTAGTGCCTCATGCAGAGGAAGGAGGAGCTCTTGCTCCAAGTAAAGGGATGATTGCATATTTGCAAGGAATTTCCTAGCATCTCATGTGCGAAGATCAAGGCACAATTCATGTTCTACATGTGCCATTGTTGTGGAGGTGTGGAACCATGAAGACACAAGGAGAAGATAGGGAGGATGACCAGCATGATCTGATGAGGAGCCCACATCCCTGTCTATTTTATGAGTTTGATGCACCTAAAAGAGAGATTGGATTGCGCAGTGAGAGCAGGGACAAGTTTGTCCATTTATATATGCAGTCTACTCTTGATGATGCTGTCTCATTGCATGGAGACATTTCACCAAGGGGACCACCAGATCAGCAGAGCATGAGAGATGATTCACATTTTGAGGCACCATTCAGTGATTTCAAATGAGTGGAGACCTTTGGAGGTATTTTTACAGTGCTGAGAGTCTTAGGTAGGCTCAAGGAGGAGAGGGGAATTCTCTCAACATCATCTTTACCCACACTCATTTCAGATTCTGCGATGTGGCAGAAGTAGCAGGGGAAGGATATCATCCTTCCAACTTGCATCTTTGGCATAGGAGATGTCAAAGGAGAAGATGACCATATGGAAGATGTTCTTCATGAGGGATCATCAGCGCTGTCACTATGGAGGATAGATCCATGTTGGAGCTCCCTGTTGTTGGTTGATCATTTTACTTGCATGATATTGACAGATCAGCAAATGAGGAGATGCATGGATCATGTGTAGATGGAGGAGATACATAACTCTTTGGAGGAGTTAGCACAACCACATCTTTTCTCTTTGAGGATGAGAGGAAACTCATCTATGGGCCACTCCATTTTAATGAACAAGACTTATGGTAAGGGTATTGTTTATTTTCATAATGATTTTTATAATGTATATATGCATCCCTTAACCATACATGTATAGGATGTTGCTCCAAGGAGGAGCATTATTTTTTATAGACCCCATGGTGTACATGAGGCCATGAGAAATATTGGTAACCACTCCCTAGGAGGACTTCGGGAGGAGATGTATTTTGGAAGACATGCTCACCTTGCACCACACATCATTCACTTTATCCATACATATGAGGAGAGTATGACAACAAGCAAGTGGTTGAGAAGCCACACTTTTTTTCACACTCTTTTGCAGTTGAGAGTCAAACTACATTAGTTACAATTGAGGGACCATTTTCCTTCTCCCTTACTACACATGATAGCAATAATGGTTCCCATTATTATTCCTTATGTTGCTGTTGTCTTAAAATTTGTTTGGATTGTGATTGGGGGAGTGATACATTGGTTGGATGTGTCCCTCGGGGGAGAGATCTCCCACGTTATTTGAATTGCATGTTCGAATGGGAGCATGAGAGAGTATGTGGCCACTATAGCAAAACATTTGTTTCCATTTGAGGTGAGCCATATGATTGATTGGATGCCATATGATGGTGACTTCCAACTCATCACATATGAGATGATTTGGGACAACATGTTTCATAACGTTGGAGAAGAGATCCTTGGAGGTCTAGTCTTCATCTTGCCAGTTGAGGGAAAAATTATTACATCCCAAGATCAACATATACTCTACACTTATCCTAAGTGGAGAGGAGGAAAACATGGGGTAGGCTATTTTTTCTACCAAGATCATATTTCCAGCCCACCTATATTGCAGGAGCCAAAGGTGGAAGATGATTTTTAGGAGTTGCCATGTTAAGAGGTAACTCATTTTGTATGGATTATTGCTTGGGGGATGGAGGATCCACATGGGGAAGATGTTCCTCAACAAATTTTAGACTCCATGCCTTGGGTGGAGATTTTCCAGTTCTATCCTTGTAGTTGCTTGAGGAGAAGCAACATTTGGAAGGGGAGGACTGTAATATTCCCATTTTACCACAGAGCTAAATGGAATATAATTTTTTTTTTATAACCTAGCAGCTAAATAAATGGGAAAGGAGGACCATGCATGTTGAAAACCTAAATAAAATCCCTCAAATGTGAAAGGGGATAGACATAAGAACTAGATTTCACACCCTTATGTGTGAAAGGGGACAATTGCATGAAGACAAGGTCAGGTTTGACCAAGTCAACAATGTTGCCATAGGAGGAGTGGATCACTTTGGGAGACAAAGCGGAATGAATGAGGAAGAGGATAATTGGTGGAGGAAACCCTAATGAGTGGGACCCATGGAGAGATAGCTTTCACTTGTTTAAAAGGAGGGCAAGGAAGCCATTGTTATTCATGAATTGGATTATTGATTTCATTGTTTATTCAGACATTATGCATTCTATTGTTGTTTAGAAAATTTGATGGGGGAATCCATAAGTAGGATTCCTTCTCCTTCTTGAGAGGCCTATTGAGGGATTTTTCTTCATTCTCCACATTTCTTGCCTCAAGGCCAAAGCCACCTCCTTTAGTCACAGCGTTATTCCTGAATCAGGATAACTTTATGTTGCAGGGTGTTGAAGTGGGGGACTCCACAACACCAGTTCCTTGGATCATATTTCATAGAAGGGAGCTTCTATTCATCTGGGAGGTTAGTGAGGGAGATTCCTAAGATTATTGTAGATCATTGGCATCAGGCCAAGCACTTCCATTCACCAACAACACAGTCCCTTCTCTAGACTGCCTTATTTCTAAGTGCAATTGCAGTGGGGACTTGCTCCACTATTTTGGAGCGTGAGATATTCAGGGATTGGATCAACCTTTCACCTGAGAGATCCTTTGGATGAGATTCAGCCATCATTTGCAACATCATCAGCTATCTACATCCATTTCCAGTTTCTGAGTTGCAGCTGCTACACTGCTACTCCGATATTTCTGCGAAATTGCCATTTTGTGTATATTTCAGCCAATCCTTCTAAGGATTGTGTATTTTTGTTTCCAGGGGTTGAGATCTTGCTCCCCCATTTATGTTTGAGCTCTATATTGTTATATTCATGTATTGAAATTATTTTGCAGCAATTATCCATAATATACTGTGCTGTCATAGCCAGGGCTTCTTTCATGTAGCATTATTTCTCCATTTGTCATGTATATGTTTTATTGAGGCTGCATTGCCTAGCTTGAGAGATCATTTCCTCAAGATCTTGTATACATTGTTGCTGCTATAATATAATTTAATGGTTATGTGGATGTCCTGGAATTATTGGTATTAATGTATCACTGCTACTCCATGGGCATGTTTATGTGTTGTTGATCTCCAACTCTAGAATATCTCAAGATATTCTCATTGTTGTAGAATTTCCCTAATTTGGGATATTACACTGTTGGTGGATTATTCCAAAGATCTTCACACTGGTATGATGCTTGATGACCAGATGCATGAAGAGGGCTATCTAGTCCATGAGGGAGTCACCTATCATCATGATGGGATCTTCTTACCTATAGCCTCCAAGCTCAAGGAGAGGATGTTGCAAAGGGCCTACAAAGGGTTCTGTTTCAGCCCTACCTATTCTATGAAGATCTACAACACTATCATGAGATGATTTGAATGGGAAGGCTTTGGAGGAGAGCTGAATCGAAATTTTCTAGAATGCTAGAGCTATGTGGAGTTGGGACAACCAAAGGACGCTATGCAAGAGTCATTTCAGCCATTTCTTCCTTCTCTTGAAAAGGGGGAAAAATATATGCACAATTCCATGTATAGGAGAGACATTATTGGTCAAAAATATGATCATGTAATGCAAGTTTAATTTTTTGATTTGACATATTATTTCACCCTGTTTATGCAGGCCATGACTCTAAAGAGGAGTGATGTATCATGTAAATCTCATGGAAATCATTGGGCCACTAAAATTTCTGAATTTGGCCACTCCCTTGTTGTGCAAAGGGAGATTCTCTTTCATGATGGGTGCTTCCCAAAGGCACCAAACATATCTCACATTTTCATCCATGGTGAGATAAATTGTGTAGAAAGTGGTGGGGAAACCACTTACCATATCTGGATCTGATGTAGGCAGGGGATGCACTGTGCTGGTACCATATCTGGGACTATGACCCACCTCCTCATCTCAAATTTCTGTTTGTATATATGTAATGATGCTTCCATACTTGGATGATATAGTTGTACTTTTTATGGGACTATATGGAGGGAGGATGCAAAGTTTGTATGTACCACACGGGATGGAAACTCTCTATGTACCTCATACTACATGTTTTAGAGATAGTATTGGTTCAACCATGCTTGTTTTTGTTGACTTCTTGACTCCTTGCGAAATGGATTTTGTACATCTCCTGATGAATTTGGAGGAACAATTCATGGAGGCTTGGGTTGGTGAACACCTAGCTTGTGAGGAGAGCTTGATCTTTGATGGTGTCACCAATGGAGAAGGAGAAGTGTTGCAGCACTCACCTATCAGTTGCTTGAGGACAAGAAATTTTTTTGAGGGGGGGACTGTAATATTCCAAATTAGCCCAAGCTAATGGTAATATATAATTTTTTTTCAATTTTCTGTTTCATGAATAAAATTTTAAAGGAGGATCAATATAACTCCTAATCAACAAAATGTAATATCTCAAAACAGGAATTTTCTACAACAACAAGAATATCTTAAGGTATTCCAAAGTTGGAGATACAACAAATAGACTCATCTTATGTGTTAAAAAACACATAGCCCTCAAATGAGTGAAACAACAGCAAAAGAAGAATGTCTACACATTCCCAAGTGGGGAAAATGCAGAAATTAGACATTGAAAACATTATTTCTGAAGATATGCGTTTTTACTGGGGGAAATAACGCTGGTTTCCCTTAGAATATGCTTTTATTCCCTCACATTTAAAAGGGGTTCATAAATAAATCCCTTTTGATATGTTAAACAGACCTCCCGAATACCTGACAGCTTAAAAATAGCCAAATCCCATGACTTAAGTTATGCAAGAAAATAATGAAGCATGTACATCATTATTTTATGAGGGTTTCTATAATAAAATGATAAAATAACATGGATCTAGAATTTTATGGAACAATATGCCAAGAAAATAGTGATCTGACCTCATTGCATTATAAAGCTAACGTAGCAAGGGTTTCATGAAACACATGTACAAGAAAGAGCATATCTGAATATTCAGCTCAAAAAATGTAGTCTTACTCCAACATTATAGAAATATTTCTGAATAATACAAAAGAGGGATCAAAATCTCTTCCTCTAGTTTTCTGGGAGAAGGGTTGGCCCTTTCTCTAGGAAACTAGCTCAAAAACAAGGGCCTTAAGCCTGCTATAGAAAATCTACATAAAATGACGCATTTCCTGCAAGGGACTGCATTGTAGGAGATTAGAAACACTTTGGCCTGCTACCAATATCTGAAATGTGCTCAGAAATATTCCTAGCTGATTTCTCAAGAGGAGGAAGGAACCTTCTATTGTGAAACAGACCCGGAAGTGGTGTAATAATCCTCCACTGCAACACCCTGTAACTCAGCAATAGTCTACTACAGAAATAACACTGGATTAAAGAATTATGCTTGGAATTGAGCCTGGATGTGGAGCAATATAGGACAAGCTCTCCCAAGAGGCCTCTCAAGGGAAGAGGTGGGATTCCCGCTCAGGAACACCCAGTGCTACCTTGCTAAACAACAAGGGGAAGCCAGGTATAAACAGACAAGATCAAGAGATCGAAATAAAAAAGCATGAATAAAAAATGATTCCATCCTCTTCATATATAGCAAGTGAACCTCTCTACATTGGGTCCCATCCACATGTGCCATCTAGCTCACGGAAGTTGTCCTCCACCAAAAATGCGTTGTCCAAAGGAGATTCAATGTATCTAGACAACTTAGTTGACTTGGTCAAAGTTGACTGAATCAACATGATCCCATCTCTGTTCACACCCAAGGGTGCTCAAATTAGTTGCTTATACTTACCCCTTTTCACATTAGGAGTATTATTTATCCTTCTAAAGAGGTTGATGGGCCTCCCTACCCTTTTATTCACCTACCTAGTGATGAAACAACTCTAATATTCCATTTATCTTGAAGGCTAAAAATTTGGAATATTGCACAAAATAAATCAATGCCACATGTGAACATAGTTAAATCTAGGCTATCTACATAATCACACTTAGGTGTGAAAGAGACTGGAGCACATGACCGAGTCAAACAGGACTAAATCAACAACGTTTTCTAGATACAGTGAATCTCCTAGAGGCACAACACAGTTTTAGTTGGAGGCTACTCATGTGAATGGAGCTAAATCATTGAGATGGTTTAGGGTTTGACAAGACTTTCATCCTATAAAAGGAAGAGGAGGACAACATAAGAAGGTTGTTTATTGAGTATATTTCTGAATACATTTTCTGTTTAGACATATATCATTGTCTGTTGTTTAGCTGAGGGTGGTGCTGTTTAGCACTAGGGTGTTCCTGTTTGGGAATCCCACCTCTTCCATTGAGTAGCTCTTGGAAGAGTCTTACTGATCTCATCCATTATCAGGCATTTGGCCAAGCTCATATTCCAACTACAACACAGATCCCGTTGAGGGTTTGGTTTTGCTTGTAAGTTGTAGCAAGTGGAGGCTAGACCTATTCAGATCTAGGCCATTCTAGGGCCTCTTTTCACTGGGAAAGTCCTCTATCCCATTGGCAAGAGAGTTTTGGATCTTTAAAGCTGCATTTTCAGATCTTGGCATCAGGCTAATCCAGTGCTTGACCCTTGGCATCAGGCCAATCTAGTGCTAGATCCTACAGTGTAGTTTTCCTTCCAGGACTGCATTATTTGCAAGAAGGAAGTTGCAGGGTGTTTTGACACACATTTGGAGGAGAGATCTCTGGTGTTGGGGTTCTGCCCTTCACTATGGTGATACATGAATTATACTTATGATCCATGTTTTGTACAGATATGATCTACTTCTATTGTATTCATCTACAGAAATTCTGAAGACTACTGAAGATCTGCAACTTTAGATCTTAGATCTACTCTCCGTGTTTCATGTTTTGATCAAAACCCCAAGGGGAATTTGTAAAGGAGCTCTTCTAGTGTACAGATTTGAAATGGATCTATTCTTTTGTACACAGATCTTCTCTAGATCTATAGTGTAATATACAACTATTGTAGCTCTTAAAAAATAACGCTGTCAAGCTATTTTTCAGACAATACATGTGTTGCAACCCTCTTTTTGAGGAATTTCTTCTATTCTTGTCTTCTACATTCTGTCATACATTGCATGGGCCTCATTATGGATCTGATTTATTGTTGGATATATGAATTTTGAGCCTTCTTATTGGTCTCCTATTTTTTCTCTCAAAAACTGCATTATTTTCCTGCAGTATTGTTGCATATTGCTGCAGCCCCATTCTTAGTTGTTTTTCAGCCATACTAGGTGTGGGAGGTCTGTTTACCTGACCTAGTTTTATTTGTTTTTGCTCTCCTTTTGGATTTAGATGCTAGATCTCCAGATCTAAGGGATCCAGGGGCTGGAAACTCATTTTAGTGCACATGCTTCTGAAAAAATATGTTATTCCAGTAGGTATTGTTGAATCTTCCCTTTTGGGGATATTACAACCTTCCTTATGTGGATGCCATTTGGAGGGGAATATATGGCTTTGCATCTACCTTTTGAGTTGCTTGAGGACAAGCAAAATTTTTCCAGGGAGGACTGTAGTATTCCTAAATTTACACCTGATATTTGGAATATTAGAGTTCTTAACTTTCTTAATGAATTAGGTAAATAAAAGGGTGGAGGGACCAAAAATCCTCAATATGAATAAATATCCACTTTTTGTGTGTGAATGTGGATTAATTAAGCCTATATTTACATAGTGACATAGTTTAGAAACTACAAATTTGAATGGAATTGGAGATTGTGTCTCATTAATTGAGATAGATAACGGAGGTTGATACAGTCAACTAAGATCTTGAAGATGTCAAACAGAAGACCATGGAACATTCATGATAAAGTGACAGAGGATGTTGTGTAATTAAAGCACACATGATGGACAGGGTGTACATTTCACCTAGACATGATGGTTTATTTGGTCAAACAGTGCAGTCAAACTTGGAGGATCTTGTCCACATGCACAACACAGTCTAGATGAGGGCCAAGGCATGGGAAGGTTCAAACATTATATAAAGAAGATGAAGGCAAGGATGAAGGTATGCTGGTGAGTCTTGATGTGAAGGATCTTTTTAGATCTAGAATTGTCATGTGACATTCCATTTCTTTCTCGGGCTTTGTAGCAGAGATTGCAAGTGTTTTTTAGCACAAGGTGTTCCTGGTCAGGAATCCCACCTCTTTCTAGAGTAGCTCTAGAAAGAGTATTGTACTTCATTCTACATAAGGAATTGGTGCCACATCTCGTTTCCTACTTTCCGCAGAACATTCATATTCAAAAATTACAGATTTATGAAGATCAGGATGGAAGGTGGAATTTGGCTTCAGTACTTTAGCTGGAGAACTGGCGAGGGTTTATTCCTATCACCTTAGGCTTATAGATCAGCATTCCCAGAGCTTCATTTCAGATCTGGCATCAGGCCAAAAGTTATTTACCTCCTAGCAGCAGTATTTTCTTCAGGAATTACACTGTCCAATTTGTAAATCCAAAAGAAGGAAGGAAGTTGCTAGAATTTCAGCTAATAATCCTGTGCAGGATCATTCCCTCACATTTCCATCAGCATTACCATCAGTATGGAGTTTATTGCAACATTTTTTAGCAGGAAAAAGGTCTCTCATTCCCTTACAATGCAGTTTCTATTGGAATTTGTGTTGCAGTAGCTGTAATCATCATTGGAAGATTGAGAAGCTAGAGCTAGAGATTATAGCTTGTAGATCTGAAGAAGGGATCATCCCTTCAAGCTTAGATATGATATTGCATCATATTTAAGCCATATATCTGTCATATCTAGCTTTAGATCTATATTTCCCAGTATATCAAGGATCAAATCCTAGGAGGGTGATTTTCCAAAGTCGTAGATCTGGAAAATCCTTTCTGGGTTATCTTGGGAATCCATCATGTTGGCCAGATATTGAATATTGGCATCATATAACCTCCATATTTGAGTAGATATACATTTTCCTTTTTAGCTTGCAGTTATATATTCACATTCTACTGAAGGGACAACGCAGTATTTACTTCAGTGGCTCTCCATTTAGGTTGTACCTATTGTAGCATGTTTTCTGGGTGACTCTAGACCATCTTTTTGGCTAGATCTACTCACATTTTGTACATGGTGTAACTGAATCTTCTCCAATATAATAAAATGGCTCAAATTCTCTATAAATTCTAATGTTGTCTTAAGATATATTTTTTATATTGTTGCAGTTCTTATATTGTGTTTAAGTATTATTGTATTCTCCCCTTTGAGATATTATAATCTCAGTATACTTGTACTTCATATCAACTGAAAGAAACTTTGAAAGTTTAATCATTTTGGGCATAGCTATTGTACCAAGATTAGAATTATCAATCTCTTCATCATCAAATTATATCTGAGGAGATTTAAAAATATCATTCTGATAAAAAAAAAAAATTCAAGAGGTATGAGACCCTTTGGTATGGAATTATTCTTTAGCAGCAAAACTTCAGGATTTCCTTTAGATTCAACAAGCATATTTTTCTGATCTACTTGTATATTTTCAAACTCTTCTTTCAGCTCAATAAAGTTCTTCACTTGTTGATCATCCTCAAAAACCTGCCAATGAGTAATATTATCATGGATAACTTGTCTATGGTGAACTTCAACCCCATATTTTTCAGTGGAATGTATGGGAATAATGAAAAGACTTGCAGAGACAATAAGAGAATTAACAATGGAGTTTTGGTCTCTAGTTTTGACAATGAATGAATAAGCTTGAAATTTTTCCAGCATGTCCAAAAATAAGTTTCTATATTCCCTCATCCTTATATCCTTTGTTTGATAAGCACCTTCAAATTGTTTAATGACTAATTCTGAATCTCCAAAAGAAGAAATATTTTGAGCATTAATTCTTTTCAAGACTTCTAATCCCAAAATCAAGGTTCGTACTTAGCCATGTTATTTGTGCAATCAAAGTTCAATTTGTAAGAAAGAAACTTACTTTCATCACTTGGACTTGTGATCCAAATCCCACATCTTGCCCCATCTCTTCCTGCTAATCCATAAAAATGTAATGACCACCAACCTTCCGCTTCCTTATCACTGACTTGCTGATCTTCTATTTGTTGATTTTCAGACTGCTGAATTTCAGATTGTTTATTTTCTACTTTCTTCTCATCCTCTGCTTCATTGGTCAACTCATTGAAAAGAATAATAGATCCAAGTTTAGTATCAAGAGCATAAATTGGAAAATTCTGAGGTTTTTCTTTACTAATCACCCTTTAAGCCATTCTTTTCTCTCGATACAATCTCCTTTTCTCACCAAAAACAGGTATGGTGGCATAGGTAAGGTCCATCTGCATTGTACATTTGATTTTTTTTTCCCATGACCAAGATAATAGCGTCCTGAACTTCGGTGGAATGTCTTCTACCATGATGTACATGACCATAGTCTTAGCAGGAACTTGTGTTAGACCAACAACAACATCCGTAATTAAACTAATGCACTGAACTCCTTTCTAATCAAAAGAAAACAAGTCCTTATATGGTCTAGTTATTTCTAACCCTATCCTTTCCATGATTACTTTAGGCATAATATTGTGAGAGGCCCCTGAATCCAACATTGCATTATGTAATGTCATGTCATGAATGCTAAGGCTTACATAAAAAGGAGGCACCTCCTCATTGTTGGAAATACTGAGAGGGAGGGTGAATTAGTATTCCTTTCAATTAGAGCATTAGTTAATCTTCAATTATTACCACTGTATGTACAATGATAGCAGTAAACAAAAGGAACACAAATGCACACATTTTTTAAGTTGGAAACCCACTCCGGGACAAAAACCACCTAATGTTTTTCTAATAATTCTTTAATATTCAACTCCAATTGAAAACAAAGCTCCAACTTCCTAGAATCTAGAAAAGAATTCTTCTCTAGCTCCTACTGGATGCATGCTCCAACGCTTGAGATTCTTCAGTAGTCAACTGAATGGACGCCCCAACACCCAATGAGCTACAACTCACCCTAGCACCACCCTACCACCCTGTGGAAGAATAAAAGAAGAATGGACTCTCATACCAGGAAAAATGTTCCACTCTACAATGATATAGAATGATGTAGAAGAATAAGACACACTAGAACATAACCCAAAATATGACACAACCACCTAATGATGATCCTAGACCACTTGACACTGCCTCTTCAACTCTTTGTAGATAGACACTAGTACAATTTTTAAAATAATGTATTTACAATGAATTAGCACAATGATACCTTTACATTGACTGTATGCAGTGTTGCCCACTTGAAGACTTCATGTCATGAACTTCTTTCTAATGTTATGCAACTTGGATTTTGCTCTTATCATGCTACCTATTGGATTGAGGGGTCCTGACCCAAGTTTGGTGTGCAAGGTTTGCCAACAAATCCCTATACTACTGGCCCTTTCGACAGTGACCTACTTTCGCAGGGCATAGTCTCACTCGAAGTAGTATGGGTGGGTACTAGAACCAGGTTTGTACACCCTGAGAAAGGAAGGGTAAGGAAAATGGAGTTGCGTTCTATTCTATAATTCCCAGATTACCTAGTTCTTCGCAGGGTTAAGTATGTAGCTATTTTCATCCATGTGCACTATATCTATAATTATATGCTTTCTGTAACATCAACACAGTATTATATAAATAGAGCGGAACAGATCTAGATCCAAGGATTTAGTACACAGATCTTCACAGCGAAAGATAGAAAATACATAACACATCAATTATCAACAATTCATACAATAGTACTCATAGATTTAGATCTCTAATAATCCTTCGCATTTATTCATTCATCAACCTTTCCTTGCAATTCCCTTCGCAACCTGCACACATAGCAGCAGGTTCCGCACACAGCTAGCCTGGGATCTCTGCACACATAGCCAACATGAGTCCATTCCCCAAAACTCAAGCATACATATTAAGCCACAGATCGCATCAATATCTCATCAATACTTATCCTTTTCGATACAAAATACATCTCTATTTATAGCAACCTAGCTCCTAGTTTCCTATGGTCCACAACCCATGGTTTTCAAACCCCTATTTTTACCCTTTGACCCATTACAATGTGTTTGGTGCTTTGACCCACCCCAAAACCCGTACGCTATACTAAATATAATCAAAAGTAATAAAAATGGACCAGTTTCGCAGCTTGTTAGGAGAACCCATTCTGACAATCCCCCAACACAATCTTGTGACTCATCCCGAGTCATTGTAATGGTGTGGCTTCAATTTGTGTGTGCAAAGTGTTTAGAGCACGAACAAGCAGAGGGAGTAATTCTTGGCTTTGGGTTGCAACATCCTGTGCCATATCGACCAACTTCTAGGAAGGTGGGTCATTAATAGTGATGGAAATGCTTGCCAGAAACTGATTAAGGCGCTTGCTTGCGTCGTCGATGTCATGTGTTAACTGGAAGGCTGAGGCAGTCTATAGCTATAGATGTTCGTTAAAGATGTGATGTTTCTACCAGAGTTTTACAATCTCATTCTAGAGGTCGTTGCTAGTTTTTAATCGTGCTAAATGCTGGACAGGTACTAAGGTATGCAACATAGCATTAATCTCTTCAACAGCTTTTTCTTGTTGTCGTAGGTCCTGAGTGATTTGTTGGAGGACTGGATCGTGCTGGACTCGGGTCCAGAGCTATATGGCTAACTCCATAAATGTGGTACCTTGAGAAATTTGTGCCTCGATCTTCATTGTTGCATCTGTGATAAGGGTGGTATGCTGGGCACGGACTTCTCGGGGCGTGCCGGGCTACAGCCTAACCCGTAGGTCTAAAATTTCCAGGCGGGAGGCTTTGAAAGCAGCAACCAATTTTTCTACCCTACATCTAGATGTATCCTCATTCGTGATGTTCATGGCGAATTCTGTGTAGAGCTGGTGGATCAGAGTCTCAAGCTCCACTTATTGTGACTAGGCCTGGACTAATTCCTCAGTTCTCTGCACAAGGGTGCGCTGAGTGGCCGCAAGCGTTTGGGTGGTGGATTGAGCGTGGTCACTAATTTCATGGGAGACAATGTGAAGGAGATTGTCTAAGGGTGCGTGGGTCAGCTGAGCAAAGTCCAGATGAATTCTTGTGCCCTCCAGGGGCTGCGTTTCGACTAAGGCACCGGTAGGGATACTCTAGAGCTGACCGACCTCGCTGATTTGTGCCACGATCCTATCGACTGACAGAGGTTGGGCCTGGCCATCACTAGGTGGGGGATGTTGCATTTTTATCTGGAGAGCACAAAGGTCTTCTTGAAGAGAGTCGACCCCTGCCTTCCACTGAGCCGCCATAAGTTCCCACTTATCTTCTGTAGCCATAGTGACCACATCCGCGATTTTCTCCACGTCTCCGCCCGTTAATGTGACTGTCGCGTCATAGTGCTCGTGATGGGCTTGCTATTTCTTCCTTGGTCTTGATGGCGATGGCCCCATCCTCTTAGTACTGGGAGGAGGGGGAGTGGTGGTAGCTAGCAGGTTTGGAGTTGTAATTGATGCTGGAGTGCTCGGGAGACCTATTTTCCATCCGGGGGGCCACATTGTGGTCAGTAGATCAATTTCTTCATCTGGTACCATATAAGGGAGTTATACCCACGTCTGGCTGGCCAGAATATGAGTTCGGACTTGGTGCATAGTGATTTGAAATGGAGAAATATGCTTGTACTTGTCATATATGGTGGGGGATAGTCATGAGCAACCGATTCCTCTGGTTTTCCCAGGCAACTAGTGCTATGAGGAATAATAGCCATGAATAGAATAAAGGTGTCCCGTGCTCTTCAGACTCGCAAAAATTAGCAAGGAATTACTCACACAAGTATTGAGCCCAATTAAAAAACACACCCTTCGTGCACTACCCGGCTAGCTGGATTACATAGGCGGGGACAGTCGCAACCTGGCAGTTCCACATGAGTTTGTAGGCTAACAGTCAAGTGCCCATCTACGTAGCAGGGTCATTGATGGTTTGGATCACAAACCCTCGCTGATTTCGCTAGACCACATAGGTTTCCTGGACATACAGAGCAATAGGGGCTTCGTACTTCTTTCTGACTTTCTCGAGCTGGTGTGGCCCTTGCATCGGGAAGCCCATAATCTTGTGGATCAACTCGGCGTCAATAGGGACTCTGTCATGAATCCATAAATAGCCATTGTGAACAAGGGAAAGTAACTGACATGCCAATCGATCGGTGATGTTGTAATGGCCAAAGTGGGGCATGCAAAGCAGATTCAGGAGTTCGGATCCCGCCAAGCCACATACCCAGCGTTGAGGTATCACCGTGATTCCATCATCCTCATGGATTGTGTCAAAGTAAAATGTAGAGGCTAATTTCGGAAAAGCGTCATGGTCTACCAGATTATGATCATCGAACTTGACCTCATGAAGGCATCCACAGGGATCACCAAGGATGGGGACCTCGCCTGGGGTCGGTAGAGTCTACAGGTAGGTGATCAGACCATCCAAGTTTTTCTGTATTTGCGTAGATGGTCTTCGTGTTCAAACATAGGGGGGTAACCAATTGATCGGGTTAGATGGCAGAGCCCCCTCCTGGTCATCTTGTGCTGAGGGTGGAGGCCTGGGATGTCTTGGGGAACTTCGGGGTTTCTTTGCTGCCTGTGGGGTAGCCCTCAAAATTTGAGCTTTCTCCTTGCCTTTCCACGTGGTCCGTGGGGGAGGGACTTCCTCTAGCTCTGGATCATCTTCTAGAACTTCTTCAACCTTAGGTTTAGTTGGGGAAGAGGGTTCGGCAGGGGCAGTGGTCAGCATCCTTGCGTGAAAAATAAATCCCGGCTCTGGGTGGTTGCTATCTGACGGGGGAGGTTTACCAATCATGGGAGGGATTCCGCAACTATAACGAATTTTTTTGCTCAATTTCTTCTGGAAGAGACTTAAAGTAGGCCACTTTTTTACACCAGACAATACCGCTAACCCGATCATCCTGTCGCTCTTTAAACACTTTCCATCGGGAGGAAGAGAGAGATATTTTGCACGGGGTGGGTTTCCCAAGGAAGGGTAAAAATCCCCCGTAATTCGTCTTGCCAATCGTTCAGGGGCTGCTCCCTTCAACGGTAACTTTTGCTTTTTCCCAGAGGGTACAGTTCCAACGGCTAGTTGTCGCGTCCCCAGTATTTTAGGCATACTTTTCACGCTAAGGTTTCTAATTTGTGACAGTTGCCTGAATTACCCCAACACAAGCTTGCTTACTAAGGAGCTCTTGGCCCAAGACCAAGAGATTTTTATCATCTGTTCTACTAAGGTTTTAAGGAGGGCTAACATCGGCATCAACTGCCTGACCCCTGGTTGAGTCACCATTGTAAAAGTGGTTTGAGGCATGGGGCCACTACTTGTGTAACTAACAGGTGTTATAGAGAGCCTGTTGCTTACTCGAGGGTCGACCTGTCCTTCTCTCAGGGTAGTTCCCAGTCATCCTTTCCTCCGGGGCCATAAATAGAGATTCCTTAGTGATACGAAGACAACGCAATGTAGAAGCTTTTCCTAGCTGGGTCTTCTAAGCTTCTAGATCCTTACTGGAATCCTCAATATCTTCCTCGTAGCATGGTACTTTCAATTTATAGATATCAATCCCTCTCTTAGGTATAGGTTCTGCATAACATTTTCCTTCTACCAGGTCCAGTGGTACAACGACCCGTCTGCTCTGGTTTTCAAATATCATGCTGCGATTTTTTAGGTTGATGATGCCCCTCATGTCCATAGCCCAGTCCATCTTGAGGAGCGTAGGGTAGGGATCCACATCTTCCACAATTTCTATTACCTCAAAGTCAGCTAGGACCCTTGCTCCTGTGATTTCAACCATGACATTGGGGATTCTACCTAGAGGAATGGTTTTTTTATGATTTTCCATTCGAAGCTGGATGGTGGATCGCTCAAGCTTGGGTTCTCCCATGCATTGCCAAGTGTGCTTAGGTAGTATATTGGCATCTGATATGAGGTATAAGATAACCTGATCCATTTTATAGCCATGGATCTGGACTGTGAGCCGCATTTCCCTACCAATGCATCTCTGAAATATGTGTAATGTATGCACATCCTTGATGCTGGTTGATCTGTTATCATGTGTTGCGCAGCTTTCCAGTAAAGCCTGCAAGTTTTGTACTACCCGGGGGTTACGTAGCAGCCTCGTGCATGTTTGTAAGAATGGTCTAACCTCCTTAGTTACTTCCACATCCCCCAGGTATGTGGATGGTGAAGCTTTAGTTTCAAGGAAGTCCTTTCGGGCATCCATAAATGTTTCCCTTACTTTGCGTAGGTCTAGTCCTTCTTGTTTGCTGACTGCCCTGTGGATCAGTGTATCAACTTCATCCTTTTCCTTAGCTCCTCTAGTTGCCAATCCACTGTGTGTTACTATATTTACCTTTGCGTCTTGACCCCTCAGTTCGGTCCAGACCCTTCGCACCTTCTACGCAGATGGAGGTCGCTTTCCCTGTACATTTGCTTTTAGGGTTGGGAAATCTTCCATCGTGTGGCCCAACTGTCTACAATACCTACAAGACTGTCATAAGTGGTGCAAGAAATCCTTCGAAAAATTCCCTGCGCCTCCACAGCTATAACAGATCGATTGGCCTTGACCCTGACTTGTGTTTCCACTTCGGCTCCCGTCCCTTCTCCTGGGGGGGAGTCATCCCTACCCGAGGGGGTTCTCGGTGAGGTAGGATCTTCATTCATTACATCCTTATGGATTCAGTAGTCTTGCTCGTTATGGCCAACTGACTGGAAATTTTTGCACTAGCATCGCTCTGATGTGGAACCGGGGGTGCCCGGGAAAGACCCTTGGTTGACCTTACACCACTCGTCTACGCGGCTTCCTCCGTGTCAGAGAGTAGGTCCCCTCGAGCCCCACTATTATAGGCTACACACTTCTAGTCCTGAGTGGCTTGTTGCGTGACCTTGTTCTGTGCCAGCCTCTCTTCCTTTCTCTCATCGCAGATTCTGAATTTCCTAGTGCATAGCCTCAATTTTCTCCTGGATCTGTTGGATGTCTAATGTAGCCTCCTTTTGAGGCGTAGCTTCTAATTTCATAGTAGCTTCCAAGGCCTTGTCTTGTGAGTCAAAAATCCAACGTTCCATAGGTACATGTAGGTGAGGGAGTAGCATGGTGATAAACCACTTCGTAAGTTGTCTGTCATCATACCGAATCCTCCTTCTCTGATACCTTTTTTTAGGCGTTTGTCTGCTTCCTATATAGACTCATTTTCCCCTTGCTTGAAATCTTTTAGTTCTGCTACGACTTGGGAGTAGGAATTAGGGTTTTGGAACTGCTGTCTCAGAGCATCCTTGATGTCCTAGATAGTTGCATATTTATTTTGTGATACGTACCCCATATGCCAGTCCAAAGCTCTTCCATCAAGGGCTATGGATAGTTGTGCTTTTCTCATAGTATCACCCACCACGCCCTGCGCAACCCATACCAACTCTGCGACAAACCAAAACTACTCCATGTCTTCATCAGCTATGCCCTGGAAGGTAGGTAACTTCAAGCGCACTGCCATGGTGCCCTCTTCAGTATTTGCTTGTTAGTACCCGATCCCTTTCTCAACCTCCTTCTGGTCCTAGCAATGGAACCATTTGTTGGCTTGAGGGGTCCTAACCTAGGTTTGGTGTGAAAGGCTTGCCAAGAAACCCCTATACTACTGGCCCTTTCGGCAGTGACCTAATTTCACAGTCACAGTTTCACCCGAAGTAGTATGGGTGGGTGCTGGAACCAGTTTTCTGCACCCTGAGAAAGGAAGGGTAGGGCAAGCAGAGCTGCGTTCTATTCTGTAATTCCTAGATTACTTGGTTCTTTACAGGGTTAAGTATGTATATATCTGCATCCACATGCACTAGATCTATAATTATATGCTTTCTATAACATCAACACAATATTATATAAACAGAGCGGAACAGATCTAGAGCCAACCATTCAGTACACAGATTTTCGTAGCGAAAGACAGAAAATACATAACACAAAAATTATCAGCAATACATAAAACGGTACTCACAGATTCAAATCTCTAATAATCCTTTGCATTCATTCATTCATCAACCTTTCCTTACAATTCCCTTACCAACCTGCACACACAGCAATAGGGTCCGCACACAGCTGGACTAGGATCTTACCGCACACAGCCAACAGGAGATCGTTCCCCAAAACCCTAACGAACAACTTAAGCCACAGATCACATCAATATCTCATCAATTCTTATCCTTTTCGATACAAAATACATCTCTATTTATAGCAATCTAGCTCCGAATTTCCTATGGTCCACAACCCATGGTTCTCAGACCCCTAGTTTTACCCTTTGACCCATTACAATGCGTTTGGGGCTTTGACCCACCCGAAAACCCCTGCGTTATACTAAATATAATCAAAAGTAATCAAAATGGACCATTTTCACAGCTTGTTAGGAGACCCCATTCCAACACTACCCTCTGCTGCATCTTGCTTTGCTTTGCTGCCCTAGAAAGTCCGGTCCTTTGTAGCCCTTGACAACACATGATCTAGCTTTTTCTTGCCTTCTAGGAGCTCGATATTGAAACTAGTGTATCTATGTTAATTCAGATCCCCAATATGTTATTTTTGGTCTTGTAGTAGTCCTCTGAGTCATATTTCTAATGCCACAGGTCTGACCCAATTTGGATTCATCAAGAGCGATTTATGCCCAATCTCTCACGATTCCTTAATTATGGATTGTTTCAGTAGAGCGAACTTGTATGACGTGCCACGTGTCACTATTTCTTCATTTCACTCTAAAATTTATAGAGAGAAAACTACATTCTGTGCACTATCTATCCCATTTTACAGAATTCCAATCCGATACTCAGATATAGAGTTATGAAAAATTTCCCGAGGTCACTTCTTTGAGATGAATTTTAGGAGCCTGCAAAAACATTTACTTCCACAGATCAGATATCCGAAAATATTGTGCACCTTGATCTGAAATTTTCAAAGGAGCTTCCTTAGGATTTTGGCTTCGCCTAATAAACATTTCAGCTTCTGAACCTTCGTAGAAAAAAAGTTAGAGTGAAAATGCCACGGTGACCTATTTCAGATGGTGAAATCCCTTGCATAAGGAGGATATGAGGATCACAATTTATATAAATGCTTAGGTTGAGAGGGGCTTCAACAAGTGAACTTGGTAGGGATTTTAGGAGCTTAAAAAATATTAATTATTACTTTTCAATGACCCATTCCACAACCCTATGGGGTTTTAACCCATTAACTGGGGGTAAAAATTCAAACATGACTATCTCTCAAACCGTGAAGAAATACGTGGCGTGTCATATATAAATGGAAACATATCGACAATTAGAAACCATCAAAAGAATTATTGAACCAGAATATAGGAATTTTTTAGGTCAAACTTCCCATTCAATATTGGGTTAGCCCATGGTGCTGTTTGAGTTGACATCAATGACAACCGTTGATCAACAATCTCCCCCTTTGGCATTGATGGCAACACAAGTACTCCCCTTACGATCATGACACCTCTTCCTACAACATTCTCTCTCTCCCCCTGACAGACAACCATCCTGCAGACTTGTACACACTTCCACCCCCCCTGAAACACAACCGTCCTGTGGACCTATAATCTAATGAGAACTTGGGAGAATCCCAAGATTCTGGCGAAGATATTCAAATGCTTCACCAGGTAAAGTTTTAGTGAAGATATCAACAATTTGTTCTTTTTTACCAACATAATCAAGTTTGATATGATTTTCATCGACTTGTTCTCTAACAAAATGATATCTGATCGAAATGTGTTTTTTTTTTAATGCATGACAGGATTCTTGGAGATGCTGATGGCACTAGTGTTGTCACAAAATATGGGAATAGGCTCACTAAAATGTACTTGAAGATATTGAAAATTTTGTTTCATCCAAAGGAATTGAGTACAACATGATGCTACTGCAATGTATTCTACTTCTACTGTAGGTAACGAGATTGAGGTTTGTTTTTTGCTCAACCATGATACGAGACAACCACCTAGATATAATGTTGCTCCACTATTACTCTTACGATCATCAATGCTTCCTGCCCAATATGCATCTCTAAAGGCTTGAATAATGAGATTGTTACCCTTGGGATACCATAAGCCATATTCTTTTGTGCCCTTTAGATATCGAAGAATCCGTTCGACGACAATAATATGTGATTCTTTCGGTGTTGCTTGGAATCTTGCTACTTGTACAACTTCTTGCATAACATCTGGCCGGGAGGCTGTTACATATAGAAGACTATCAATCATAGATCTGTATAACCTCTGATCCACAACCTTAGATGAGTCGTCTATGCTCAATTTACAAATTGTTACCATAGGAGTAAGGACAAGTCTGCAATATTCCATTTTGAATTTCTTGAGCATTTCCTTGATTCACTTGGCTTGAAATATAAATATTCCTTTCTCTTGCTGAGATATTTAAAGCCCTAAGAAGTATGTCACCTCATCAAGTAAATACATCTCAAAATCACTTTGCATCCTTCTAGAAAATTTCTTGCTTAGTCGATCATCATTGCTACCATATATTATATCATCCACATATACCACAACAATTGTTAAATTATATTTATCTATTTGTACATAAAGATTGCTATCAACAGTACCTTTCTTGAACCCTTGTTGAAGCAGATATCCATCAAGATGAGCATACCATGCTCTGGGAGCCTTCTTGAGACCATATAGAGCCTTCTTTAACCTGCAAACATAGTCTTCCTTTTCTGATAGTATAAAACCTTGAGGTTGTTCGATGTAAAATTCTTCTTCTAATTCTCCATTCAGAAATGTTGACTTAACATCCATTTGGTAGACTTCCATTTTTCTTGAACATGCATAGGTGAGAAACATTTGGATGGCTTCCATTATGGAAACTGGTGCAAATGTTTCGTCGAAATCAATTCCTTCCACTTGTGCATAGCCTTTACAAACCAATCTTGCTTTGTTTCTGGTAACCTATCCATCTTCATTCAATTTTTTCCTGAGCACCCATTTAGTCCCAATGACATTTTCATCTTTTGGTCATAAAAATAATTCCCAGGTGTTATTATTCTCAATTTTGATCCAATTCTTCATTCATAGTTGCTACCCAATTTTCATTCTGGTTGGCTTCCTCAAAAATAGTAGGCTCAAAGGTTGCTAGAAAAGCAATGTGAACTTGTTGTGATGAACGAAGCTGTCGACCTTCATTTATGTCACCAATGATTTGATTTGATGGATTGTTCTTTTGAATCCATTCTTTTGTTCTCCTTGGAGGAGCTTCTTGTTGTTGTTCTGGTATATCTTGATGATCATTATTTACTTCTTCCTCATTGATAGTTGCTTGTTGTTCTACAATTTTATCCATGTCTTTTTCAGCCTCTGTCTCAAGTTTCAAAGATTCTAGATCCTCATCATTATTCGCTAGAACACCATCTTCGTCAAATGTAACATTTATGCTCTCCACTATCTGTTTTCGTCTTAGATTATAACATTTATAGGCATTTCTTTTGCGTGAGTAACCAACAAAGATACCTTCATCAACACGTGATTCCAACTTACCCAAATTTTGATCTTCTCTTTTGATATAATATTTTCTTCTGAAGATTCTAAAATATTTTACATTAGCTGGTTTTCCTTTCCATAATTCCTATAGGGTCTTGTTGCAATTATTTTTGAGAAGACTTTGGCTGATAATGAATATTTCCGTATCAATTTCTTGAACCCAGAATTTTTCATCCAATTTTGAGTCCTTCAACATTGTTCTACCAATTTCCTGTATAGTTTTTTTCTTTCTTTCAACAACTCCATTTTGCTGAGGTGTTCGTGCTATTGAAAATTGTATTTTTATTCCATTTTTGTCACAGTATCAGTGAAATAATTTGGAAGTGAATTATCCACCATTATCTGATCTTATACACTTTATTTTCAAATCAGTTTCATTTTCGACCAACTCCTTGTAGATCTTAAAGCACTCAAATGCTTCAGATTTTTTCTTTAGGAAACTGACGGCTATCATCCTCGTATAGTCATCTATCATTAACATGAAATATAATTCTCCATATAAGCCTTTTGTTCTCA
Organism: Pinus albicaulis; assembly: GCA_034641835.2. Lineage (NCBI taxonomy): Eukaryota > Viridiplantae > Streptophyta > Pinopsida > Pinales > Pinaceae > Pinus > Pinus albicaulis. Next base: position 132,268,931 of record CM076583.1, on the reverse strand, counting down.
CATGAACACATAGATCAGTATGTATCAATTCGAATGGATGTGATGCAAAGTGTTCTTTTTTTTTAAAATTGGACTTTTGTCTACTTGCCATGCTGACAGGCCTCACATAGTGTGTTGGAAGGTTTTAATATTTTTGGCATTTCTCGTACTGCTTCCTTTTTTCTTATCCTGACAATATTTTCAAAGTTTATGTGACCCATTCGTTTGTGCCATAACTAGCTTTCATCTTCTTTATCTAGTAGACATGCTTTAGTTGCTTCATCCAGAACATATATGTCGTATGGAGCTCAACTTTCTATAGCCACAATTTTACCATACCTGCCTTTCCTAATTTCAAATTTTGTGGAGTTGAATAGCATTGTGTGTCCTTGATCACACATTTTTCCAACACTGAGCAGATTGTGATTCATGTTTTCAACCAATAGAAAATTCTTGGCTATAACATCTTTGCTTCCGAGAGTGACGGTACCTAATCGTATAACATTTGAAGATCCATCATTTCCAAAGGATACGGTTCCATCCTTATTCTCTTTCAGAGATACAAATTTCCTTCTATACCCAGTCATATGGGTTGATAAATCACTGTCAACATACCACACATCTTTTTTGTTTTGAGCCTTGAGAGAGAGAGCACAATTATTAGTCTTCTTCTTCTTCCATGTTCATTCATTCTAAGGCTTCGAAGATTCTTCTGGAGGATTTTCAAGTCTGCAGTCTCTGACTATCTGTCCAAAGTTCTGACATTTGTAACATTCCATATTATTTCTTAAATTTTTAAATATATTGATGTTTTTTTGAGCCCTAGGGGGGTTCATATTTTAAGGATCTCCTGGAATTCTATTGGTTCCTAGGGTATGTGCGACATTCTACAGCTTTATGACCAAATTTTCCACATGAATAACAATATCCATGAAAAATATGTTGGTACCCAGATGGAAATATTCATCAAGGAATCGTCTTCCAAGGATGTGCTTGTGAATCCTGTCCAATGAAGTCTACATGCATGTCAGATCTCATAGGTTCATTGTATTTTGTTGTAGAAGGTCCCGCTTCTTTTTCTTTGTAACCAAGGCTAGTTCTGTCATTGTAAGATCATTGATTATTCATGAGTTATTCCAATGCCCTTGAGCTGTTAGCATAGTTTTGGATAGTTTTTCCCTTCTTCACTTCCTTACGCAGCGAGACTACTTTGGCTTCTAATGCTTCCCTTTTTTGGTTGCTTTCTTCCAACTTCTTTTGAAGTGACTCTTCAATACATTTGTGTTCTTCAACTTCAATTTTGAGACCTTGAACTTGTTCTTCAAGAGTATTGGAATGAGTCTTCTTAGCCTTGAGCTTTTTTATAAGCCTAATTTCCTCCTCATAAAATTCTTCTATGGTCAACACTTCTTCTTCATTGTTTGATATCTCTTGTTTATTGTGCTTCACCATAAACAATAATTTCTCATTGGCTTCTTCTTTGCTATCACTTTATTCATTGGATTATGAGCTATCTTCTTTAGAGAGAAAATTCCTTTTGGATCCTTTCTTTTTGCTTTGCTTGTTGAATTTCTTAAAGCCTTTCTTTCCTTTTGAGTTTCCATCATTTTTGTTCGGACATTTTGCTAAGAAATTCCCAACCTCACCACAACCCAAACATATCAATGGAAGTTTACCTTTGAGTTTTCCCTTACCAATTTTTAGTTTTCTCGTAAAGTAAGCATATTGTTCATCTGAAAGACCTTCTCCATCATCTCCCTTTTCTTCACACTTACAGGTGCATGTCATTTCAATTGAAGGTTGTCTGTCCTTATTGGTTTTATTAGATGCAAGGAACATAGTTTCTAGATTCAAAGTACCCTCTTCTTCATCAAGTCTCATTTCATAGGCTATGAGAACTCCATGTAATTCCTCTTTTCTCAGTTTTTCTATATTTGCATTGTATTTTAAGACCGATACCTTTGGGTTGAATCTCCCTGTTAACGTTCTAAGAATATTTTGTATAATAGTATTCTCGTCAACTGGCTCTCCCAATCCTTCCAGAGTATTGGTTATTTCATCAATGTATTGGAAGTATGCAACAATGTTGCAATCTTCTTTCATTTTGAATTACTCAAATTTTTCTCTATAGATTTGAATCTTTACTTCTTTGACATTTAAGTCACCTGCATATATATTTTTAAGCTTGTCCCATACATTTTTGGTAGTTTTACAACCCAATACCTTCTGATAAGAAGATTCAATAAGTCCAATGATAATAATATTCTTTGCTTTTGCATCATTTACAAAATTCTTCTTACCTTTTTCATTCACGTTTGATGTAAATCCATTTTGAACAGTGTCCTGTACTTCCTAACCTTGCGCCAAGAGATAGACCTCCATTATTCCTTTCCAGAGTGCATAATTATTTTCATTGAATAGAGGTACACCATTCTTTGTATGCTCTGTGACCTCCTTCCAATTGTTAAACTGCTATTGAAGGAACCAAGCTTTGATACCAATTGCTGGAAATACTAAGAGGAGGGGTGAATCAATATTCCTTTCAATTAGAGCATTAGTTAATCTTCAATTATTATCAGTGTATGTACAATGATCGCAGTAAAAAAAAGAAGATAAATGCATATATTTTTTAAGGTGGAAACCCACTCCAGAACAAAAACCACCTAATGTTTTTCTAATAATTCTTTAATATTAAACTCCAATTGAAAATAAAGCTCCAACTTCCTAGAATCTAGAAAAGCATTCTTCTCCAGCTTCCACTGGATGGACGCTCCAATGCCCAAGATTCTTCAGTAGTCAACTGAATGGATGCCCCAATACCCAATGAGCTACAACTCACCCTAGCACCACCCTACCACCTTGTAGAAGAATAAAAGAGAAATGGACTCCCATACCAGGGAAAATGATCCACTTTACAATGATATAGAATGATTTAGAAGAAGAAGACACACTAGAACATAACCAAAAATATGACAGAACCACCTAATGATGATCCTAGAACACCCAACACTACCTCTTCAACTCTTGGCAGATAGACACTAGTACAATTTTTACAATAATGTATTTACAATGACTTAGTACAATGATACCTTTACAATGACTATATGCAGTGCTGCCCACTTGAAGACTTCATGTGATGAACTTCTTACTAATGTTATGCACCTTGGTTTCTACTCTTGTCATGCTACCCTCTAATAAACCTTGCTTTGCTTTGCTTCCCTAGAAAGTTTGGTCCTTTGCAGCCCTTGACAACACACGATCTAGCTTTTTCTTGCCTTCTAGGAGCTCGATATTGAAACTTGTGTATCTATGTTAATTCAGATCCCCAATATGTGATTTTTGGTCCTGTAGTAGTCCTTTGAGTCATCTTTCCAATGCCATAGGTCTGACCCAATTTGGATTCTTCACGAGAGAGTTATGCCCAATAGCTCACAATGCCCTAATTTTGGACTGTTTCAGTAGAGCGAACTTGTACGGCGTGCCGCGTGTCACTGTTTCTTCATTTGGCTCTCGAATTCATAGAGAGAAAAATATAGTACATGCAATATCTATCAATTTTTAAATAATTCAAATATAATACTCAGAGAGAGAGTTATGACGATTTTCCCAAGGTCACTTCTTTGAGATGAATTTCAGGAGCATGTAAAAACACTGAATTCCACAGATCATATCTCCGAAAATATTTCGCAACTTGATCTGAAATTTTCACAGGAGCTTCCTCTAGATTTCACCTTCACCTAATAAAACGTTCAACTTCTGAAACTGCATATAATAAAATTTAGAGTGAAAATTCCACGATGACCTGTTTTAAATGGCGAAATCCCTTGCGTAAGGAGGATATGAGGATCACAATTTATATAAATGCCTAGGTTGAGAGGGGATTCAACAAGTGAACGTGGGAGGGATTTTCGGAGCTTAAAATATACTAATTATGAATTTTCAATGACCCATGCCACAACCCTATGGGGTTTTATCCCACTAACTGGGGGTATAAACTTCAAACATGAATATCTCTCAAACTGTGAAGAATTACGTGGTGTGCCATATATCAACGGAAACATCTCGACAAGTTGAAACCATAAAAAGCATTATTGAACTAGAATATAGTAATTTTTTAGGTTAAAATTCACATGCAATATTGGGTTAGCCCTTGGTGCTGCTTGGGTTGACATCAATGACAATCACTGATCAACACTCATTTTGTTCATATTCTACCAAGTATATGGTTGGGTGATCCTCTTGCACATTTAAGATATCAACAGCTCCTAGTTGTGAATTTAACATTTTGACAATCTTTTTTCTATACTCGTTGACTTTGAGAATCTCACCAAAAGGTACTGGAGTTTCAATCTTATAAATTTCATTTTCCAAACTGAAAACAAGAAACATATTTTTTAGCTTCTTTGATAGGAGGAAGAGCTGGCATATTTTTGTTACCTTCAGTGACCTTAGGAGCATCTTTCCCGCCATCAACAACCTTAGGTGTATCTTTCTTAGGATATGTTTTGTTTGCAATGATAAGCACATTTCTATTTCTGAGATTGTACTTATTTTTCATTTCAAAGATGGCATGTTGATATCCTTTGAGATAATCTGAAGGTTCCTCCACATGATTTTCTTGATCTGATTCATCATGTTCCTCTTTAGTCAAGAAAATTCCAGACATTTCTTCATCAAAAGAGTGAATAGACTCTTCAAGGATTTTAGGTTCATCTTCTTCATAAACTAAGTTATGCTGGAAAGGAGGTCTCACTGGAGGATCAGGCTACTGATTTCTGTTTTCTCTTGTTCTCTGTTGATTTTGAGGTCTCCTGAACTGAGGGTTTCTAAACTGAGGTTCATGTTGTGCAGGAGGGGCATACGTATTCCCAAGGGCCAACCTATCCATCAAATTTTCCATTTTTTTCATCATTAAATCAAACTTATCATTAGAAGTAGAGGTAGAAGGATTATCTTCTTCTTTTAACTTAGTCTTACCCATTTTTGACTTTTTGGCTACTATCATGTTAACCTCCACCTTCATTGCATCATTTTGCATTTCAACAAGTGTAGGGGATTCTCTCGCTCTCAATATTATAGAAAATTCATAATCAAAAGTTTTGGCATATCTCATCTGAGCTAAGGCCTATGGAGGTTTTAAATGGGCAGTAATAGAGTCATAAACCTTATTAAACCTCTTTGAAATTTTTTGAACAGTTTCATCAACAACTCTTCTTAAACTATTATAATCAGTGAGGGCGTGTACTGGATTAGTTATATTTCCCCATTTTCTCAAAAAGGTATCTTCAAAATCATTCCAATTATGAATACTTATAGGAGTAAGGGCTTTGAACCACTTCCTAACTTCACCAGTAAAACTCTGAGAAAACAATCTCAACCTAACATCTTCATGATCAACCTCCACCCTATTGATAAAATCATTAAATTGGTCTACATGTTCCTCTGTTGTAATACCTTCATCACTTCCCCAAGTTTTAATTCTAGCAACATACTTGCTAGGGAGGTCATATAAAACAGTTGGAAGAACAAGAGGGGCATTTCTAGTAGGTGCAATAGGTGGAGGAGGTATATTTGCAGCCATGATAAAAGGGATTGTGGCAACTTCTGGGATAGCAGTAGTAGAGGATGAAGAACTGTTATGAGGAGGATTTTTTGGTCTTTGTGGTCCACTAACAATTAAAATCCAATTCTAAAGAGGTAAACCAACTTTAGTTTTCAATAAGACTTCAAAAGGGTCAAGATCTTTCAACTTATTTAAAGACTCTCTTTCCAACAACAACTCAGAAGTAACATCTTAACAAAAATTCTCTTTGTCTTCCTATGTTACTAGGGCTGAGGTATCAATGCCTCTCTTATGCAAGTCTAAGATGATTTGAATTAATTATTTTCACTTTCAGACCTAAACAATATTTCCTCGATTTTATCATCAACACTTTTATCTTAGGGACTTCTTAATATTTCAGAGGACAAGGATTTCGAATGTGATGGAGTACCTGATATTTCATAAATTCTTTAACTGCCTCTGGAAATAGTGTTTGGATTGTCCACGATGGTAGGTGGATCTGGGTCATGATTAATCCTCATGTATTTCCTTCTCTAAGCCACCTTTGATCATATAAATTTTGAATGGAGTCATGAAGGTAGATGTAGCCTCGAAAAGCTTCCTGAGCTCTTGCTACCTTCAGAAGTTCAGCTTCAAAATTTTGGGAAAGTATAATCTTCAGGCTCCTGACAGACGCACCAAAATGTTATCACAAAATTGGATCTGATAGGCTGCTTGATCAGTCAACTTCATGTAACTATTTCAAACCTAATCTTTTGACTGAGGCTTAGCCTCCTCCGCCTAAGAGGGCTCTCTCAAGGGATAATGATTTGGATAAAAATATAGATGGCTAACTTTATCTGAGTAATGAATAGATAAATGATAGATATAGGTTGAGAATCACATTAGCATGTACACATTGGTCTTATGGAGTCAAAAATTTCAGTAATCCAATGAATCTACTTAACATGGAAGTTGGGGCATATCACAGTTTTAGTCAAGAGATAAACACATATGAAAATGTAAAAAACATAGTCAGTTCATTTATTTAGGAAGTCAGAGCATCTAAAAGATGAATTCTGAGTAATATAGATAAAAACAACTCCAATAGGATAATAAAGATATGCAAATAGAATAGGAACATTCTAAAACTCCTTCAGAATCTCAAGTTGGTTATGTAGAAAATCTCTGCATTATCTGAAAACCAGTCAATTACGATAAGCATAGTTTTGCCAAAAATGTCCAACGTGTACTAATTCGACCTCTTGGCCTTTAATAGACCTCTTACAACATGAGATGATTTTCCTCTAAACTATATACATCTAATTTCTGACTCTTGCCACCTTCCATAACCATAAGACATGGTGTTAGGTCTCTGTAATTTGGCAGAGTGACAAGACTAAATGTTGCAGAGACTACATCAAAAACCACTTTGGGATTCTAGGATCTAGCCCTCCTGAATCCAAAGAGGGATCTCTCTATAAATGTGTTTAAATATGTGCTCTTTAAGGTTTTTGAATGTGATATTAGGCTAGTTATGAAGAACAAGGTTTTTTTTTTGTTTTGGTTGGGCAAGGATATGATGAATGTGAAGGAAGTATAAATGAAGGGTGAAGGTGTAAGTAGGTGAAAGAATGGTTCAGCTAATAAGATAGGCAAGAAGCAGCTTTAATCCATTGGGTTATAGAGTCATAAGAGGATTTAATTGAAACAACAAGGTTCAATATTGGTCCATGGGGAAAGTCATCTATGTTAAAGGATCTCTTTAAGTTGATTTTATGGAATGGAACAATAAGAAATGGGGTGAGGGAAATCAAACATATGAAGAAACAAAGAGCAACCTAAGATCAAGTAAGTACTTTGAAACTATCCTGCTTTTGGCATGCACTTAAGAAAAGACATAAAAGTAATCTAAGATCAGGTAAGTACTTTGAAACTATCATGCTTTTGATATAATTTCAATAGAAAACATTTAAAACACTTATAATAACTTAAGATCAAGTAAATACTTTTAAATCAGCCTGCTTTCAGCATATCCAAAAGGAAAAAATTCATGATAAACATAAAAAGTAGTCTAAGATCAGGTAAGTACTTTGAAACTAGTCTACTTTTAACATACTCTTAGGGAAACTTTCAAACAACCTTTGGAGAAAGAACTAGAAGACAGGGCAAACCATAAACTTTCCTAGTCCAACTCTACTTAGCATGTAATGAAAATATCATTCAAGAACAATGTTTAAAGTTTAGACAGTAAGACATGGGCTCAACAACATTCCTTCACTGCTTGGATTGTATTAAATCATTCTTAAATACGCAATTGGAGGAAAACATAAAGATAAAGCTTACCAGTGACAGTAGGGTACTTTAAAGAGTAAATCTTAGCTCTATATTTGTTGTTCTTTATCAGAGAAAAGTGAAAAGAATGAAAACATAAAGAAAATAACAATTTACAATAAGAAACACATCACCACTGACATAGTCTAGGATACCATAAATCAACTTGTATTTGATGTTCAAACCAGTTACAATCATCAAGTCCAGTGGGTCTCTACAAATTCAAACTTCTCATCTCAGCTTATGTATCTTCAATTAAAAACAAGGCTACAACAACTTCAGAAAAATATTTACATGCAACAAATATCCAGAGACCAACCTCTATACAATATTCTACAGCTAGTTTTATAGAAGAATGAGGAGGTGGAGTGAAAGAAAAGATCTCTAGTTCAATTAATACAAGTTAATGCTGCTCGGCCTTTGAGGGGCTCAATAGAGGAGAGCTCTGATCTTTATTTTGTATTAATTGGTTTTCATTAATTATTCAGCCTCTTAGTATATTTTTTTGACTTAAAAACTCTTTAGGCAGACTTGCGATAACTCTAGCTGCTTTAAACAAAATATCACTGACTAAGGCAATAACTATGCCTTCTTTCGATTAATTAAAGTTATAGGTGACGCTTTTGGTAGCTGAAAGGATATTTTAGCCTATGATATGGCAGTGGAGGCTTTCTTCGACTGATATAACTCTCTGTTTTTATAAGCACAGTGATTTTTCTTCTGATCTGTGTTGAGGCTTAATTAAGCCTTGATCTCTTCACTCTGATACACTTTGTTTGGCTTGTTTACACAGGCGGATTTCAGCTATCAGAGGGCTTCTGTTAAACCCTGGATCATGATCCAAATATTTTAAAATTGGATTTAATATCCTGTAGATCCTTTTCTTCATTGGATTAAGTCATAGAATCGTCACTCTGAGCCTTTTTGTCACCTGTTAGTGACAGTGGAAAAACATAGAAAAACCATCATTAAGAACCCTGCAAAACACACAAACTCATTATAAAATCCTACGAAATCTGGTTAAGACTGCTTCATAGGCTCGTGAGGGTGGAGGAACAGTGAGGAAAAACATGGATGCAGCAGAAAAAGGGAGGAAAATCCTGGCAGAACAATGAACCAGGTGAAAATAGAGTTTGGGCTCGACAGTGAATAGGAACCGTTGGATTAGAATAATCAATGGTGGAGATTGCTTGATCAAGTCATTTGGGAGAAGGTTGGGTGAAAATTGAATGGGGGCGAGATTAAAACAGGATCATCCGATCTCAGAGATCGATGGCCAAGATTAAAAGATGAAAAAGCAACGTTGGTGGAGGGAGCGGTATAGCAGAAAACCGACAGCGGTTTTCGCATTTCTTTTGGGGGGTAAGCGGTATTGTAAAAAAAAATGCGATTCCATATAATGAATGACATGTGGAAAATGGAAACCAACTATTTTGTGTGGAAGTAGCGCACTGGGAAGCACGGTAAAAAAATTACGCAATATGCAGTTTGAGCCATTGGAAGATGGGAAGCAGATCCAATGGCGCGGGTTGAGCACGATGGATGAAGATTTGCGGGGTAATAGTGTATGCAGGGTCCATGGTGACGTCAGAAAAATTGGCACGTAGTGGATGGGTGCAATAGGCTATCGATTTAAGTCTCGATCATTAGATTTCTTCGATGGATCATTAGATTTAAGAGAAGAAGCAGATAGGAAGAAATGAAGGGAAAGGGAACGGGCGGAAAGGAGGATCGATGGGAGCCGTTGGATCATGAGGATCGATGGCCGAGATCTGTCGATGGGGGAGAAAGATAGGGGCAGGATTTTAAAAAATAGAAGTATTGTGGGCCATTGGATTTGAGAAGATCAACAATGGAGATTGCATCGCAGAATCGTGCAGGACGTGAATGGTGTGAGGGGAGGGGAGAAAGGCGATGATGTGATTGAGCGCAGACCGTCCAATCAAAATTGATCAATGGTGGAGATTTCATCATAGGATCACATCGGCAGGAGGAAAGGGCAAAGTGGCGATGTGATGTGCCGATGCGATTGAGTGCAGACCATTCGATCTAAGAGAGATCAACTGTCAGGATTAAATCGACAGGTTTGATGTCGGAGGGCTATGCGTGGATAGCGATTGAATCTTAGCCATCGATTCTTATGGATTCGACGGCTGAGACTAAATCAGGGGGATCATTATCGGAGGAGGAAAAGGAAAGGATAAAGGGAAAATGCAATTTCCGATTTGCGATGGAGCGAGAGCCGTTGATCTAAAAACTAGATCGACGGGGGAGATTTAACGATGAAGAAAAGAAGGAATGGCGAGTTTTGGAACGGGGAGAAATATGGGCTGTTATATCTAGGTGCAACAGATCATATCAACGATGGAGAATTGATCGCGAGATCGCATCGACGAGAGGCAAATACCCATGAAAAACAAGTAAAATGTGTTTTTGTGATGCGATTAATACTTACGATGCGATGAGCACTTCGCGCCTGGTCACAGCGCGGGTCATATGTGGAAAAGGGGCTGGGGCTTAAGGCCGAAAGGGGCTTAAGGCCTTGTGGAAAAATGAAGGTTTTTTAGGATTTTTGAAGTGTTTTTGAGGAATTTGGAGGTTTCAATAGGGGTAAAGATAGGGTTTTAAACCTTATAAATGGATTTTACAAGGTTTTGAAGGGAATTCGAGGGAATGAGAGGTAAATGAAAGGGTTTATGGATGAAATGGAGAAGGAAAATGGAGAAGTGTAATGAGGAAAAATGGAGCTTTTAAGCAGTCTTTCTCTTAGTAAACAACAGGTCTTTGAGGGTTTATAGTGAAACAACAGTGAAGATTAACACCAAGGATAAAGGTCATCATAAGTCTTCAAAAAATCACAATTTTGAAATGAATTGTTTATTGAAGGCTAAAAATATTTAGCCACCATTTGGTATAACAAAGTTTTATAGGTGGTTAATCGTGGCTCCGCATGGGGATGGCATCTTCTTGAAAGTGTGAAGAACATCAGACAAGTTATCTCTGGATGTTGATTAGTGCCTTGCACTTGATAATATTTTTCTTATACTTAGATGCTAACATAGATGGTTATAACTTGACATATCAGCAGAAAAAATTTCCCAAACATTTACCTACATAGCCTGCTTCCTAACATTTTTTCTTCAAAAGGGGCATTTGGACTTGCAAACCTTTTCATCAACATTTTATTCTTTTGAAAAATAGGAAACTAATATAAATATAATCTTATTTCTCCATGAGCTCAGATTAAACAGTTGAACTCATAAGTTGCTCTACCTAACTACTATCTGTCAGGATTAGACTGTCTGACAGAGCTTTATTCTCTAAATTCTAAAACAGAAAATTTAAAGCACAATCAAACCAAGGTTAAACTGTCTGATTTCCTGTAAGACTATGGCATAAAAACAAGTTGCACATAGACTAAAATTTATAGAAATTTAAAACAAAATTGTGAAGGCTTAAGATCTGAAAATTAAAGTATCCTTCATTATCTCTTCAGCTCTAGTTTTAGTCTTGTTTGAGCTATGTTTTCTCTCTCATAGGTTCAAGATTTGAGATTTTTAGAACCAGTTCTTTTTCTATCTTAAAGGTTCAGGATTTGAGCATGTTTGAACCTTCTTTCTTCTATCCTAATCTACCTTACTGATAAGCCAAGATTGAACTGTTTGGAAAATTTGATTCACTAACCTATCAGTAGTAAATTGAAAAACTAATGAGTCATGATTAGGCTGTATGACTAACTAGAAGTGTGTTTTTAGGAGTGGAATTTTAGCTTGCACACTTTCAAATTTTGTTTCTCTTTTTTGGTACGGAGCTGTACCTTTCTTGTTTTCACTCTGCCCTCTTTTCCATTTTTATTGTTTTTGTATTTTTTTTTTCTAACTTTGAATGCAATGATGGATATGATATTTACAATGAGGAAAAAATAAAAAGCTTCAAACTGGTACAGTTAAGAAAAATTATGTTTGAGCATCCTGCCATTGACAGGACCTCCAAAACGTTCAGTGCCATTCAATTCCTGTAAGAAATAACCATTGTTACTAGCCGTAGAATGAATGAGATAATGGCCCATCCATAAGTTATCAAATTTTCCATGTTTTCCCTTATCTTCTCTCCTGGAATCCCATGTCAAAACTTTGTCACCAATGTTGAAATCACTTGCCTTTGTTCTCTTATCAAACAGCTTCCTTATTTTTTTTTGCTTGTGTAATGCTCTATTGTAAACTTCCTCTCTAGCTTGTTGAAGATGTATAGTCTGATTGATTCTTCTTGTCATATCATTATCCTCAGCCTCTACTTCTTGGATCAGCTTCATGACTAGCACTCCTAGACTGGTTGGAAAAATTGCATCTGCTCCATAAAATAGCTGGTAGGGTGACATTCCAATTGATTTCTTAAGTGTTAATCTATCAGCCCATAATGTATGTACTAGCTTTGTGTGCCATGATTTCTTATTATCTTCTAGCAACATTTTGATTATATTTACCAAACTTTTGTTTAAGTATTATGTCAAACCATTACCTTGAGGGTAATAAGCAGTAGAATGGCCCAATGTAATCTGATATTTATGACAGAATTCAACCATATTTTTGGATCCAAATGCAAAAACATTATCAGTGATAATTTTTCTAGGACAACCAAATCTAGATAAGATATGATTTTCAAGTAATTTTATGATGACAGAGTCATTGGATTTCCTAGAAGGGATGGCTTCTATCCATTTGGTAAAGTATTTTGTTGTAGTGAGGATCCATCTATGTTGGGCAGATGAGGGTGGATGGATTTCCCCAATGAAGTCTAGACCCCAGTGCTGAAAGGGAGCTTCAACAGTGATTGGATGTAGGGGTAAGGGAAGCAGTTTTCTTTTTCCTTCAAAGAGTTGTCATTTGTAACAAGCAATAATAATTTTATGGACATCTTTAAAGAGGGTGGGCCAATAGTAACCAGCTCTAAGGATTTTATTGGAAATTGTCTTCCAATAGAGGTGGCCTCCACATTCTCCTTCATGGAACTCATGCTTGATCTCATCTGCATCATTCTCAGGAACAAATTTAAGCAATAATCCACTAGCATTTTTCCAATATAGACTTTTATCTAAAATGTAGTAATTAACAACTTTCAACTTTAAAAATCTTGCCTTTGTTTTAGACAAACTAGGAGGTGTATTCAAATTGAGCAAAACATATAAAATATCAGCATACCAAGATGAAAACAAAAAATGATCTTCAATAATGGGAGTTGAAAACTCCTCCTGTTCATCTAATTCCTCTAACATGTTTATATCGAGAGATTGAAAATTAGACTCATCCATTAATCTTGCTAGTCCTTGGCCTTTTATGAGTTTAGTGGGCTTGATTTATAAATCATATTCAAGTATCACAACAATCCATTTTCCTCTTTTTCCATCTGGATCTTGTGTTAAAATATCTTTTACAACTGAATTTGACACAAATGCAATTATGTGGGAATGTAAAATGTAAACTATGAAGTATTTTAAGGCTTTGACTAAGGAAAAGGCTTGTTTTTCCATGATATTGTACTTCAGAGGTGCATCTCTTAATGCCTTACTAAAAAATGCAATTGGCTACTCTTGTCCCTTCAAGTTTTTCTGTAATAGGACAGCAACCACTGTGTGTTCTGATGCAAATGAAAAAATGAAAAAATCCTTTGTAAAATCAGGACTAATGAGAACTGGTGTTTTGGTTAATTCTTGTTGTACCAGTTCAAATGACTTCTTTTCTTCTAAGGTCCATTTAACTCCTTCTTCTTTTTTCAGCATGTTTGTTATGTTTCTAAGGAGTTCGGCTAGATTGGGTATGAACCTTTTCAATAAATTAATCTTCCCAATGAAAGATTGAAGTTCCTTGATGTTTGTAGGATGGTTGATTTGAAATATACCATAAATCCTCTTTGGGTCTATCTTTATCCCCTCTTCTGATATGATGTTTCCAAGTAGTTTTCCTTCTTGGAGACCAAAAATTGTTTTCTTTAGATTTAAAGATAACCCAAATTTTTTGCATTTCTCAAAGATTTTTTTCAAGTGTTCTAGGTGTTCTTCATCTTTTTTGGAAAAAAAAGTGATATCATCAAGGTAAATAATGATGAAGAAACCTAATTCTTCTGAGAATGCTATATCCATGGCTCTCTAAACTGTGGCACCAACATTCATTAAACCGAAGGGCATTTTCACATACATGAAAGTACCTCAAGGTGTGGTAAAGGCTGTTTTGATTTGATCATCAGGATGTACCAGTATTTGATTGTAACCTGAAAATCCATCTAACAGAGAAATCCTTTTAGAACCAACTACCTTTTGTAAAATATGATCCATCTTGGGTAAAGGGTAGTTGTCCTTTAATGAGGCTCTATTTAAGTTCCTAAAATCAATACAAAGCCTTATTTCTCCTGTCTCTTTCCTAACCGACACAAGATTAGACACCCAATCTGAATATCTAACAGGGACTACAATTCCAACATCATACATTTTCTTAATTTCTTTCTCAACCAAAGGTAATTGAACTGGGTTTATTTTGCGCAATTTTTGTTTAAAAGGTTTCTGGTTTTCTTTGAGGGGTATCTTGTGTTGAATTATCTCTGTGTCATAGGACTTTAGATCCTCATAACTCCATGCAAATACATCAGAAAATTCCTTAAAGAGCTTAATATATTTTAGTTTAATGTGAGTTGGAAAGGTTTTTGACAGTTTAATCATTTTTGGCTTTTGTTCACTGCCTATGTTACATTCTTATACTTCAGTTTCAACAGGCTCAAGTTTTGTTTTTTTGGCAACATAATCGAAATCAAACAATTCTTCTAATGGGACCAGTCCTTTTGGCAAGATTTGAGTCTTAGATTGAAACATTTCTAAGTCTTCTTTTTCTAAATCTGCACTAATTTCTGTGGCATGTTCAAGTTTATTAGCTAGCAGATTTATATCAGCAATCTCTGGAGACTTTACTTCTTCATCAAGAATATTTTATTCAATAGGACAGTCATTTTCATAATTTGAATCTGAACTAGGTAGCTCAAATTCATTTCTGGACTGTAGGAAGTCTTCTATTTTTTAATCTCCCTCAAACACTTGCCAGTATTTTTCATTGTCTAGGACAGATGGTCTAAATTTGACTTGAGTAGTGCATTGTTTGGTTTCATAAGGTGTTAGACAAGTTCTAGCAGCAAAGGCTAAACCATTGGCAAGGACATTTTGGTTTCTTGGGACAAAGACAAGTTGGAATTCATCAAATGTTTTCAATAAGTCCATGACATCATTTCTATAGGCTCTAAGTCTAGGGTGTTTGGCACTATATTTACCATTCACTTGCCTAATAATCAACTCTAAATCCCCATGAAATTTTATCCTTTTGGCCCCTAATTTCCTCAATAAGTGTAGGCCTAAAATGAGGGCTTCGTACTCAGCTACATTAGTGGTACATTGAAAGTTTAACCTATAGGAATGCCCTTCAACATTATTGTTTTCAGGGCTGTGTATCCATATGCCTGCTCCGGCGTCATTTCTAGTGCAAGACCCGTCAAAACTCATACTCCAAAGAGGACTAGTTTCAAATTGACTAGTTTGGCTACTATCCTCTTTATCTACTGTGCTTTTAGATTGCTCTTGTAAATTAACACTATGTTGAATTTGGTTTAGTTCCTCATGTTCTTCATCATGTTGAGGACTCTCCTGTTGACTCTCAAGGTTGACAACCAATGGATGACTATTTTGTAGCCCTAGACTAGTGATTAGTTTGCTGTGATTTTCTGATTTGTTAGACAGTCTTGATACTTTTGTCTTGTCTTCCTCCTTTTCTGTGTCTGCCACTATGTTACAGTGTGAGGTGGCCACTAAGTCAGTTAATGTTTCTTGCTCATTAAATTTTTCATGATTGAAGAGAATAAATGAGTCAAGGCTTGTATGCACAGAATAAAGAGGAGAGTTTTCTGGTCTCTCTTGGCTACTGACCATGTATTGCATATGAGATTCCCTATAAAGTCTTCTATTTTGATTAAAAAAAGGGATGGTAGCATATGTCATATCCATTTGCATTGTTCCCTAGAACTTAGCTCCCCATGATCTTGATAACAGCATACCATATTTGGTGGGTACATCAGCCACTACAATATCCATCACTAAACACTTGACTGGGATTTGAGCAAAATTTACAAAAAGGTCTTTGATGAAACCTGAACATTTTACTCTACTAGAGTCAAAGGAGTATAGATGTTTGCATGGTATGGTGATTTCAAGGCCTAGACTCTCCATTACTACTTTGGGAATTAAGTTATGAGAGGCTCCTGAGTCATGCATAGCATTGTGTAAAATTTTGTCATGAATTTTCAAACTAACATAAAAAGGAGGAACTGGCCCTTCTTGGTATCTTCCTTCAATCTTAGGACCAAATAAGAGCTTTTGTTGGTCATCATTGAGGTTGACAATGTCATTATTTTCTCATATGTTTAAAGCTTTCAAAATTTGTGATCTATATACATCTTGGGTGACTAATTCAGTGAGAGGAACATAGATTTTAATCTTCGTAATTTCCTGTTCCAAAATAAAAGGCATTTTATTTTTTACAATGTTTGTTTAAGCCTTGTTAATCACCACTTTATCAGTAAAATCAGCTTGGTGATTTAATCTATTCACATTGGTCAAAATTGTTTTGATAGGATCATTAGTTGAAGTATTAACGCTACTAAAGTCTGCACTCTGTTTTTCATTAATTTGAATGTCTTTCTCTTTGTTTTGATCAGAATTTTCAGCCACTGTTTTGTCTTTTTGTTTAATAACTTTGGGTTTGTTCACAGGACTATTTTTTGTAGAATTTCCAGAGGTCTTGTTCTTGGGAGTTTCCTGATTCTTTTTACTCCTAAGGTAATATTCTTTTGGAGTCTCTATGATGACATTTTCCAATTCTTGATAGTAATTTTCATCTTCTATTCTTCGATCATCATAGGGTGTATATAAACCTTGTTTCCTATTGTGAGGAACATAAAAAGTATCATTGTCTACTCCCAACATATTTATGTCATCTTCCTCTGTCTGTTCAATTGTTTCTTCAACCTCACTTACATAGTTTTGATGAAGAGGAGGTATAATTTCCTGATCAGAGTCTCTTGGTCTGTTTTGAGGTTGATTTCTCCTGAAATTATGATTTTGATTTTGAGATTGATTTCTATTTTGGGGAGCTGATTGGTTTTCTCTAGCTTGTTCTCTCTCAAGTATGCTCAATTTTTTCATCATTTCCTCCATCATTCTTTCCATTTTTGAGCTAGATGTTGAGGATGTAGATTCCTCCCTAAATTATAATTTCTTTTCATTCCTCATCCTTGCTCTTTTATCCATTAGATTTACTTCCACAACTAATGCTCCTTTCTGCATATCTTCTAGCACTACTAAATTTGGGGGAAATTTTGACACTTGGTTCTGATGCTTTTGACCAAATGTCAGAAATTTCCCCAAATTTTTTCAATCCCGCCCGAAACCGTCGCTATACTGACGTTTATAGAAAAGTGTCGCAATACCAACACTTATACAAAGTGTTGCAATTGTGATGTTTGGAGGAATATTTCGCAATTGCGACACTATTCCCCAAAGCGTCGCTATTGCGATGGCTGCCTCCAAACGTCGCAAGTGCGACACAATGTCTAAGTGTCGCAATTGCGACGTTTGGAGGCATCCATCGTAATAGCAACGCTTTTTCCGCCATCGGTATAACGACACTTATATGCGTGCTACATAAAAATATGAAACTTATATGTGCGCTACATAAAAATGATTTTATTAAAAATACGAAATTTATATCCTTCGCAATAGCTACATTAACGTCTGATATCATGCGCGCATTCGCCCTCCGCTCTTGCAGAACAACATTCGCCCTTAGAATTCGCCCTCAGCTCTTGCAGAACAACATTTTCCCTCACCATTCACCCTTAGCTCTTGTAGAACAGCATTTTCCCTCAGCATTCACCCTCATCTCTTGCAGAACAGCATTCGCCCTCAGCATTCGCCCTCAGCTCTTGTAGAACAGCATTCGCCCTCAGCATTCGCCCTGAGCTCTTGCAAAACAACATTCGCCCTTAGCATTCGCCCTTAGCTCTTACAGAACAACATTCGCCCGTAGCATTCACCCTGAGCTCTTGCAGAACAACATTTTCCCTGCATTCGCCCTCAGCGTTTGCCCTCAGCTTTTACAGAACAGCATTTTCCCTCAGCTCTTGCAAAATGTTAAGTTCTTACTGCAGGCCCTTCCTCCTATAGTAGGGTTGACTCTATTTGGGTTTTTTTGGTCAATTCCATTGGACTGTGTTAGGCTGTAGGGTTCTCTCTAGATGTTAAGAATAAAGATTCAATACCCTCTATTATCTTCATCACCCAATACAAGATTTAAATTTTTCCCAAAGAAACGCTTATTAATTTGGCAGCCATTATTTCTCCCTGCTTTAAAAACCCTACATTTAAATGAAAACAAGCATTGCATTTCAACTACAAAGATATATTAGTGTTCAAATGTACATGTGTGCATCACTTGTGTAGGGTATTCCTTTTCCACTTTCACATTATCCAAGAATGTGTGCAGTATAGTTCATATTTTTTGTGATTTAGATTATCTTGAAAAAGAAAAGGTAAATTATTTCCCATGGAAAAAGAAGGTTTTCCCTTTTTACTACTAGAAATGGTACAAAAAAGTTCCATTTCTACCCGAAACTCCTATGAAACAGGAACCAAATAAAGGCCATGTCCTCAATGGACATCATTTGGCTTTGAAAATGGCCATTGCACTGTGTTGTTTCTTATATTACATCACAATAGTTTCTTAGGTCATTTCTTGTTTCTTGAGATGAAAAACAACCAAAGAAATTGTGAAGATCCTTTCAAGAAATAAATGACCATTTCTCAATCATATCTCAACTATTTTTATTTTATTCAGTGGTTGCTTACTTTGAGAGAAATTTGACACTTTTATAAGGAATATAACATAAAAACACAAAATGGGAAGGAATTGATGAGGTAGATGACCTTTAGTTGTTGTCAATTAAGAATTTATAATACACGATGCATGTTCTATACTACAAACTAGATTCCTTCCTGGAGTTAGGACACAGAGTATTGAATCAAAGTTGTAGTTTCTAACTTCTTGTATTGGTTCATCAATCTTGAAATTCAGACATTGCATGTCTTCATTGCTTCATGTTTGAATAATTTGCATCATATCGTATAATAGGAAATTAGGAATTATGATTATTATTACTTTATGGATCTATTAAGTTACTTTTAAGTTTGCATGGTTTAGTGTGAAATTATTCTTGTGTGCCCCTAGGCCCAGGTGAAGGAATGCCAAGGACTGAGAACCATAGTTTTTCAATGGTATTGTTTCTTATACCCAAAAACCCCTCAACATCACTTCTTATTAGTTCTTAACAATAATGTTGTAAACAATTTGAGAATTGATATACCAAAATCTTGCACTTCTCAAGATAAAGTCCTAAAGCTAAAGTGTGATACCATGTGTAATTCAATAGCCCCATTGTCACCTCACCAACCTCTTTTCACTTCGGGCTAGCTCTCCTCCAACTCAAGGGGGGTTCTCCCTAGTAGATGTTAGGGATCTAATGGCCCAACCAAACCAAGTCAGGAGCCCCCTAGCTCTCTATGTTTACTAATATCAATCAAAATATTGAACAATAGGGTTAGTCATGCATCCTGAAGATAAAATTTCCAGGGTATTTTTGGGTAATTTCAAAGGCAATGTCCCCAAACACATATAATCAAGGAATTATAACGTGATTTGAAACATCAAATATCAACAAAATCTTTTAAAGGATATTTAAAGGAAAAAGGTGATGGAAGATAGAAAGTGCCTTACTTAAATGTTCTAAGGATTTTTCAATAGTTGCTCCAAAAGCTTCACTTCAAGGCCCTTCAAGATCGTCTCCAACAATGCTATACCATCAGCTTCAACAATGTTGCTCTAAAAATGTCCTCAAGGTCTTCACAACAAGTTTACTAGAAGTTGCTCCAACAATATATTCAATAAGGTCTTCATTGTCAACTCGTCTCTTGTTTGGGTGCCTTAATGTGTAATGACATGTTTCCAGGACTGAATTCAATGCAAGGCATATTTGAAACTCTAACTCTGTCTTCCGGTGTCTTATTAGAAATTATTTCAGTTTTCATTTTGTGTTTTCAAGTTAGATATTATTTTCAAGTTTTTACATTTATAATTTTATTGCAATGTGGCAGACTGATCAGAGCAGTGCAGGAACAACCCCGAGACGAGATGATCGCGGAAAGAGGCCAGCGGAAGAACATGTAAAGTGCCAGCATTGCTCTATCTTCAGGTATTTTAGTTATTTACATAATTGAAATAATATTAATTTTGTTCAAATATGCAAACACCTAGCCATGGTACGCCTGATGATTCCCTCTTTGAGGAAGAGATTTCTTCATCCCTATCTCCAGTGTTCTTGTTGCAAAAAAAGGCACGAGATGCAAGGTCGGAATTTAATACTTTGATGGACGCGCCTCAAACACCTGAAACAGAAGAGAGGATACAACATCTTATGAGGCAGCTAGAAAGATATCAGGTAATAATAAAAAGTCAAAAGGATATATTTTTTGTTCTGCATGAGATGAATTGTGATAGTTTGATTTTTAATTTTTACATTGACTAAACTAACAAAAATTTCTTTTGTATGTAGCGTTTTCTGGCACTTGCTGAACCCGGTGTTGGTGGTAGTGGGACACAAGGGCAAGAGATTGCCCAACAACCCTCTCGTACACCTTCTACTTCTTTAGGTGCCAGCCAAGAAACACACCCTGCCCAAGCAGACACCCAGCCAACCGCTGAACGTGTTGGCAATGATGAGGCTGATATGGCCAACTACATTATTGCGTTTCCTGGAGCTACACGTGTCAGCTCCATAGGGACCATTAATGGCACGTTGTTGGTGAACGATGAAGGTATCCCTATAAAGCACGTACAAATCCCAAGTAAATTTTAATATTTTAACTATTTCATGTACTTTATCTAAAACATATTTATCATGATTTTTATTTTTAAATTAATGATAATATCTTTCTTCTTTTTTTTTATGTGTAGGAAACAATGAGTTCTACAGGTTTTTGGAGAGCCATGCGTTGGTAATTTTTGGCCCAACCATACGAACAGGGTGGAATTCCCAGAATTCCAACCTGAAAAAAGAACTTCTAGATTATCTAGAAGCCCTTTTTGGGGTCGGCACATTTGACAAAATAGCGGTGGCTTGGGTAGCCGAAAAATATTTGAAATATACCAGGGAAACCTATAGGACAAAATTGAAATTTAACCCTAGATATGAGCGTCCTCTCACAGTTCCAGAGAGTGAGTGGAGAGCACTCATCCATGACGAAAAAGAGAAAAGGGCAAAGAAAGAAGGAAAAATGCCAACTGGACCTGCAAGGTAAATTAAAACTTTAATTCAATAGCTTTAATTTTCTCTATGTATAAAATAAAAGTGTGCTACATCATATCTGACTTCAATATTTTGATGCTAGGTTGCCTGACACCTCAAAGGCAACCAAAGCTAGGATTGAAAAAAAGGGCCATCACAAGCTAGGCCAGGGCGGCTACTTGAAATTAGCCGCAAGAATTGTAATTAAGTAGCTAAACATCTTATAATTAATTGTATCACCTTCCAACGTTTTTGTAATCCTATCAAATATGATTAAAAATACACAATCATATGTAATGTAGGGTGATGAATTCGGAACAGAAACTATAGAGGAAGATAAAAATATCCCTTTTCATTTCAACTATCAAGCCGTAGTTGAACGTCGCAGAAGCTTGGGGCAGGTCCCAAGATCCAGAATGCCTGATAAGGTAAAACATTAACCTTTCAATATGTTTGTTTTCGTCCATAAATTTAATGTCTAACAAATTTGTTTAAATCAAGGGAGGAGCACTATTGACGAGGCAAATAACCCAGTTTTAGAGCCAGATGTAGATGATCCTCACGTGCAACTTGATCATTGTAGTGGGGACCAGGACGACAATGCTACTATCAGTGAGGGCCGTGACGGTAATTAATTTCCACTTATATTTTTTTCTAATTATACCTTGATGGTTGTCCTTATAAATTTTTTTGTTTAAATGACAGAGAATGTTTCCCTTGAGGATCTTACCACCAGAGAGGAAGACAGGGCAACAGTCCCACTGGCGACAACTGGTACACCGGGTAAATAATCTCATTGCAATTTTTTTTATTAATATTACCAAACTAGTTCAATGATATTTAAAAACTGACAATTAAAATTTAATATTATCTGTTTTTGTAGGCGATGCCCTGTCACTGGATGAGACCACACATCGTGACTACGCAACTAGGTCAGCGGCGACAACTGGTGCACCAGGTAAATAATCTCATTGCAATTTATTTTATTAATATTACCGAACTAGTTCAATGATATTTAAAAACTGACAATTAAAATTTAATATTATCTGTTTTTGTAGGTGATGCCCCGTCACTGGATGAGACCAGACATCGTGACTACGCAACTAGGTCAGCGGCGACAACTGGTGCACCAGGTAAATAATCTCATTGTAATTTTTTTTATTAATATTACCGAACTAGTTCAATGATATTTAAAAAATGACAATTAAAATTTAATATTATCTGTTTTTGTAGGCGATGCCCCGTCACTGGATGAGACCAGACATCGTGACTACGCAACTAGGTCAATGGCGACAACTGGTGCACCAGGTAAATAATCTCATTGCAATTTTTTTTTTATTAATATTACCGAACTAGTTCAATGATATTTAAAAACTGACAATTAAAATTTAATATTATCTGTTTTTGTAGGCGATGCCCCGTCACTGGATGAGACTAGACATCGTGACTACGCAACTAGGTCAGCAGTGCGGGTCGAAAGGCACGAAACAGGAGCAGAGCATGATGATATTGATGATGTAATTAGGAGCTTTATAAATAGGAAGAAGAAAAAGAAAATTCGATAATGTAAAATATTGTATTATTATAAGACAAACGTTACCATACTTGGAACGTTTTTTGCATTATATAAAAAACTCATTTATCATACTATTTTTATGTCAAGAATTAATTGCAATGTTTCCTTGCGTACTTTTTGTTGAATTGTTTTTTTATTAGTTATTGAATATTTTTTTTTATGCTCATGAAAGTAAAAAATGAAATATAGATTGGGTATTGGGGAATTGAGAGTGATGTGAGGGGGGGGAGGGGGAGCCATAAGAGCTTCCACCTTCACGTGGTTGGCCCCGTTTAGTAGAGAATAATTTATTGGAGTGATTTAATCTTGGAGCAAACCTCCCTCGATCCAGTGTAGCAACAAAAAAGTCACTGTTGACTTAGTTGCTACTCTTTCAGATCGTGGGAGGCTTGTTCCAAGTTCATGCGACTCCAATAAATTGTTCTTGAAACAAAGAGGAGCTTATTCAGGTATGTTTTGACATTTTCAACATATGTTCTAACATTATCATAATAATGCATCTTAGAGTAAAAAATACTACATCAATTACTTGTATTTATTATATAGATAATGATGGATTTTGATTGACTTGGCAGTGCAGGTACAAATCCTCTTGCATCATGAGCAATACAACTTGTCAACCAGGGTCATGTCCAGGATATTTTTGCTTGTGCGCTTGACCAGGTTCGTAATGTCACATTTTGTAAGTTCCTTTACAGTTCATAATTCAATATTAAGCTTGTTCTCGATTATTATCTAGGTTTTTTGTATGTGTTTTTTCATCTATTTGATTGTAAGCAACTATGCATGTTTCCTGTTGTTCACTATGATTTCTCCCATTACCACTCCCAGGATGAATCCGAATTTATTGTTACATAGGTTACTTTATTGTTACTATGATTTCTCCATTTACGATTTCATAGGTTACATCATGTAAAGTTGTCAATCTTAGGTTGGTGATGAGCTTTAGTTCTCCAGATTTGGGGCTTTTCTGATATTTTCTCCCTCATGTAATTCCTACAGCACCTCGTTGTTTGAGCATGAAAATTGTCTACCACTTGTACCAATTGGCGCATGTCAATCTCTGAGTGGTGCCACATTTCACCTATTTTCAGTGAGATTTTAGGGTTTCTCTAACATAGCTTCAGAAATCTGATTCAGTGCCTGGTTGAATATCGTCACATAATAATCATGTTTGGATTGATGAGCATGTTCTGAATGGTTGGTTGATTGATAAGAACCACCCATATAGTCATCTTGAGATATTTCAGAAGTTTTCTCGGGTTTCCTTTTTCATTGTTTCTAGTGGGTGGGATGGTGTGGGGTGATCCATCAATACCGGTGCTCTTGTAGTAGGGAATTTTTTTTTGGGGATATAAAGGAGCATTTGATCTAGATATCCCATTGGATGAATTCATAGATGGGCATGAGAGGTCAAGAATTTAAATTAAAAATATGCAACCTCTAGCATGGCAACCTGAAGGCCGCGAGAGACACTGGTTAAATATTGTTTTGTGCTGGCCTTAATATAGTCGTGATTTCTTTCTATTATCTTAATGAAAATATATAGTCCGGTCTCATTAAAATGAGGATTGTGGTTGTATTTATCTTTTGTTTTTTCTCTCTTAATGCTCCAGAAGTTTCCAAAAGTTGCGATAGTTGTTTAGTTTGCCTGTTACAACTTAACAGTGGGTTTTAGCAATGGGAGTCATGTTTTTTAAGGTTCATACTAATATGAAGATCTTGTAATTCTATATTCAAGATAAGAGAAGATGGCCTCTGCTTTGGGAAGTATGACAACAATTGCCACATCTACATCATTGGGTAACAATGGAAAGGGGATGAAGTTGGGTGCAATGTTTGATAATTATGGCAGACAATTGTCTTCTCTTTCAGTTTTTTCACCCATTTCCTTTAATCGCTCAAGCAAAAGAGGGAATCTGAGATTACGCGATAGAGAAAAGGTAGTTAATACAAGAGCTATGGAAATGGAGTTGTACTTCAACAAGGATCGCTCAGTGAAAAAAAAATTGCAGGTCAGAGAAAAAATTATGTTTAAAGGAAGGTCACCTGCACGTGAAACTTCACTGCAGTGGATCTTTCCTTGTCCACTTATATTCAATTTTAATGTGTTATTTTAATTTTTCATGGAGGGTTGTTTTGGCATATGGTTTGGCATTCAATTGCACACTTACTGAAAGCATTGTCAATTTGTCTTGCAGGCAGTGTGAACAAACTTACTGATCTTGTTGGAGTCACCCTTGGGGCGAGGGACAAAATGTTGTCTTGGAGAGAAAGCATGGTTCTCCGAAAATAGTTAATGATGGTGTGACAGTAGCTAAGGAGGTAATTTGTAGATTTTTGCTTTGGTTTTCTTTTTAACGTTGTATTAGTTCCTCCTCTTAAATGTCTTAGATTTGGTAGGAATAATTTGAAAAATCAAAGGTGAAAGGAAACATATTTGTTACCCAGTGGTCTACTTGGCCTATGGACTAGCCACATTAGAGTAATGCATAAAGATTTTCACAACAATAAAAGGAAAGGGTTATGACTGAGTCAAATTTTATTGTTATTGACAATGTAATGAAATGTATCTCAATGCTATGGTTTTGGCCTTTTTATTGGTTGAATTAGAGGACCCAGTTGAAAATATTGGGGCCAAGTTGGTAAGGCAATCTGTGGAAAATAAAAATGATTTAGCTGGGGATGGAACCACAACATCTGTTGTTCTTGCACATGTTGGAATATTTAAAAATTCTAGAACAATGAATGGAGAATAAATATCCCTTTCTCTAACACAGAGAAAATAAAAATTTCTTTGACAGGAGACAGAGTTTCAATACTTTGAAAACAAAATTTTATTCCCTTCAATAACTCAAAAAAAAACTATTACACTTCTTCCTCACTGAGAGGGATTACAAAATTATGACTGCTACAAAACGCAGTGCATAAAACCAACTCACTGTCTGTTCAAAACAAACATACTCTGTCTCTAAAACACTCTGCTATGTTTTTCACTTTCGCACTGCTGTGCATACACACTTAAAAACTTACACTCAGTCTTTCACTTTTTACACACTGCTGTGTAATAAAAAATTTACATACTGTCTATAAAAAAAACTACCAAGATTTTTTGTCCTTTTTATTTTTATATGCTGTAACATATAAAACATATTATAATAAACCTTCTTTTAAAAAAAATAAAATTAAAACTAAATTCTATGGCCCACCTTTCATTTCGCATATGATATATATATAACATATGTTTAAAACATATGTATATATTAAAGCATACATAAAATCAAATTATCAAAACATTAAAGAACCCTTTCCGTCAGACTTCAAAAGTCTGAATAGATTGAATTTCAAACCAAATTCGCGTTCCAAAATGGGATGCTGACGTCTGCCTAATTTGTAACGTGAATTCTCAATCCAATGTGCCTTATAAAAAATTCGAGTCCGGTTTTCAGGTTTTCAGATTCCCTTCAATTTCATGCAATCCAATATTAATGCTCCACGTGTCCTCCTTTTGAATTTACAAAACTGGGGGGGGTAAATTTCTGTTTGTTTAATTTCTGGTTGGTGAATTGCGTTAATGCTGGTTGTTGTGTTTAAATACAATCCTGTACAGAAATATGGCTGCGGCCGTCTACAAAAAAAACTTGCAAGAATTTTAAATGCTGAATTAAATTTCTGGATGGCATGCAAGCAACCTCCAAAAAAAAATGTTGCTGCTGCATCCGTCCTTCTGCTGCAGCAGTTGAAGTTAAAATTCAACAGCACAGGGTTTAATAAGTGAGGGTGTAAAGGTAACTTCTTGTCGATAGTACTGGATTAAGATCATCTATTCATTTTTGTAGGGTCTTATGGTGTTTGGTTTTTTAGTTTTGGGTTGGGCTTATTGAGTCTAAGATAATTTTTGAGTGAAAAAATTGCTATCAGGTATTAAAAAAATTTGGTTCTTTTGTCAAAATTTATGAGCTTGTTAGGAAATACAAAACTAACAATGGTTGTATCTTAAATTTGTGGAAAATAATTTGAAATGAAACCTTTTTGTTTAGGTTGTTGCAGCAGGTGTAAACCCCGTTCAAATTACTAGGGGCATTGACAAGACAATAAAGGCCCTTGTTCCGGAACTCAAAATTTTGTCAAAGGAGGTAAATTCTTGCCTTTTGAGTAGGATGGTTTTCCTTTTTGCTGATGGTTTGGTGTATCTAATTGAATTAGTTGCCTAAGGTATTTTTGGTTGCAAACTCCTTTTTATTTTTCATACAGTATTGGCCTTGTGGAATACATTTGATTGTGTGGTCTTGTTAGATCTACAACATTTGTAGTTGTTTAGTCTTATGTCCGAGGTGCACTTTTATTATGGAAATAGTTGATGCAATATTGTCATTTAATACTTACTGCAGGGTAGCATGTTGAGAAGTTTCTTGTGAAACATTTGGTATTCAAAATGACACTTGATCCTATACAACATCATGCACTTGACTTCAAAATTAATATTCAATGTGTGTCACACAATTCTTGCAAAATTTCAAATATTTATGTTGTTTTAAACCATTATCTTTTTCATGTATTGGATGCTCAAAATGAGAAAAAAACTTTGGTATGAAACCAACTGGTGGATAATTTCCAGCAAAACAACCACTTCCAAGACATGATTTAGAAGTAGAACATATGTACTTATGAAGCATAGAAAGATATCCTTGATGCATTGTCAATGTTTGGCTAGGGTTATTTTTGGAGAAAATAACTCCTTATTCCTAGAATAGTGATCTTCAATACAAGTAAATTCCGTAGAAGAGTGATATTAACAAAAGTGAACATGGAATGATTATTAATTATGGCATACTAAGTTGTCAGTGATTTTGACTATTTGTCTTTAACATGTAAAAATGTTAAATTCCAAACTTACATCATCATGGTTTGGAAACATGAGCTTGACTAATTGTCCACCATGCTCATAATTTCATTGTTCTCTTCATATCTATAAACAACATTTCAAATAATAATAAAAAAGTTCTATAAGAAAAATCCAGACCTCCATGCTGCTGCTCCTTGTGAGACAAAGTCAAAATTGCATTGCACAATCTGACACATAAGAATCTCCTATATCTCGGTAGTATGTATCCAAATTATTATAATAGTGTCTTCAAGACTTATGTTGACATTGCCAATGAGATATTTAAGCAATTAAAGATGGAGCCTTCTTCATTTTTGTATATGTAATAGTCTTTTATTAATATAAAGATTGATGGTTTTGTCTTTCTGAAAATGAAATGTAAAAATAATTTATTGTGGTCAATTGAATTTTTTTTTTAAAGCATTTCATTATGGAAGGGTGATATAGATATATGCCCTTCTAATTGAAATTCAGACCTGCCCTTCAAATTTGATCACTGTGTGGGACCTTAAAAAACAATAAAACTATTCCACCGCGCGTTATTTAAAACATATAACAAATCCTTTGTCAAAACTTCAAACGAACCCTTTAGCCGTGGGTATTTCATCACGAATTGATCATTTTACCATGTACCTTCTTCTAGAGGAATATTCTTCCACTTGATTAGGTACTTCATAATGGTTATATGTCAAAGAGATACATAATGTTTATCTATAACTTTTTTTGGTTCAAGAATCAACTTTCATTCTTCATCTAATTTTGGAAGTTCTATTTACATTGGCATATTTTTTCCCAAAACCTTTTTTAGGCAAGATACATAAAAACCTTATGAATGCAAGAAGGAAAATATAACTTCTATACCACTTGTGCAATCCTATGAATAATTATTTAGGGCCATAACATTTTTGAGCTAATTCTTTATTCTTCTTTTTCTTGAATGAAGATTGCTTATAATCCTATAATCTAAAAAATACCCAATTACCCTCCTCAAATTATCTTTCACTTCAATGTTGTTCCCCTTGTTGTTTTATCATGTTTCATGTCATTTTAAGGTTTTCCATAATCATTTTCAAAGTTTCTTTAGTATTTTCCATATGTGACTCTGTTTCCTATACTTTGGAATTATCTTGCAAAAAGTATGAGATACTAGGAGTTGGATATCCATAAAGGGCCTTAAATGGGGAAATTTTAGTAGATGTGTGATAGGTAGTATCATATTACCATTCTTCCTTGATGAACCCACTTCATCCATTAAGATTTCTTTTCTAAAGAGTAACATTGTAGACAACCTTAAAAATTTTGTAAACTATTTTTGTTTGACCATTTGATTGTGTTTGATATGTAGAATTCATGGTAGCTAGTGTTTCTCCACTCATATTAAATAATTATTTCCATAAGTTTCTTGTTACTATTACTTTAGGAAAACCATGAAGACTATGAATTTCTTTCACGGACACTTCTGCCACTTGGCTTGTTGTTTATGTACTTTGAGCTCTACAAAAAAATCTACAAAATTTGTCTATATAAATGACCACAAAAATATAATACTTACCTTTATATTTCAGTAACCCTGTAATAAAGTCTATTGATATATATTCTAGTCTTTGAATATGTATGTGGAATGGTTGAAGTAACCCTAGAGATTTTACTATCTCTCTTTTATTTATTATGCAAACCTAACCTTCTCTTACAAAATTTTGAATATCTTTCTTCATTCCTTCCAAAAATATATTTTTTGATCCTTTGAGATGTTTTAAGGAACCCTGCGTCCTACCATCAGAGAGACATGGGACTCCCTTAATATTTGTTTATTCAAATATGCTTATGTGTATAAAAATATTCTACATTTGCACCAAAGTATATCTCTCTTTCACTCCCAATGCTCCATAGAGTTCATCCCATCCTTTACAAATTTTAGTTTTTGTTTAGTACTATTGTCATTTTTCCATTATGGAAAGCTTCTTCTAGCCACCTAGGAATAGAAAATGTAATTGGATATAAATTTGAGGCCTCTTCTATTTTAGAAAGAGCATCATGTACTAAATTTTCCTTACCCTTTTTGCAGATTATCTCAGAATTAAAACTTTGCATTTTTTCTCCTCATTTTTGTTAATCTTCCAATGAAATCCATAGCTTCAAAAATAATTTATGCTATCATGGTATATCTTGACTTTAAAGTACCTCCCAATGATATACTATCCCCATTTTTTATTTCATGTAATATTGCTTCCATTTATTTTTCATACGTAGATTTCACCAAATATTTTCTTTGAATTCCTTGCTTTTAAAAGCCAACGATATCCCTTATTGTGTTAATGTTACATAAATTCCTTGTCCTAGTGCCTCACACTCTACTATGAATGTTTTACCAAAAGTAGGTGCAACCGATGTTGGTGTAGAAGACATGGCATCCATTAAAAGAGAGAATGCCAAAGTAGCCTCATAATTCCATATAAATGATATTTTCTTCAAGAGATATGTGACTGAACTTGAAATGCATGCATAATTCTTAACAAATTATCAATAATATCATGTAAGTCTAAAAAATCTTCTAAGAACCTTGATTTTCTTAGGAATAGTTCATTTTGTAATAGCTTGCATATTTTAAGGCTCCAACTTCACTCCTTCCTTTAAAACAATATGAACCAAATACTCGTATTCTTATTTCCCAAAAGCACATTTGGATTTTTTACATAAAAATGATTGTTCTCAATAAGTTATATAAATTTTCCACATGTTTAGTGTGGTATTCCCATGATTTATTATAAATATGTGTATTATAAAAGAAAACCAACACAAATTTTATAAGATGGGATCAAACAAAATTGTTCTTAAGTCGAGCCCGCCGGACTTCAAATGGCGATAAACCATAATTCAAACCAAATTCGCGTTCCAAAATAGCCTGCTGACGTCGGCCAATTTTGTGACGCGAAAACCAATTGAATTCCACCCTAATATTTTTCGGGTCCGAAGTTGGGCTGGCGTACGGAGGGAGAGTTGTGACGCGAATTTCTTATCAAATTCGCCCTAATCTTTTTCGGGTCTGGATTTCCACTGCGCGAGCGGCCCAAACAAAGATCCGCTCCAATCAATTTCTGCCATGTGTCCTCAATCAAATGTTGCCCTGTTCCCGGATGCAGGTGCATTCGATGGCGTTTAAGGCGATGGGACATGGATGTGGTGATTTCATATCAATCACATTAAGTTTTAACGCTGTTCAATTAAGTTCCAAGGTTTTCACATCTAATCGCATTAAGTTTTAACACTGTTCAAGATCGGACCTCCACTCCTGTTAGAGATTCTGCATGCTCCAATATGATCTGGCCTTCGGCTCTCATTAATGATTAGAGATTAATTATGATGGGCGTCCTTCGATTGCATTGCAGTCGGGTCAATAAAATGGCATTTCGCTATGGTTTTTCAGACGAGCCGGTTGTTGGGTTACACTGCCTGCTCACTGTGATGAGAAGGAGAAGTGGCTAGCTAAACTGTTGCTTAGACCTTGCTGCATATTTGCATTTCTCTCGGTCTGGTCCTTGCCTGTCTTCCTCTTTTTCTTGGAATTCTGCTTTTCTGTCTCGTCTTGTGCTCACTGCTGAGACTGCACCCATGCCTCGCCTGCGTCAAAGGATGCGTTGCCACAGGGGGAGCACTAGAGGTCAACCCCTGTGCGCTCCTTGCAGCCCCTCAACCGAGTCGTCTTCCCAGTCCAGTGATTATCACGCAGGTCGCTATCTAGATACTAGAAGTGGGCGAGGTCAGGTTCTAGGATCTGGCCACCGTATGGGCTCCCCTGCTCCTCATTTCCCCACTGGTTCACCTTCTCCCACAACGCGCACTGCGCTTTTTTCCTTTAATTTTTCTCTGAACTGCCCACGAATCACAGCTTCAATTACTGTGGTTTTCCGTGAGGAGGCCCAAATGGAAGAACAATGCACCCATCTGGCGGGTCTGAGCTCAGAAAAAGCCAGCCAACATTCGGGCCTTCAGGAGGGGAGCGGTGGCATGACTGTGGAGGTAGCACCTAGTGATCCTGGACCTTCCGAAGGATGGTGCCGAATCGTCGAGGAGCCGGAGGAGTAGTTTGGTTAATTTGTTTTTCTTGCTTCGCGGCCCACTTAATTGGGCTGCTTTTAGATTATATTACTGTGCTGGACCTCTGTAATATTTTTGAATTTTGTAAACGTTCAAGACTGGTTTCCCCGTATGAGGGCAGTCTTCTTAATTTTTTGATTTTTTGATGACAAATTTGCCATGAGTCTGGGCAATGTTTTTGACTTCGGTGTAATTTTATTCCCACTGTTAATAGATTAACTTTACTTAGAATTTTTTTTTTGCCCTGTTTCTATTTTAAACCTGTTTTTTGAAAAAATGTTTATATGATTGTTTATAGTCGAAGCACTACGGGGTGGTTTATTATATTAATATTTCACTATCGAATTATGTT
This sequence comes from Pinus albicaulis, assembly GCA_034641835.2. Lineage (NCBI taxonomy): Eukaryota > Viridiplantae > Streptophyta > Pinopsida > Pinales > Pinaceae > Pinus > Pinus albicaulis. The sequence goes on along the minus strand of CM076583.1, from coordinate 132,236,743 downwards.
CATAACAATTGGAAAAAAAAATGTTTTCCTGTTTCTATTTTAAACCTGTTTTTTGAAATACAGAGCCATGTTTATATGGTCTACGTATTATACTCTTTCTCTGTATATCTATAGGAGCCTTTTTGCTATGAACAGGGTGGATGCTGTAGCGGGCTACTAATGGAAACAAGCGAGCCTGAACCTTACATCTCGGATGCAACAGATGGTTACCAATTTTGGAATCAAGCGAGCTTGATCTTACAAGCGAGCCTGAGTTTCTGTAGATGGTTTTTATTTCCGGGAACAAGTGAGCCAGAACATACAATCGACCCTAGGTTTATACATATTTTTTCTCTATCATGGATGCTTTTTGTGTGAGGCATATATCAATAGTACATGTCTCTGCACATTTCCTGTATCCGCTTTATGATACTATTTTATGTGTTGACATGTTATCACTCTGCCTTCAAAACTAGCGATGCTGGTTTATTGATATGGTCTGATGGTCTTTTTATATTTTGGACATATCACACTCCTCACATGATTAGCGTTTTTCTCTGTTCAAGGATTTTGGGTACTTTAATTTGTATTTGGAACAATGGACGCCGATACTCTATCTGTTGCTTTACTATTCTACATACTGCTATTTCACTTTCTTATAGATGCCTCGGGCATATTTGGATGCTTTCTCAGATTGTCGATAATCTCCATGTGGACCGTTACTGGGTTTTATATCATGTCCCCGTATGTGACATGGGGTATTTTTCTATCATTGTCTGGGGTGGGACTTCCACTTTTCTGGATGGATATTTGGGTTCCAATCTTCAGATGTGAAAATGTAATGACTTCATGGACTGTTTTACTTCATATAATATATTCAAAACAGCATTTTTTATCTTGTGAAAAAAAAAAGGATTAATGTTTATCACTCTGCCTTCAAAACTAGCGATGTTGGTTTATTGATATGGTCTGATGGTCTTTTTATATTTTGGACATATCACACTCCTCACATGATTAGCGTTTTTCTCTGTTCAAGGATTTTGGGTAATTTAATTTGTATTTGGAACAATGGACGTCGGTACTCTATCTGTTGCTTTACTATTCTACATACTGCTATTTCACTTTCTTATAGATGCCTCGGGCATATTTGGATGCTTTCTCAGATTTTCGATAATCTCCATGTGGACCGTTACTGGGTTTTATATCATGTCCCTATATGTGACATGGGGTAATTTTCTATCATTGTCTGGGGTGGGACTTCCACTTTTCTCAATGGATATTTGGATTCCAATCTTTAGATGTGAAAATGTAATGACTTCATGGACTGTTTTACTTCATATAATATATTCAAAACAACATTTTTTCTCTCGTGAAAAAAAAATGATTAATGTTTATCACTCCGCCTTCAAAACTAGCGATGCTGGTTTATTGATATGGTATGATGGTCTTTTTATATTTTGGACATATTACACTCCTCACATTATTAGCGTTTTTCTCTGTTCAAGGATTTTGGGTACTTTAATTTTTATTTGGAACAATGGACGTCGGTACTCTATCTGTTGCTTTACTATTCTACATACTGCTATTTCACTTTCTTATAGATGCCTCGGGCATATTTGGATGCTTTCTCAGATTGTCGATAATCTCCATGTGGACCGTTAATGGGTTTTATATCAAGTACCTGTATGTGACATGGGGTATTTTTCTATCACTGTCTGGGGTGGGACTTCCACTTTTCTGGATGGATATTTGGGTTCCAATCTTCAGATGTGAAAATGTAATGACTTCATGGACTGTTTTACTTCATATAATATATTCAAAACAACGCTTTTTCTCTTGTGAAAAAAAAATGATTAATGTTTATCACTCTGCCTTCAAAACTAGCGATGCTGGTCTATGTTGCTGGTTTATTGATATGGTATGATGGTCTTTTTATATTTTGGACATATCACACTCCTCACATGATTAGCGTTTTTCTCTGTTGCAGGGTTTTGGGTACTTTAATTTGTATTTGGAACAATGGACGTCGGTACTCTATCCGTTGCTTTACTATTCTACATACTGCTATTTCACTTTCTTATAGATGCCTCGGGCATATTTGGATGCTTTCTCAGATTGTCGATAATCTCCATGTGGATCGTTACTGGGTTTTATATCAAGTCCCTGTATGTGACATGGGGTATTTTTCTATCATTGTCTAGGGTGGGACTTCCACTTTATAGGATGGATATTTGGGTTCCAATCTTCAGATGTGAAAATGTAATGACTTCATGGACTGTTTTACTTCATATAATATATTCAAAACAACATTTTTTCTCTTGTGAAAAAAAAAATGATTAATGTTTATCACTCAGCCTTCAAAACTAGCGATGCTGGTTTATTGATATGGTCTAATGGTCTTTTAATATTTTGGAAATATCACACTCCTCACATGATTAGCGCTTTTCTCTGTTCAAGGATTTTGGGTACTTTAATTTGTATTTGGAACAATGGACGTCGGTACTCTATCTATTTAGCTACTATTCTACATCTTTGCTATTTCACTTTTCTTATAGATGCCTCGGGCATATTTGGATGCTTTCTCAGATTGTCGATAATATCCATGTGGATCATTACTGGGTTTTATATCATGTCCCTGTATGTGACATGGGGTATTTTTCTGTGATTGTCTGGGGTGGGACTTCCACTTTTTTGGATGGATATTTGGGTTCCAATATTAAAATGTGAAAATGTAATGACTTCATGGACTGTTTTACTTCATATAATATATTCAAAACAATGTTTTTTCTCTTGTGAAAAAAAAAATGATTGTTTATAGTCGAAGCGCTGTGGGGTGTTTTATTATATTAATATTTCACGGTCATTGGAATGCCCACAATTCATAACAAATATTGGAGATTTACTGTCCTGTTTTAAAGTTTCATTTTTTTTAAAAATTGAACCCGCCGTTGGTATACTGATGCCTTGTAAGCGTCAGAATTGCGACAGCTTAAAAACGTTGGAAGAGTGATAGTATAAAAACGTCAGACCACAATTCGTCGGAATTGTGACAGTTTACAAACGTCGGAAGAGCGACGTTCAAAACGTCAGACCACATTTCGTTGGAATTGCGACAGTTTACAAACATCAGAAGAGTGACGTCCAAAACGTCGGACCACATTGCGTTGGAATTGCGACAGTTTACAAATGTTGGAAGAGCGACGCTCAAAACATCAGACCACATTTCGTTGGAATTGTGACAGTTTACAAAATTCAGAAGAGTGACATTCAAAACATCGGACCACATTTCGTTGGAAGTGTGACAGTTTACAAACGTCGGAAGCACGATGGTTTGGGAAAAGTCAGAAGAGGAACGCTTGTTTAGAAGTGACGGAAAAAGTGTCAGTAGTGCGACACTTTTTAAGTGCGTCAGAATTGTGTCAGGATGGCAAACCACATTTTTCCCGTCCTTGAACTATTGCTCTTGCGATGACTATGTGTCGGAATAGCGACGCATTGGTCGTCGGAATTTCCGCCAAATTTTCTAGTGTAGAGTCAAAGGATCTCTCTCTCTCAGCTGATAGGCCATTTCAAGATCAAATCCTTCAGGAAATTTGTTTAAATCTGAGCCTTGTGGAGGTCTCATGTCTGGGGGTAGTGCATTATAAACACTATTGAACCTAGTGCAATAAGCTTGGACACTTTCCCCAGTGTTTCTTTTGAGATTGTTGTAGTCTGAAAGTATTTGGGGGGGTTTTTCCTAACTTCCCATTTGTTTAAAAATAACCGATGAAAGGCTTGGAGGTAATTAATACTATTAGGGGTTAAGCTTTTGAACCATTTTCTTGCTTCTCCCCCTAGACTTTGAGAAAATAACCTAAGTTTGAAAGTTTCATCATCAATCTTATTTCTATCAAAGTAGTCATTCATCTTGTCCACATGTTGTGAAGTAGCAGTAGTGCCACTGGCATCAAATAATGGTATCTTGGACTGATAGTCCTGTGGCAGGTTGACTAAAGGTAAAGGAAGGACTAAGGGAGCATACCATGTTTCCATGATAGGAGGTTGTGGGAAAAATGGAGGGTTTACAAGTGGAGGATGTAGCATGGGAGGGGGTTGATGAAATGGTGTGGTTTGAATAGTGGATGTGTATATAATAGAAGTGGATGGACCAACAAGAGATTGTTGAGTAGATCTAGGATGAGAAAAACCAAAATTATGAAGGAAATAAAAATCAGGTGGAGTGGTTTCTCTTCTACCATGATGTTCACTTCTATCTTGGGATGAAGGTGTAGGCTCAAAATATATCTGATCTATATCCTCAAGTTACCTAGTTATGAATGGGTTTCTTAAGTCAACTTGTGTTTCTTGTAGAGCTACAAGGTTTTCAGGGATAGAATTAGCTCTATGGAGTGACTTGACAATAGTTGAAGTTTTGGCCTTAGGAGATTTCCTAAGGATTCTTTCAGGATTATCAACTATCTCAGGACGATTTGGGTCCGGATGGACTCTAGTATGGACCCTTCTAGAAGCCACAATGTTGTGTTTTAGACCCACCAATAAGAAAAGTTTAACCAAATATGACAATCTTTAAGAGGCTAACTGATCCTTTAGCAAGAAAACTTTAATCCTTAAAGCCTTCTTAACTTAGTCTAAATGATGTCATGATAAAGGGTTTCCCAGTGGAGTATTTAGGTCTTTTTAGGATTGTGGAATCACTAGGTGGAAATTTTTAGCTTTAGAAGGTAAAATGTTTTATGGTTCCACCACCATGTTTATTATGAAACCAATCTGAAATATTTTTGGGTTTTCTGAGTTTTTTTAGTCCTATAGGTTATGAGAGTGTCCTAAATCTATTTCAACACTTAGCTATGGTGATGAGACAAAGAGAGTTTACTCTTATGGCTTAGCTAGCTAATTCCTTCAAGGTTTGATCAGGCTCTATGAGAATCCTAAGGGTTACTTAGTTTGTCAATGATTTAAATAATTCCTATCATGATTACCATTTTCTTTGATAGGACTTGAAGAGAGCTATTTATACTAGACTGAATGCTGAATGTTTTGTTTTAAGGATTTCACTCAGAATTCCCAAGTGGAATTTCTTAGAAAAGTAAGGAAAATCAGCAGGCCTACTGATGTTCACTGGAGTCACCAGGTGAAGGATTTTATTTGATTTTCGTGGCTTGAGAGTTGTTCAGCATGAACAATCAAAACCACTCTAGGTAGACATTTGGTTCATTTGTTAAAAATGGGATTGTCTGAGTTGTGAATTTATCTATTACTTCAGAAAGTTCCCCAGTATGGTCACCAGAAATGTTAGGTCTCTATAATTTAGCAGAGTGAAAAGACTAAATGTTTCAGAGACTACATCAAAAACCACTTTGGGATTCTAGGATCTAGCCCTCCTGAATCTAGAGAGAGATCTCTCTATAAATGTGTTTAAAGATGTGATATTTAAGGTTTTTGAATGTGATATTAGGCTAGTTATGAAGAACAGGGGTTTTTGTTGATTTTGGTTGGGCAAGGATATGATGAAGGTGAAGGAAGTATAAATGAAGGGTGAAGGTGTAAGTAGGTGACAGAATGGTTCAGCTAATAAGATAGGCAAGAAGCAACTTTAATCCAATGGGCTATGGAGTCATAAGAGGATTTAATTGAAACAACAAGGTTCAAGAGTGGTCCATGGGGAAAGTCATCTATGTCAAAGGATCTCTTTAAGTTAATTTTATGGAATGGAATAATAAGAAATGGAGTGAGGGAAATCAAACAGATGAAGAAACAAAGAGCAGCCTAAGATTAAGTAAGTACTTTGAAACTATCCTGCTTTTGGCATGCACTTAAGAAAAGACACAAAAGTAATCTAAGATTAGGTAAGTACTTTGAAACTATCCTGCTTTTGATATAATTTCAATAGAAAACATTTAAAAAACTTAGAATAGCTTAAGATCAAGTAAAGAATTTTAACTTAGCCTGCTTTTAGCATATCCAAAAGGAAAATATTCATGATAAACATAAAAATTAGTCTAAGATCAGGTAAGTACTTTGAAACTAGCCTAATTTTAACATACTCTTAGGGAAAATTTCAAACAACCTTTGGAGAAAGAACTAGAAGACAGGGCAAACCATAAACTTTCCTAGTCCAACTCTACTTAGCATGTAATGAAAATATCATTCAAGAACAATGTTTAAAGTTTAGACAGTAAGACATGGGCTCACCAACATTCCTTGACTGCTTGGACTGTATTAAATCATTCTTAAATACACAATTGGAGGAACACATAAAGATAAAGCTTATCGGTGAGAGTAGGGTACTTTAAAGAGTAAATCCTAGCTCTATATTTGCTATTCTTTATCAGAGAAAAGTGGACAGAATGGAAACATAAAGAAAATAACAATTTACAATAAGAAACACATCACCATTAACATAGAACAGGATCCCATAAATCATCTTGTATTTGATGGTCAAACCAGTTACAATCATCAAGTGCAGTGGGTCTCTACAGCATCAAACTTCTCATCTCAGCTTATTTATCTTCAATTAAAAACAGGGCTAGAACAACTTCAGAAAACTATTTACATGCAACAGATATCCAGAGACCAACCTCTATATAATATTCTACAGTATTTTTTATAGAAGAATGAGGAGGTGGAGAGAAAGAAAAATATCTCTAGTTCAATTAATACAAGTTAATGCTTTTTGGCCTTTGAGGGGCTCAAACAGAGGAGAGCTCTGATCTTTCTTCTGTATTAATTGGTTTTCATTAAGGATTTAGCCGCTTAGCAGATTTTGTTGTCTTTAAAACTCTTTAGGCAAGCTTGCAATAACTTTGTTTGCTTTAAACAAAATATCACTGACTAAGGCAATAACTAAGCCTTCTTTTGATTAATTGACGTTATAGGTGGTGATTTTGGTAGCTGAAAGGATATTTTAGCCTCTGATGTGACAGTGGAGGCTTTCTTTGAGTGATATAACTCTCTATTTTTATAAACACAGTGATTTGTCCTCTGATATGTGTTTAGGCTTAATTAAGCCTTGATCTCTTCACTCTGATACACTTTGTTTGGATTTTTTACACAGGTGGCTTTCTACTATCGGAGGGCTTCTGTTAAACCCTGGATCGTGATCCAGATGTTTTAAACTTGGATTTCATACCCTTCAGATCCTTTTCTTCATTGGATTAAGGCACATAATCGTCACTCTGAGCCTTTTTGTCACCTGTCAGTGATAGTGGAAAAACACAGAACAACCATCATTAAGAACCATGCAAAACACACAAACTCATTATAAAATCCTGTGGAATTTGGTTAAGAATGCTTCAGAGGCTCATGAGGGTGGAGGAGCAGAGAGGAAAAATGTGGATGTAGTGGAAAAAGGGAGGAAAATCCTGGCAGAATAGCTAACCAAGTGAAAATAGAGTTTGGGCGCGATAGTGAATAGGAGCCGTTGGATTAGAATAATCAACAGTGGAGATTTCTCGATCAAGTTGTTTGGGAGAAGGTTGGGTTTAAAGTGAATGGGGGTGAGATTAAAACAGGATCGCCTGATCTCAGAGATCGACGGCCAAGATTAAAAGATGAAAAAGCAACGTTGGCAGAGGGAGCAGTATAGCAGAAAACCGATAGTGATTTTTGCATTGCGTTTTGGGGGTAAGCGGTATTGTAAAAAAAAACGCGATTCCATACAATAAATGACACGTGGAAAATGAAAACCACCTATTTCGTGCGAAAGTAGTGCACTGGGAAGCGGGGTTAAAAAATTACACAATATGCAGTTTGAGCCATTGGATGATGGGTAGCAGATCCAATGGCGCGGGTTCAGCATGATGGATGAAGAGCTGCATGGTAATAGTGTATGCGGGGTCCATGGTGACGTCAACAAAATTGGCGCATAGTGGACGGGTGCAATGGGCTATCAGGTTAAGTCCCGATCGTTACATTTATTTAATGGATGGTTGGATTTAAGAGAAGAAGAAGATATGAAGAAATGAAGGGAAAGGGAACATGTGGAAAGAAGGATTGATGGGAGCTGTCGGATAATGAGGATCAAAGACTGAGATCTGTCGATGGGGGAGAAAGAGAGGGGTGGGATTTTAAAAACAGAAGTATTGTGGGCCATTGGATTTGAGAAGATCAACGACGGAGATCGCATCGCAGAATTGCGTAGGACGTGAATGGTGTGAGGGGAGGGGAGAAAGGAAATGATGCGATTGAGCATGGACCATTCGATCAAACTTGATCGATGGTGGAGATTTCATTGCAGGATCACATCGGCGGGAGGAAAGGGAAAAGTGGCGATGCGATGTGCCAATGCGATTGAGTGCTTACCGTTCGATCTAAGAGAGATCAACGGTCTAGATTAAATCAGCGGGTTTGATGTCAAAGGGCTATGGGAAGATTGCGATTGAATCTTAGCTGTCTGTTCTTGTGGATTCGACGGCTGAGATTAAATCGGGGGGATCGACATCAGAGGAGGAAAAGGAAAGGATAAAGGGAAAATGTGATTGCTAATTTGCGATGGAGTGAGGGTTGTTGATATGAAAACTAGATCAACGGGGGATATTTAACGATGAAGAAAAGGAGGAATGGCAGGTTTTGGAATAGGGAGAAATATGGGCCATTAGATCTAGCCGTAACATATCAAATCGACGGTGGAGAATTGATCGCGACATCGCATCGGCGAGAGGAAAATAACCATGGAAAACAAGTAAAATGTGTTTTTGTGATGCGATGAATACTTGTGTTGCAATGAGCGCTTCATGCTTGGTCACAGCGCGGGTCATATGCAAAAAAGGGGCTGAGGCTTAAGGCCGAAAGGGGCTTAAGGCCTTATGGAAAAATGAAGGCTTTTTAGGATTTTTGAAGTGTTTTTTGAGGAATTTGGAGGTTCTAATAGGGGTAAATATGGGGTTTTAAACCTTATAAAGGGATTTTACAAGGTTCTGAAGGGGAATTCGAGTGAATGAGAGGTAAATGAAAGGGTTTATCGATGAAATGGAGAAGGAAAATGGAGAAATGCAATGAGGAAAAATGGAGCTTTTAAGCAGTCTTTCTCTTAGTAAACAACAGATCTTTGAGGGTTTATAGTAAAACAACAGTGAAGATTAACACCAAGGATAAAGGTCATCATAAGACTTCAAGAACTCACAATTTGGAAATGAATTGTTTCTTGAGGGTTAAAAAATATTTAGCCACCATTTGGTATAACAAATTTTTATAGGTGGCTAACACATGGAATTTATTACAAAAAGACACCTAATCTGTTTAAACAGTCCTATTCCAAAAAGGACTCAAACTACTTGTTTCTATCTATAACAACTTTATCTATTGAAATTTACATCATTGCCAAGTGTATCATCACATGGTCGAATCTGGTTGATGGGCTTAACCTCTTCATGACCATATTGCTGACCTCCACCAAAATAGGAAATAGTCCCCTTTTCTATAGGCATAGAGTCATGTGCATTCTTTGAACATTCTGACCATGATGTACTCTTTATTCCGAGGTCCTTAGATATTTGAAATTAATTTAATACATCCCAAAATTCCTCCTTAGGCTCCAGTCGTCCAAAAATGCCTCCAAAGCTGTTCAAAAGAGTTGTAATGTACTGTGCTATGAAAACACAGCAGTTTCATAGCGCCTTTATAAAATTTCCATTTTAACGTTTATTCTTCAAATTTTCTACTTCTTTCCACTTGCATCATTTCATTTACCTTTTAATACATCTCCATATCAATTCTAGTCCTTAACTCACTACTAAAACTTTCAAAAAACGAGTAAAATGAGTAGAAAAGTTGCTACAATAGTTTCGTAGTGCTTTTATGCCTTTTTTACATTGTCTGTGCTAGGAAATTGCTGAGTGTGGAGTTTTTTCAAAAAATTTCAGAAACGAAAATTGTGGATATGGCAAAAAATTTGAAATACACATGTCGGCAACATTTAAAAACCACGTTAACTATAAAAACACAATCATTATAGCTTACTTGACATTCCTTTTTCATTTGCACTTGATTTAGCTATTCTCTTCAATTACTGTTATTTTAATACCTATGATTTTTATCTCATCTTGAATAAATTTCAGCTATTGATCTAAGTCCTCCACTTGATCTTTAAGTCTTCTGTTAGTAGCTATCAAGTGAGTATTTTTTATTCTGAAAAACTTGGCTTCCTTTATTGCTGGAACTGTCCACTTGAAAAACTGCTCTGCACTACTTGGAGTTTCAGAAGTAGAATCTTTTTGTCCTTCCCACAGTGCCTTCATTCTTTTAAACTACTATTTATCAACACTATGCTTTCTAGCCCTTTTTCTCATGACTGCAGTTTCCTGGTTTGTCAACCTCAATTTTTCCTTAAGATGCTGAAACTCTATTTTCTCTTTCATTTCTTCTTTTCCCCTCTTTCTTTTGTTGGTTGTATGATTCAATGTAGGTGATGAAAGATCAAAAAATTCTTTAGCAGCTTTAGATGTCTCAATGGGTTTATGAACTTCCTTGTTGCCTTCCTTCAGTTTCATAGCATACCTAGTCATAGGCTTTCTTGCTTGAAAGATGAAAGCTGCATCTTCCCCAATGAACTCTAGCTTTTTGGAAGACTTGGTCTTTTTTAGTTTATGCTCATTTTTCCCAATGAGCTCAGCTTGAACAATGGGTGTCTCCTCTATGTCAATAGCATGAAGAATGTCCTCTAGATTTCCGTTTGCTACTGGGTTGTCCTCTGTAGCAACTGTCTTTCCTTTTGATGCCATTGCTTGGATTTTAGTTACTCTTTTGATTTCCTTCTTACTGACAACTTGTTTCTATTTTGCAGGTGATGGAGTTGGTGTATCAAGCATTTGTATCTGCTCTGCCCTTTTATTAGTTTTTTTCCTTGGCTTTAGTTTTACAAATTATTTTGGTTTTACAGCCATAGGTTGACTTGGTTGTACTGCTGGTGGTGATGGAAGTCCTTTAGTTTTAGGGTTTCTTACAGGGGTTAGGGTTTCCAAGTAAAAACCATTTCTAAACAAGAAAGATGACCAATCCCTTCCTATCTTCTAAAGTTCATCTAAAAGAAATAACTTCATTAAACCATGATGAATCAAGGATGTTTCACTCCCTTCAGAATTTTCTTGGACCTTATCAACCATATTTGCAATACTCCTATGTAGATAAAAAGGTAAATCAAGTGAAATATTGCTAGTGAAATGTAGAAGAAACTTGAAATTATATGAGTAAACCTTATGATATCTTCACATGTAAAATACTTATGTATGTTGAGCAGCGTCTTTGAATAAGTGTCTTTGATGTAGCCTCTAGGGATAGCTTTGTTAAGGTCCATGTCTATGTATTCAAGCTTTATGAATTGTTTGCGTTGCTCCATATCAAATTTGAAGCTTTTAAAACAAGTTTCTTGACCTCTTGGTATCTGTGTAACAACAACAATGGTTGGTGTAATAGATACAATTAGCATCCCAACCTTAGTAGCTATTCCATTAAAATTCTTGGAAAATTCTTTGGATACCTGTGGGTGAGAGCCCTGCAAATTTTCACAAAACCGTAAGCAGCCTACTTTTTTGAATGCCTCCATCACTGTCGGGTCTTCAGTTATTGAACTCATATCTTCAGGTTCATGCCTTAAGCACTTTCCTCCTCTGTGTATTTTCTTGTCTTCTACCATACTTTTCAGAAGACCTGTCATCCTCACTTGATAAATTGTATCAGCCTCACTTGAATATATGTAAAAGAAGCCTCTCTTGATATTTGTATTAGCCTCGATTGATATGGGTGTAGAAAACCTTTGTATGAACCGACTACAGGTTTGGTTTAATACTTCAAAGCTCAAACATTTCGAATGGAGGAAAAAGGAAAACGAGAATGACCAATTAGGAAATATTTTGAAATTTAAAATGTCATCTCATAACTGAATGATGCCTCATTCATAACCTATAATGACAATGATGACTGCAGACATGGGTGAGTACATCAAATTTCATCATTACCTGACTTATCATACCATTAACCTACCCTTTCCCAACAGTTTCTAACATTTTCCAGCTCATTTGACAAGACAATTATAAATCTGTGCTTTTGTAGCACCCGCAGTGCAATTTTTCGTGTTTGCGCTATGAAACTATCAGCATTTTCGTAGCTCAAATCAACTTTTTTCAATGGGTGGCACTATGAAAACAAGGTTTTTTGGCTAATTGAAATTTTTTTACCCGAAACTTTAGGAAATGACCCACAAATGAAAATAATGAGTATTTGACATGAAAGAAGTTTATAAAAGACTTCATTTGAATCTAAGGATGAGATTTAAACCATAAAAATATAAAACCTACCCTTGACCAAACCTAAATTGACTTCTAAATGCAATACTGAACCATGAAATTTTGTAACCTTGTCATAATGATGTGCTAAAATTTTTGGGTGATAACACAACTGAAGCGTTCAAAAAGTCATAAACTACCAATACATAAACAATACTTAGAATGCCCTATATGGTTGCCATCCTCTTCCTTATAGGCTTAGTGAGGTTCCTCACCCTGGATCCCACTCATTAAAGGTGCTACTCTCATGCATACACTCCTCCTTTATGATTGCACTGTCCTCCATTAACTCTCCACTACCTCCATGACAACGTTGTTGATTTGGTCAACTTTGACCTTGTCCACATGCTTCAGCACCTGTTGACACATAAAGGTGCTTAATTCAATTGATACAATGATCCACATTCACATGAGAAGTGGTTTATTCCTACTAAAGAGATTTATGGATCTCTCTACCCACTTATTCACCTATATTATTTATCAAAAGAAAAAATTAATATTCGAGCCATATGAAAGCTAATTAGGAATATTATAGGGGTGTGTGATGGTATCCTAGATATTTCCATGGGTAACCGTATTAATAACCATATGGGAATATGCATTCATATCCATATGTGACCCTTTTCTCTTGCAATGGTTGACTCACCATGGCCATATTGGTGTTAAATCCATATCCATATGACCAGTTCCCATACCCTGCAACGATGGGTCCAGATTTCGTTCAAAATACTCAGGGTTGCATCATCTTCACCCAAAAGCCATAATGCCTAAACATTTGAGATGTTTTTCAAGAAGCTGAGAATTTTTTTTTTCTAAACAACCAATTAGTCTACAGCCTCAATAATCAAAGACAAAAAATAGTATCTTTGAACTGCTGGTACAAGAATTTGATGCGTAGTGAAGTAATGCGTGGTGTAGGAGCATGGTGCAGAAATGTGTGGTGCAGAAATGCGTGGTGCAGGAATGCGTGGTGCAGGAGCATGGTGCAAAAATGTGTGGTGCAAGAATGCGCGGTGTAGGTACTTGTAAAAAATAGGAATTGTTCACCTACCACAAAGAGAATTGACTATTAATTATATTTTCATATTAAATACGTTTCAAATTTTAAAAATGAGAAGAGTTAATAGATCAACAAATTTCATCTCTACATGCCTCTAATTAACTCAATAATGAGTAAAAATAATAATAATGACTTATAAATACTTAGTACAGGCATAAATATGTTCAGCCAAAAAGCATAGAAATATGTAGAAAACATAGTCTTAACAACATCAGTGTCTCATAGTGGCTAAACCCTCCAAGTGACTAGACTTCAATACATTTATTTGTACCTTGAAAGATGTACTTAGGTACCTTGTCTCTCATTGTCTTCAAAGGTGATTAGTGTTGCATCGGTTAATGGTATACATTAATGACCAATATTTTGAAAATGATCTCATATATTGGAATTTAACATCTTTATTCGCATAATGAGAGATTCTTCCTAATATGGATAGAATGTGGAATTCTTGTGATTTTTTTTTTCATACAAAAACTACTAGATTCAAGACTAGCGAGAGGAACTACCATAAATCATTGTAGGATTATAATAAATCCCCTATTGGAAGGAACAACGATATATTTTGCAAAGAATGTAAGAAGAAACTGAGCATATAATAGAAGAAGATAAGTACAACAAAGATACAACACAATGTGGGAATATTATTGGGAATCATATGTTAAGGTTTATTCTAGAAGTGCAGTGGTTACCAAATGTCATGCTCCTTGGTGAAAACTTGCACCTATAAGTAATCCCATGATAGGATAATACTAGAATCAGTGTTTCATACCCATATCTATCAATCATACATTGGATATATGGGAGAAGTCTCTCCATTTACGGAAAGATTTAGTAATTCACACAAAACTATGTGTGGTGTTTTGGTAAGTGTGGCTTCCATGCTAATTATTGTAAGTCATTTTTCACTTTAATACATGATTTATTTATGAAGAGTGTGGTATTTTATAATAATATTCGTAATTTCATTCCTCAATGCGTTTCTCAACCACCTTATCCAATCACGGTGAGTGACACATCTGCAATACTTCAATGCATTTATATGATATCAATTTTGTTTGATCTGAATAATATCTATCATATACCGTTATAATATTAATTGTAACACTTTTCTCACTATTCACCGCCCTTATTGTTCAACCTTTCCATAGAGATAGGGAATCGATATTTTGTTGTTCTCCTTGCACAATAGACACTATGTTGAAAACTTCAGTGCCATAATTCAAGCCTAGTAGAGTTGAATTTCTCAATGAAAATCTAGAGGGTTGTAAATGTTTTGAGGAGGCTAATTGGTTGTCAATATGTGAAAAGTTCCAGGGGCATATTTTTAAATTCACCTAGAATTTCATAGATAATTTCAATTTTATTGTGGCCCATTTTAATCATCTGAAATTATTTATTTGTGAAGATTCAGTTGCATAGTGTATGTACCTCCCTCAGGTTTGGGAATACAAGCTTAAGAATACTATAAAGGGATTTGATTGTAATCAATATTGATACTTGAACAACATAATCTAAATTGTAGCATAGGAATTCCTCATGCATGGGTAAAATAATAATGACATGAAGCTTTTTATTTAGTATATAAATATATTACATGTGAGGGTAGTTACATTGTGACTTTCAATTCTGACATGAGGTTCTTCTCATGTTTCAAAGATAAATGAAATATGAATCTTCCATTCTATTTGTTGAATAGTATAACCAAGATGGATAAGAATGTTCTAGTTTAGCCTAAACATGAAAAGACTAGCATGTTCCATCATGGACTTATCAAATTTTTCTTGGAGGCGAAGCTAAGAAAACATGGTAAGACATGGGGTGACTTTCCCTTATGTGGAGGGTTTGGTCAGAAAACTCTCTCGTCTCCTGTAAAAATGGGGAAAAGTTCTTTTTCAAAAAGGAAGAGGAGGGTTATATAGGATGAATGATTCTATGAAGATTTGATTTTAGAAAACAATGGGAAGGGTTTTTTTAGGCCAAAAAAACCCCTGTTTTTAAGAAAATTGAGCATTCGCAGGGAGAAGAAGAGGCCCTAGTTGGTTTGGAAAAGGAAACATTTTCTAAGAAAGAAGACACCTTAGTTATCAAAAAGAAGTATTTTATGGCTGTGGAAGAATAAACATTAGCTAACAAAAAGAGAAACCCTTTCTTGAGGAGAATGAAATTTCAAATAAGGTAGAGAAAAAGACACAGAGAAAAGGACTGTGAAAAGTAGAAAAGGAATACAGTATCTACGTCAAAGAAGAGGAGGACTTAAGGAGTAGAGAAGAAGGATGAATCTGGGGAAGACTCAGACGAAGTGGGTGTGGTGAAGATTTTACCTCACCAATCTCATACTCATTCACTATATTGACAAAGTGTAAGTCATTTTAACCTAAAAATACTCCATTGAGTACTACTTCAGAACTAGATTAGATATCTAAAAAAATGGATACAATAGGAGAAATAGTGACAGATCCTTTGAGCTTAGAATTGGACTTTGATCTGGTGGAAAGTATGCGATATCATGTATATAAACATGTGAAGAATAATTTGTTTAGTTTTCCATATTTTGGTTTTGTTAGTGTCTATCAATTCTGTTAGTCGCTAGTGATCAAATTATGCTCTTTCATATGGTTGATAGGGTCGCAGGGAAAATTTTTATAGTTTCGATAGGTTTTCAAATAAAAAATTGAAAATTTGTTAGTCTACATAGGTCAGTACTACTCCTTTCATCTTTATGGTCAATAAACATGATCATGGTCAGGTCGTTGTCCGTTGAAATAATGTCTTGGTCATTATGGTCATCATTAAGCCTATCTTTTCATGTAATGTCATCATTTAGTCATATTGTCAAATATCATGCAATAGGTCATGTCAATAGGTTATGTCATCATTTAATTCACCATTGAAAGGAGTAGTGATAGGGACAAGTATTCAATAAAGATTTATGAAAGTGCATTTTGGTATTTTGAAGATCTAAATATATGTAATAAAGTTTAAAAGATGAGGTACAGAAGCAATCAAGCCAAATTGTGAAAATACAAGGTGGGGCCACATCACCACGAAGAAGAAACATCGATTTAAAACCTTTTAAAATACCAACCAAGCATGTAATTTTCTCATTTCACTTCCATTAGACATCTTTCTTTCACCAAGGAGCTTTCCACCCTCTTAAACTAAATTTCCTGCCTTGGAAAGCTCAATTTTATTGCTGCACTATGCATTTCACTGGTTGTGTTGCGCTCTTCTCAAGACTATTGTGTTTGTCTTTAGGAAGGGAAACATATTCTTTCCAGTTGTTTCTTCATCAAGGAAAATTTCGAACACATCAAAAAAAGTAAGTGAGTAACCATACAACTCTCTTTCATTTCATTTCATGCTTGAAGGCTCACAAATCCCCTCCTAGGGTTTGCTTTGTTTTTGTTCAAGAAATTTTGTTTGGTCCAATTTGTTGAGAAAAACCCTCAAATGCATGCTCAATTACCCTCTCCCACCTTTTAGATACCATCTTGACATTTCCCCTCATCCCTATTGTTATCACTGGGAAATCATACAAGCAAAGGTGACATTATTTAATGTTAGGTAGAAGGATTTACAGGGCTGAAAGACATTAAAGAATATGGATGTATTTACAAATATCTAAGCTTTGAGGAAAAAATTAAATCTGAACTAGTCATAAATGATTTTGCGCGCAAAATCCTTCGATAAGCATGCCTTTGTGTGCCTTTTGACCCAAAAATCAAGCAATCCTGGGAGTGGCGGAAGCGGAAGTCACTTTTCAGGACCACAAAAAGCACACTCCAAGACACTGATTCCACACTTGAAGCTGCCTAAGGACATCCACCCAAGACTCCTTAGGACATCAAGGGAGCACACAATGAAATAAATGTGGCACACTGTTGTGGCTGATTTGCAATATCCTTTATTTTAATTTTCAAAAATACAAAAAAAATTAAAAAACTATCTAAAGATATGTTAGAATATCAAAATTCATGTACTTTAGCATAAAAATATATATGCTCATTATGATAAAGTTTAAATTTTTAATACTTTAAAGTCCTTATATAAGCGGGTCCCAGTTATAAGATTAATTATCGAGAATATTATCGAGCGAGATTCATTGATTAATGAAGTAATAAGAAAAGGGCTCAAACCGCGAGCACTTTTAGTGTGGGATTTAACATGGAGGGTGCCACCACAGTTGACCCTGTTGACTGTGGAAGTAACCTAGATGAACGGTCGAGATTAAATGTGGGGGCATAAGCCAAATGAATCCTCTGTACCTCGAGGCCCCTCACAGTGATGTTTGTTGCCAGGTTTGTCACAGATGTCATCCACATCAGGGTTTCTTAACGGTTTGTTGGCGTGTCTTATCGGCATTTAAGTTCAAAGCCATGCCACCTATTTAAGACAAATTATCATTCTTTCTGAAATTATCATTGGTTAGTTCGTGTTTGAAGTTTGTTTGTGCTGCGTCTTTTTCAGTTTTCTGTCACCTTGTTAGTTGTTGGTCACCCTGGGAGTTGTCTACCACCCCAAAGTTAAACTATGGTTAAACATTCATCCCTGTCAGGTTCTTCTAGTCACATCCCTCTCATGGATACTGAGAGGGATATCCAGGATACAAATTGTTCCCTTGACCACCTTTATTTTTCCTAGCAAGTCCTCCTAAATGATAAGAATTCCCCAATTTACACCACCATGGAAAAAACTGTTGTGCTATATACATGTATCAAAAAAACTCATCCTTTTCCTGAATTTATCCATTGGCTTGTGTCGTTATGTACCCTGGGAAATTTTTTGTAATGAATTTTCAAGGGGAGAATGTTCTGCAAGTGTCAGCTCAGTTAGCCAAGCCCTTAGTTTCCCTGAGTCGGATTCATATATCCAATTTTCTGATGATTCCTTGATAGAGTATTATGATAGTCTTGTAGGTCAAGAGTCTAATCAATTCATTAATTTTATAAAGCCAAATACATGGCATTTTGAACTTGACATTAAAGAGTTCCCTGTGGAGGTTTTTGATATTGAAGTCAAACCAGTGCTGAACTGCATTGCAAATATTTTGGGAAAGGACGACGACAGTACAGTGGACAAGTCTACTTTGGGGATGTTCGCCATGATGATGAAGCTAGTAGTGGTGCTAGATATTCCATCCTATTGGCAATAAGTTGTTAACTCTCAGCTCATGAGCTTATCATTAACGAGTTCATTCAGGATTCCCTCACCTATTTTTTACTTATTCTTATATCAAAATGTAGAATAATTCATGCACCTAGGGTTAAACATTATCGATATGAATAAGAAGAGGCAATCAGTAATATTTTGGACAGATATAGTGAGAAAAGAACAGAATGGGAGTGGTTTGTTTGATTTTTCTGGTCAGTTTATGTCTTCTGCATATAAATTTTTGAATGGAAGTTCTCCCCTCTATTTTTTTCCCAAAGCTCAAGACTTCTTGGATTTGGGGGCAAGTTGTAGATTTGGTGATTGTTTTTTCTTATGATTATTCTGAAATTAGAATTTATGGAGCTAGTGTAGAACCCTATAGGCTTCCTGTGTTTGTGCCCATAAGATTATTTTCTCTGGAGTTCATTAGGAAAATCCAAATGTTGACCAAATTCACTTCGTGCCTATGAAGAAGGGTCATATGTTCAAATTTCCAATGACTGTGGGTCCCTTTATAGTTAATATGATACAAGAATTTGATGAAGTCACTCAGATGTTAGATGGAATGTACTTAATATTAGGAGAGAAGTGGGCTTATGACCCTCATAGTGTCATTTCTAGTAGAATAATTGATAATGGATATTCAACCTTCATTCATGAGAGTAGACCAGCTCTAGAAAAAATGGCAGGTAAAGGTGTTGCGATTTCAGTAAGTTCAAATGTTTAGACTCCTGTTATATCATAAAAATCAAATAAATGAGGTAAAGAGGCAGTTGTTGATTCAGAGGATAAGGAACATAGAACTGAGAAGAGAGAAAATTTTAATGAAGAGTTTGCAGATACTCACCCTTGTTTTTCATTATAGTTGGGAGATGAACAAAATGTCCCTGCTTCACCCATGAAGCATGAGAGCACTCAGGATAAAGTGCCTCTAATTAAACAAATGTTTGCCTAGATTGTAGAGAGAAATCAGAAGATGAAGGCAAGTATGGAAGCTCAAGCTGAGTACCAGATAGCTCTAGACCAAACAAGACTTCTAACTGCAATGGATCTTGAAAAAGATCAATTCAAAATTACCCTTTCAAATCCTTCTGATATGTCAATTGTTTCTTCTAAAAATTTCAATACTGTGAAATTGACTGTAGATGTGAAGAAAATTTCATTGCTGGACAAAGTGAATCTACACATGCAAACAGGTTAGCTGATTGTAAATGACCTAAAAAAAACTAATGAAATGGCACTGAAGGAAGAGAATATGCTTGGAAAGGTAATAAAGAAATTGAAGTTAGAGAAAGCCAATTCCAGGGCTTTGACAATCCAAAACGAAGAGCTTAAGAAGATCATAGTAAAGATTGGAGTAAACCCTAATGATAGGTATGTTGTGTAGAAGCTTCTACAAAGTGCTGAATCAAAAATATCTGTATTGAAGAAAAAATTGAAATTTCCCATAGGAGAACATTCCATGGCAGCGGAGGTTGCAGAGGTGGAAAATGAGAAAGAAAAACATCTTTAGCAGCTCATGCAAAAGGAAGAAGACATTTCCAAATTGAGGAAAATTACATTATCATTGAAAAATAAAATATATCAATTAACCATTGAATTGAAGATGGTAGAAATATATCGGAAAAGGAAAAATCTGATTTGGAAACAAAAACAAAGTTTGTAAAAGCTACTGAGGGAGAAGTCAATAAATACGAAATAGAATTCCAAACTGCTAATGTTGGGATTAAAAATCTCGAAGAAATATTGAAAGGAAATATATCCTTAATATAGGCTAACGATATCATCTGGAATGATATTATTGAAGAAATGAAAACAATCTGGGATTTTTTTACTATTATTGTAGAAGAAAAAAACATTATCAAGGAATTTGAAGAGAAATTCATGATAGACAAACATGAGATAATAAATAGGGATATTTGGGCAAGGAAGTTAATTAATTTCATTGATTCAAAAACATATTAGGAATTAGAAGAAAATGAAATTAAAGACAGAAATTTATATGCAGTAGAAATTAACAAAACAATTATAAAAGATGATTGTAGGAAGTCTACAGAAAAGAAGTTGATTGAGTTAAAGGAAGCAGTGGGTCAATTTGATAAATCATTTGATAAAATAGAAAGATCAGGTTTTCCATCATGTTGGGGGCTTGGAGGTTGTATTATGTCATGGAATTATTATGAGCCCTTGCAAGTTTTAGAAAAAATTAAGGTAGACAACACTCACGAGAAAAGTCAGGTTCTTAAAGGAGCAACAATGATTATTCCTTCCGAGACATTTTCAATAGTTGTGATTAGTGAAAACTCTGTTTGTGGAAAGACCATCTTTCAATAGAATCACTACTTTCAGATTGGAGTTTCACAAGCTAGTTCATTCACCAAATACAAACATCTAAATATGGAAGAAGTGCAGAGCATGGATGACATATTTACCAAAGGATCTCTCAACTTCAAAGAAGGATAAATCAAGCAATCAAGGAAAAGTAGCAGCATTATCATCAATCCATATTCAGCATATATATTAGGATTTGAATTCCATGTTATTTCCTCTTTTAAAGGAGATAATGTAATTGTATTAAGACATTTTGAGGACATGTAATAGATAGTGTACGAAGTCCTAAGTAGTTGAAGTAGTTAAGACCAGTTACAATAGTTACAAACTAATTTATTGTGTATTTAATGAGATACAGAAGAAAGAGAAGAGTTCCAATTTTTCAACCTTCAGACTGTAATTTTTGTACTCAGATTTCAAATGATAAATGAATGATAAGCAAGTTTATAGCATTTTTTGATGTTTATATGTTTTCAACTTTACATTATGTGTTTTCTATCTCTGAATAAAATGAATTCATGATTCTGTAGGTCTCTTGTTACTTGTGTGAATAAGAGTTAAGACCCTTAATAGGCGCTCCTTCATTTTAACTGTTCCTTTTCTTATAATTCTTTTGGAGTTTGAGGTGATATATTCTGTGCAACAACATATCAGTTTGGGCTTCTTTCCTTCATGTTCTTATGATCATTACATTCTATATCAACATATAATAGCATTGTGAAACATTCATTGTATTTGATCTTTGAGGGTTTAATGATAAATATTTTAGGGTGATAAAATAAAGTCAAATATTTCTGTGACATAATTATACAAATTCCTTAAGCACTGATTCTGTATCAAAGCTAAGGGATTGTCTCTTAAGGTACAACATTTTGGCGTTGTTGTCGTGATGGTATGAATTTTTTCCTATAGTTTTTGTTCATATTTCCTCCAGCTATTCGGTAGAGGAGAAATATTCGTTGTGTATTCATTTCATACCCCGCTTTATAAGAGGCAACATATGAGGTCAGGTACTTCTAGCAATAAAGCCCAAGGTACAACATTTTTTGGGGTCATTGTCAGGGATGAAGAAGTGAAGTTTTTACCTGGGTTTTGCTCATATTTCCTCTAGCTATTCAGAGAGGAGGAAATATTCAAGCTGTGTATTCATTTCATAATTCTGGCTTATAAGAGGCGACATACGAGGTCAGATATTTCTTAGCAGAAAGCTCCTATTGTTGTGTAACCAGCTCCAAAAATAGAATAAAAGAGATATCAACGCCTTAGAAATGAGCCACTTCGAGGGGGAAACCTCCAATACATTACATAAATGAAAAATTCTTGGATGATACAATTTACAAAACCTTTCTATATATAGAGTCCATGGGGCCATAATGTAATCCTAGTGGGCCACAATGTAATCCTAGCCGACCTAACAATAATAATTTATAATAAAATAACAAATAAATATAAGGTACAATAATAACAATAAGGGGGCTACTCTAACAACAATAAGGACTATACTAGTAATATAGACCAACATGCCCCTCTCCTTCAAAAAAAAAAAAAAAAAAAAAAAGTGTTGTCCTCAACGCTTGAGTAGCTCTGGGTGCTTTTGTATAAAATTCTCATCCTCCCATGTAGAATCTTCAGTGGGTAAGTTCTTCCACTTGATGAGATACTCTGAAATTGATCGATTCCGTAGTTGTCGAGTTCTTTTTTCCATGACTGCTTCAGGTTCCAATATGATTTTACCTTCCCCATCAAGTTCTGGAAATATTGTTTGAACTGGAAGATTTTCACCTATAACCTTCTTTAAGCATGAAACATGGAAAACCGGATGTACTCGCGAAGAAGCAGGAAGCTCCAATTTGTATGCCATAGTACCAATCTTTTGCAACACCTTGTAAGGACCATAGTACTTTGGCGATAATTTATTATCCTTCTTAGCTTGCTTGAGGGACATTTGTTTGTATGTTTGTAGCCGTAAAAATACCCAATCTCCTACATCAAAACTTCTCTCACTGCGATGTTGATCTGCCTGTTGTTTCATTCGATTTTGTGCCAAATTCAGGTTATCCTTTAAGAGTTGGAGAACTTCTTGCTGATGCTCGATCTGATCTTCCACTGCTTGAACCTTCAAATTTTCCCTTAAAGATGATGTGATCGATGATGGATGATATCCATAAAGTGCCATAAATGGGGTCATTTTTGCTGCAGTATGGAAGGAAGTGTTATACCACTGTTCAGTGAAAGGTAACCACTTGACCCATTGTGTTTGTTTATCAGATAAAAAAAAACGAATATATCCTTCCAAACATTTATTTACTATCTCTGTTTGACCATCAGATTGAGGATGATAAGATGAGCTATGAGCTAATTGAGTACCCAAAGAAGAAAATAACTTCGTCCAAAAATTTCCCGTAAAAATGGGAACTCTGTCGCTCACAATAACCCTTGGGCTTCCATGTAGCTTTTGAATTCTGTCCGCAAATGTAGTAGCAACTGTACTTGCTTTAAATGGATGAGATAATGCACAAAAGTGTGCATACTTGGTAAGTCTATAAACTACCACCATGATAACATTCTTGCCTTCGGACTTCGGTAAACCTATGATAAAATCCATTGAAATCTCCTCCCAACATTGAATTGGAATGGATAAAGGTTGTAGAAATCTTAGGGTCTTAATTGTCTCCACTTTATTCTGCTGGCAAACCAAACATTCCGCCACAAAATTTTGAATATCAGATTTAAGGCCATCCCAAAAAAAATCTTTCTTCACCCTGTGGTAAGTTTTTAAAAATCCTGAGTGTCCTCCTAAAGGAGAAGTGTGCAATTCCAGAAGAATCTTTTGTTTCAATTGGGAATTCTTACAAAGATATAAGCTATATTTGTACCATAAGGAATCATTTTTCCAACTAAATGTATCAGATGTACTAGGATCTTGCTGCAACTTTTGAATGAGTGTCCATACATCTTTGTCCTTCTTCCATTCATCTCTTGCTTCGGTTATCCAATCAGGTTGGATAATAGAAATGGCACAAAGCAATGCTTCCACCTCTTCATTCTTTCTTGAGAGTGCATCTGCAACAACATTAAGCTTTCCTTTTTGTAGATTATTTCAAAGTCATAACCCAACATCTTTGTGACCCATTTTTTCTGCTCTTTTGAAGATAGTCTTTGTTCCAAAAAGTGTTTAAGACTATCATGATCAGTTTTTACCTTGAAGTGTCATCCCATTAGGTAAGTTCACTATTTCTTTAGTGCATGTAGTATTGCTAACATTTCCTTCTCATAAATAGGTTTCTGTAAATACTTTCCTTTGATTGGACAACTTTCAAAAGCAATGGGTCTTCCTTTGTGCATTAAAACTACACCAATTCCATTTCCTGAGGCATCACATTCCACAATAAAGGTTTTTGTGAAGTCTGGTGTAGCTAAGACCGGTGCTAGGCACATTGCCTCTTTAAGATGTTCAAAGGCCTTAGTTGCTTCAGGAGTCCATGAAAATGCATCTTTCTTCAATAATGTTCTTAGAGGTGCTGCTATTCTCCCATAATTCTTAACAAACTTGCGATAATACCCTGTTAACTCGAGAAATCCTCGCAACTGCTTTATGGTTGTGGGGACTTTCCATTCCTTAATGGCTTTAATTTTGTTAGGGTCTACTTTAACACCCTCGTGAGATACAATATGACCCATATATTCCACCTCTTGTACTCCAAAGAAACATTTGGATGTTTTGCATATAATTGTTTCTCCTGCAATAGTTTGAGCACCCTGTCAACATGTTCAACATGATCCTTCCAAGACCTGTTGTAGATTAGTATATCATCAAAAAATACTAGCACAAATTTTCTAAGGAAGGGTTTGAAAATGGAATTCATCAACCCTTGAAATGTAGAAGGTGTATTGGTAAGGCCAAAAGGCATGACCAAAAATTCATAATGACCCTCATGAGTTCGAAATGCTGTTTTTGGAATATCTTCAGTCTTCATTCTAATTTGATGATATCCCGAACGAAGATCCAACTTGGTAAAATAAATTGCTCCATGTAATTCATCCAATAATTCATCAATCACAGGAATGGGAAATTTATCTTTAATGGTGAGCTTATTGAGTTCCCTATAATCTAGACACATTCGCCATGATCCATCCTTCTTGTGTACCAATACTACAGGAGCAGAGAAAGAACTTTGACTAGGTTGAATTATACCCACCTCTAACATTTCTGCAATCATACGTTCAATTTCGCTCTTTTGGACGTAAGGATATCTATAAGGCCTGATGTTTGGAGGAACACTTCCTCGAATCAAATTAATAGCATGATCATGATCACGAATAGGTGGGAGTCCTTTGGGAGTTTCAAACACCTTGGAATGATTGTCCAAGACTTGTTGGAGATCTGCAGAAATAGATGATTTTGATGTGGGAACTTCTAGTGAGCATAATTGTGCAATTACGCCTCGTTGTTCTTTCTTTAGAAGCTTTGTCATGACATTAGAGCTTATTATCCTTCCCGGCTTCCCTTCAATACCCCGTAATTCGACTTCCTTTCCTTCTGAAAAAAATTTCAAGAAAAGTTCTTGAAAATTAAAAGCTACCATCCCTAAAGATTGTAACCATTGTACTCCTAGTACAACATCAGCACCTCCCATAGGAATGGAAAGCATTGGACTAGTAAACACATATTCCCCCATGGTTAGCTTGATATTATGGCATTTTCCAGAGCAATTTATAGTTCCTCCATTTGCAACCATCACTTGACATTCTGGTGCCGGGTATAGGAAACAATTTAATTCCTTGGCTACCTTATAATGAATAAAATTATGGGTGCTACCTGAATCAATCAACACTATTACCCTTTTCTTCTTTATATGTCCTTCTATCTTGAGAGTTTGAGGAGTGGTAATTCCTGCCAGTGCATTACACGATATGGTCTGATTCATTTCTTCCTCTTCTAGGGGTGGTTCCTGGTGTATATCCTCTTCTTGTTCATTTTCTTCTTCTTCTTCACAATCTATGTAAAATAATTTCTTCTCAGCACACTTATGACCTTTAGTGTATTTGCTATCACAACTGTAGCAAAGCCCTTTTGCTCTTTTTTCTTCCAATTGATGTGGTGTCAACCTTGTAGGTTGTGGAAATCTAGGCGTAGCAACACTTCCTTCTTTATAGAATTGAGTGGTAGGCTTCCTTGTCGCCATAATTTTACATTCAACTTTTCTTGCCAACCTGAATGCCTTCTCCAATGAATCAGGTTCCAAAACACGAACTTCATGTTGGATGTTATCCTTTAGAGTACTTAAGAAGAGATCAATCCTGTGTTCCTCTATAATATTAGTTACCCTTATATTCAATTTTTGGAAGTCCTCAATTTGCTTCCCCACTAAACCCTTTTGTTTGAGATTTATCAATTGGCTAAAGAAGGTGTTTCTCTTTGTATCCTCATAATGTGCTATCATTTCCTCCGTAAAAATTGACCAAGTGACAATTTTTTTACGGGAGCAAAGCCATCGATACCATACAAATGTATTTTGTTCTAAATGTGAAGTTGCAATGCGTACCTTTTATGTGTTTTGCACATTATGGAGATCAAAATATTGCTCCATCTGTAGTATCCATGTTACAGAATCCTTCCCTCAAACTCCACGCCATCCATCTTAGCTTCCATGCCTTTCTTCAAACCGTCCATCTTCACTTCCACGCCTTTCTTCAAAACTTCCATTTCATTTTTTGTTGCTCTTTGTGAGAGTGAAATTTGTTGCACTTGCTCTTGTAATTTTGATAGATCATGTTACAATTCTTCATCTTCATGATTCATGGTAGAGCCTTCTGAAGGCTTAATGGGTGTTGAATTTTTTTTAGGCGCCATTTTAGAATCCAATATTGATACTTTGAGGAGCTCGATATTGAAATTGAATTATCTCTGGAATTGAAAATCTTCAATATCTGAAATTCAGCCCTGTAGTAGCCCTCTAAAGCTTATTTCAAATGCCACAGGTCTGATCTAATTTGGATTCCCCAAGACAAATTTGTGTCCAATCTCCCACAATGACCTAATTCTGGACTGGTTCAGTAGAGAAAACTTGTAGGACTTTCCACGTGTCATTGTTTCGTCCTTTGTCTCTGAAATTGATAGAAAAAAAACTAAAGTCCGTTTACTTGCGAACAATTTTTACGGCACTCAAATCCACTGCCCAGAGAGAGAGTTATTGAAATTTTCCCACGATCACATCTTTGAGATGAAATTCAGGAGCCTGAAAAATCACTACCTTCCATAGATCATATCTCCAAAAATATTGCGAACCAAGCTCTGAATTCTTTTGAAGGATTTTCTCAGGATTTCAGCTTCGCACCATATGAATTTCAGATTCTGAACCTTCGTAGAAAAACATTTATAGCGAAAATTCCACGATGACCTGTTTAGGAGCTTGAAAAAAGACCTAACTTCCAAAAATGATATCTCCGAAAATATTGTGAAACAAGCTCTGAAATTTTTAGACAAGCTTCCTCAGAATTTCCGCTTCGCACCCTAAAAATTTCAGCTTCTGAAACTTCGTAGAAAAAAATTTATAGCGAAAATTCCACGATGACCTGTTTGGAGCAGCGAAACCCTAGAATCCCAAGCTCTGATACCAAATGTTGTGTAACCATCTCCAAAAATAGAAAAAAAGAGATATCAACGCCTTATAAATGAGCCACTTCGAGGGGGAAACCTCCAATACATTACATAAATGAAACATTCTTGGATGATACAATTTACAAAACCTCCTTTCTATATATCGGAGTCCATGGGGCCATAATGTAATCCTAGTGGGCCACAATGTAATCCTAGCCGACCTAACAATAATAATTTAAGGGCATAATAATAACAAAATGGGGGTTACAAGGGTACAATAATAAAAATAATGGGGGTTACGCTAACAACAATAAGGGACTATACTAGTAATATAGGGACCTAACACCTATTCACTCAGATCCTAAAAAGATGGTTTCTAAAAAAGGCCAAAAATCAAGAATGCTTTCTACACCTGATGCCAGACTACCTGCACCAGGTAGTAGTTCCCATAACCTTTCATCCAAGGATATTTCTCAGAAATTCATTTTCTTGGAACAAGAATCCTTTTCTTCATCCATTCATTTCCAAGAACCAAGATTAGAAGAACAAACTTTGGAGTTTGTTTCATTCTCATTTACAGAAACTCAACCTATTATAGTTTCTAGTTCTTCACCTATTATTAATCAACCCCTTCCCATATCATTTGTTTCACCTCATCCATCCACATCTACAACTAGTATACAAATCCCACCTACTCAAGGAGCAGCAAATAAAGGCATAAACATGGCAACCCCTATTCCTATTTTCTTGGAAAATAGATATGCACCATTAAATCTTCCCCAACCTATGAATGAAATTCCTCAGGAACATCTTAAATTGCTTCCAAGATTTACTGGTGAAGATGAAATAACTGCAGAACAACACTTGCCTTTTTTTTGCACTTTTTCTGGAAATGTAAATGTTGAACATATTGATGTGCTAATGAGACTGTTTGTACAGTCTCTGAGTGGAGAGGCAAGAAAATGGTTTAAAGGATTACCAAATGGCTCAATTAATAATTAGGAAAAGTTAGAAAGAAAATTTATCTAAATATGGGGTGAAAATATAGATCATGGTTATTCATTGAAAGAATTTAATGCTATCAAGAAAAGGTCAGATGAAAACATGACTAAATTTATTAAAATATTTAACAAATTGTATAATAGTTATCCTGCAGAAATGAAACACCCTACTATTGGAGCAAGAGTTTTTATTGTGGGGGAATTTGTATCATATTTTAGTTTTACTTTGAGGGAGAGAAGATCTCCCACTCTTGAGAAAATCCAAACTGATGCTTTGGAGATCGAAGCAAATAGGATTGTTGCTTGAAAAGCATAAGAAAAGCAGTTAGTTCGAGATAAAGGTAAAGCCAAAGAAGAGTCATCACAGGATCAAAGGATTGAGGACATGACTAAAGTCATCAAGAAGTTGTCAAACAAACTTGTGAAGATGGAATTGGATAATAAGAAACCTGCACAACAAAACAAAGGGGTTTTTAATCCCCAATTTAGAAATAAGCCCTTGCAGATTTTGCAGAGGGAAAGGACAGATCAGGACCAAGTTCAAGTACCCTTATATATAGAAGAAACACCTTTATAGTCTGTTGATGATGATCAGAAAGAGGTAGAAGATCAAATTTCTGCTGTTTATATGGAAGATGATGAAGAAGAAGAGAAATGTGAAGAAGAATGTACAAAGGATGAAGTATAATTTGACCAGGAAGAAATGGATGATTATTGCAAGGAATTCACTAATTTTATGCAAGGAGAACTGCATAAGAAATACGACTTGAGAAAAAAAAATATTCAGAACTCGGGATGATGAAGAAAAATAAGCAGAGTCAGTTCCTTCTCCAATGGCGACTCCACAACCAAAGAACTCAGTAAAGAAATCAAACAAGGGAAAAAAACCAATGAATTCAATGAAAGAAAATGAAAATCAGCAAGACGAGGCCTCCCAAAGTAAGTCTAATGATTCTAATATTTTGAAGAATATTGTTACTATACCTGAGAAACATGCTAATTGTAACAGAAATAAATAAGAACCTGAGAAGATTATTAAACAAAAAAAACTTTCAGTTTGTCCAAAGTGTTAGAAAAGGTTAAAATTCAAGTACCCTTGCTTGAGTTAGCTAAGACACCTAGCTATAAGAAGGAAATTGCAGTAAATTATAAGAAAACATCTCAGGAGGGAGAAATGGATGACTGTAATTTAGGAACTCAATAGGAGCCCAAAATGGTTAAGTTTTTTAAAGGAGTTCCTAAGGATTATAAATAAGGATATGTTGATATTTTCAAGAATTTTATGGATGTGCTTGCATGGTCATATGAAAATTTAAAGACATATGATTTAGATATTATTCAGCATAAAATACCACTGAAAGATGGGGTTAAGCCTCATAGATAGAAGCTCAGACAGATTAATCCATTATTACTTGCCCCAATTGAAAAAGAAGTGAAGAAGTTGTTGCAAGCGAAGATTATAGTCCCACTTAGATACGCAGACTAGGTTTCTAATCTAGTTCCTGTTAGGAAGAAGAATGGAGAGATAAGATTATGTGTTGATTTTAGGAACTTGAACAGAGCTTCCCTAAAAGATAATTGTCCTTTTCCAAATATGGATTATGTTTTACAAAAAGTAACTGGAGCTCATAGGTTATCCATGGTTGATGGTTTCTCTAGATACAACCAAGTAGTTGTTGAAAAGGAAGATCAGAAGAAGAAAGCTTTTACTACACCATGGGGAACGTTAATGTATGCCAGGATGCCATTCAGTCTCATGAACACAGGAGCTATTTTCCAGAGAGCAATGGATATAGCATTTGTAGGTGACAAATTTGTAGTCATATATTTGGATGATGTCACTATTTTTTTATATTATGATGAAGAGCACTTGGAGCATCTGTAGAAGGCTTTCCTAAAATGCAGGAAGTTTGGGTTATCATTTAATACTAAGAAATATTTGTTTGCTTTGGAGGAAGGTAAGTTTCTGGGACATATAGTTTCAAAACAGGGGGTGAAAATTGAACCAGCGAGAGTTGAGGCTATACAAAAAATTGCATTGCCTAGAAGTAAGAAAGATATCCAAATACTTCCAGGGAAAATTAATTTTCTAAGGAGATTTGTCCCAAATTATGATGAGATTATCAGAAGCATAATAGATATGTTGAAGAAAAATGGTGAAGTGAAATGGGACAAAGATGAAAGAGAATCCTTTTCCAGGATTAAAGAGGCTCTTCAACAGGCTCCAATTTTGATTAGCCCAGATTATCAAAAGGCTTTCCAAATCTTTTCATTTGCATCACCTTCTACCATTGGTGCAGTGTTGTTGAAAAATAACGAAGAAGGAAAAGAGAAACCTATAGAATTTTTCAACAAAGTTCTCAGGGATGCAGAACTGAAATACAATATTTTGGAGAAACAGGTCTATGCTCTAGTTAAATCATTGAAGGCTTTCAGGACATATGTATTTTATTCTGAAATAGTGGCACATGTACCTAATTCAGCTGTAAAAGATGTGCTAGTTCAAATTGATGTGGAGGGAAAAAGAGGAAAATGGATTTCCAAAATCCAATAATATGATTTAGATATTAATCCTAATAAGTTGGTAAAAGGACAGGGCTTGGCGAGATTACTGACAGAGTCTAATTTTTAAGCTCTAGGAATTAATCTGCTTGCAACCTTGGATGAAGTTGTTGATGAAACAAATAAAATTAGCACAAAGTCAGCAATAAAGTACAAGTTTCTCTGCTCAGATTTGTATAAGGATATTATTCACTATTTGTGCTTTTTCTCTTGCCCTCCCTCAATCAACAAAAAAAAGTATAATGCTCTTAAACTCAAAGCTCAACCTTATGTTATAATTGATGCTAAATTATATTGGGAGGATCCTGTTGGTGTTTTGTTGTTGTGTTTGACAGAAGGAGAGTCAATGGAAGTTATCAAGGAGTACCATGAATGTCTGTGTGGGGGTCATTATAGCTGGAAAGTTACTGCCCAAAAAACCGTCAAATCAGGTTTTTACTAGCCTTCCTTACTTTTTGATGTATACAAAGTGGTTAGAAGTTGCCAGAAATGTCATTTGTTTGCATAAAAGAAAAGGTTAGCTCCTCTACCTCTTCTCCCTATTTTTGTTGAATAATCATTTAGACAATGGGGATTGGATTTCATTGGAGAAATCAATCCACCATCAGGTGGGTAGTTCAAGTGGATTCTGACTACCACTGATTATTTTACAAAGTGGGTGGAGGAAATACCTACGAGAAAAGAAAATGATTTGACAGTAATGAAGTTTCTAGAAGAGAACATCTTCAACAGGTTTGGATGTCTAGTGAAGATTGTAACAGAAAATGCTCAGGTATTCAACTCATTCAAATTCATTAATTTTTGTCAAACAATAATATTATATTGTCTCATTCTACAACATATCATCCTCAAGGAAATGGGCTAGCTAAATCTTCCAATAATACATTGGTGAATATTTTGAAGAAAACAATTAATGAGAATTAGAAGAACTGGGATTCGAAGTTGATATTTGTTCTCTAGGAAGTAAGGATGACTACAACAGGATCTACTGGTAAGTCTCCTTATGAATTAGTATATGGCACCCAAGCTTTGTTTCCCACTCAGCTAGCTAGACCAACGATATCTTTTCTTCAAGAAGTACAAGAAGAACCCAATGCATTGATAAGAAGACTAAATAAGGTGATAGAATTGAGTGACAACAGGAAGAAATTTAGGGAAAACCTGATCACATATTAGGAGAAAATGAAGTCCAATTTTGATAGGAAGGTGAAGGAGATTCTGTTCCAAACTGGAGATTTGGTATTAAGATGGGATATCAGAAGAGAAGAAAAAGAAAAGCATGGTAAGTTTTATCCTCTCTGGTCTAGCCCATACAGAATTATTGAAGCCAGATCAAATACACTTTTATGCTGGAGAATATGCTAGTCACATTCCTCTCATGGATACTGAGAGGGATATCCAGGATACAAATTGTTCCCTTGACCACATTTATTTTTACCAGCAAGTCCTCCTAAATGATAAGAATTCTCCAATTTACACCGCCATGGCAAAAACTAGTGTGCTATCTGCATGTATCCCAAAAACTCATCTTTTTCCTGAATTTATCCATTGCATTGTGTCTGTTATGTACCCTGGGAAATGTTTTGTAATGAATTGTCAAGGTGAGAATGTTCTGCAAGTGTCAGCTTAGTTAATTCGCCAAGTCCTTTGTTTCCCTGAGTTGAAGTCATATATCCACTTTTCTTATGATTCCTTGATACAGTATTATGACAGTCTTGTAGGTCAAGATTTTAATCAATTCATTCATTTTATGAAGCCAAATACATGGCAGTTTGAACCTGACAGTAAAGAGTTCCCTGTGGAGGTTTTTGATATTGAAGTCAAACCTGTGTTGAGTTGCATTGCAAACATTTTGGGAAAAGACAACGACAGTACAATGGACAATTCAATTTTGGGGATGTTCACCATGATGATGAAGCTAGGAGTGGTGTTGGATATTCCATCCTATTGGCAAGAAGTTGTTAAATCTCAGCTCATGATCTTATCATTAACGGGTTCATTCATGATTCCCTCGCTTATTTTTTACTTATTATTATATCAAAATGTAGAAGAATTCATGCATCTGGGGTTAAAATTTATGGATATGAATAAGAAGAGGAAAACACTAATATTTTGGATAGATATAATGATAAAAGAAAAAAATGAGAGTGTTTTGTTTGATTTTGCTATTCATTTTATGTCTTCTGCATATAAAGTTTTGAATGGAAGTTCTCCCCCCTGTTTTTTGCCCAAAGCTCAAGAGTTCTTGCATTTGGGGGAAAGTTGTAGATTTGGTGATTGGTTTGCTTTTTATGATTATTCTAAAATTATACTTTATGTAGATAGTGTAGAATCTTATAAGCTTCATGTGTTTGTTCCTATGAAATTATTTTCTTTGGAGTTCATTAGGCAAAGTATAAATGTTGACCAAAGTCACTTTGTGCCTATGAAGAAGGGTCATATGTTCAAATTTCCAATAAATGTGGGTCCCTTTATAGCTAATATGAGACAAGCATTTGATGAAGTCACTCAGATGTTAGATGGAATGCACTTATTGTTAGGAGAGAAGTGGGCTTATGACCCTCATAGTGTCATTTGTAGTAGAAGAATTGATAATGCATATTCAGCCTTCATTCATGAGAGCAGACCAGATCTAGAAAAAATGGCAAGTAAAGGTGTTGTGAGTTCAACAAGTTCAAATGTTCAGAATATTGTTATATCAGAAAAATCAAATAAATGTGGTAAAGAGGCAGTTGTTGATTCAGAGGACGAGGAACAGAGAACTGAAAAGAGAGAAAATTTTAATGAAGAGTCTACAAATACTCAACCTAGTTTTTCATTACATTTGGGATACAAACAAAATGTCCCTGCTTCACCCAGGAAACATGAGAGCACTCAGAATCAAGTTCCTCTAATTAAACAAATGTTTTCCCAAATTGCAGAGAAAAATCAGAAGATGAAGGAAAGCATTGAAGCTCAAGCAGAGTACCAGATAGCTCCAAACCAAATAGGACTTCTAACTGTAATGGATCTTGAAAAAGAAAAATTCAAAATTTCCATTTCACATCCTTCTGATATGTCAATTGGTTCTTCTAACAATTTCAATGTTGTAAACTTGATTGTAGATGTGAAGAAAATTCCATTGCTGGACAAAGTGAATCTGCACGTGCAAATAGGTCAGTTGATTGTAAATGACCTAACAAAAAATAATGCAATGGCATTGAAGGCAGATAATATGCTTGGAAAGGTAATAAAGTAGTTGAATTTAGAGAAAGCCAATTCAGGGCTTTGACAATCCAAAATGAAGAGCTTAAGAAGATCATAGTAAAGATTAGAGTAGACCCCAATGATAGGTTGGTTGTGCAGAAACTTATGGAAAATGTTGAATCAGAAATATCTATATTGAAGAAAAATTTGAAATTGCCCATAGGAGAACATTCCATGGTAGCAGAGGTTGCAGAGATGGAAAATGAAAAGGAAAAACTTCTTCAGCAACTCATGCAAAAGGAAGAAGAAATTTCCAAATTGAAGCAAACTGCATTATCATTGAAAAATCACATTGAAACTCACACTTGTACTTTCATTTTTCTAGATGGTAGTGGATATATAGCAGCACAAATAGCGCAATTAACCACTGAATTGAAGATGGCAAAAATAGATCGAATAAATTCAGAATCTAATTTGGAAACATCAACAAAGTTTATAAAAACTACCGAGGGAGAAGTCAATAAATACAAAATAGAATGACAAACTGCTAATGCTGAGATTAAAAACCTCAAAGAAAGATTGAAGGGAAATATATCCTTAATACATGCTAAGGAGATCATCTAGAATGATATTATTGAAGAAATGAAAACAATTTGGGTTTTTTTGACTCTTATTGCAGAAGAAAAAAGCATTATCAGGGAATTTGAAGAGCAAGTCATGGAAGAAAAACATAGAAAATCAATAGGGCTATTTTGGCAAGGAATTTAATTAATTTAATTGATTAAAAAATAGATCAAGAATTAGAAGAAAATGAAATTAAAGTCAGAATTTTATATGCAGTAGAAATTAACAAAATGATTGTCAAATGATTATAGGAAGTCTACAGAAAAGAAGCTGATAGAGTTAAAGGAACTAGTGGGTCAATTTGATAAATCATTTGATAAAATAGCAAGAGCAGGTTTTCCATCATGTTGGGGGCTTGGAGGTGGTCTTATGTCATGGAATTCTTATGAGCCCTTGCTAGTTTTGGAAAAAAAGTAAGGTAGACAACACTCATGATAAAACAAAGGTTCTTAAAGGAGCAACAGTGATCAATTCCTTTTAGAGACATTTTCAAATACTGTGGTTAGTGAAAAATATGTTTGTGGAAATACCATCTTTCAACAGAATCACTGCGTTCAGTTTGGAGTTTCACAAGCTAGTTAATTCACCAAAGACAAACATTGAAATATGGAAGAAGTCCAGAGCCTGGATGACAGATTTACCAAAGGATCCCTCGACTTCAAAGAAGGATAAATCAAATAGTTAAGGAAATGTAGCAACATCGTCATCAATCCATATTCAACATATAGATTATGATTTTAATTTCATGTTATTTTCTCTTTTAAAAGAGAGAGTGTAATTGTAATAAGAAATCTTGAGGACATGTAATTGATAGTGCATGAAGTCCTAATTAGTTGAAGTAGTTAAGATCAGCTACAACAGTTACAAACTAATTTCTAGTGTATTTAATGATATAGAGAAGAAAGAGAAGGGTTCCGAGTTTTGAACCTTCAGACTATATTTTTTGTACTCATATTTCAAATGATAAATGGATGTGAAGCAAGTTTCTGGCATTTGTTGATGTTGATATGTCTTCAAGTTTACATTCTATGTTTTCTATCTCTAAATAAAATAAATTCTTGAAGATTTAGGTCTCTTTTTACTTGTTTGAATAAGAGTTAAAACCCTTAATAGGTGCTCCTTCATTTTAACAGTTCCTTTTCTTATAATTCTTCTAGTGTTTGAGGTGATATATTCTGTGCAACAACATATTAGTTTGGGCTTCTTTCTTTCATGTTCTTCTGATCATTCCATTCTATAGAAATAGATAATAGCATTGTGGAACATTCATTGTATTTGACCTTTGAGGGTTTAATGATAAATATTTCAGGGTGATAAAATAAAGACAAATATTTCTATGACATAATTATACAAATGTCTTAAGCACTGAATCCTTATCACAACTAAGGGATTGTCTCTTAAGGTACAACAAACACAATTGAATCATCCCCCTCTCTTGGGTCACCATCCACATTGTACCAAGAGAGGGAAGGAGGATTTGAATTCTCCTATAAAAGGCGTCTAAGAGATGAGTAACTTGAGAGCACATTTTTCTGCTGGCTAGAATTATCGCAAGCAATACCAGCAATGTGTGATCCAGAGCAGAGATAGAGGGGACTCATTTGTTGGCCATCCAACAACTTCAGTCCACCAAAGTAGAGAGAGAGAATTTATGCCAAGGTAGCTCGAAAGTAAAGATATCCTTGCCTCGGGACTTAGGACCCCAAGTTCTAAGGGCCCATTGGAAAGTGGGTTAAAGTTTCCTCCTCATTTCCTACCAGTACTTAATAAAAGGGGATTTAAGCATCGTCGTTTGGATTATTAAAGTTTTTTTACTCTATTTAGAGCTTTTGTGTTATTTGTTTTAGTTTTATTCTAATTTTTATGTTTGAATATGCATGCTATTTCTCTATCTATTGTGTTTATGTTCTAGCATGTTCCACTAACTTGCTTGACTCCATATATTTTCTACCTGTGACCAATAACTTAAGAGGGAAAACCACACCCCTTAAGTTAGTGTGATTTCATACATGCTTGCACCAAACACACTAACACAGGATTGGAAAATCCACTAATGTTTATTTCCGAGTTTATGTGGTTGTGCCGTTTTGCAGAGACCTTTTTCTGTGATGTGGAATTGGGCTGAAATTTCCCCCTTTCTCTCTTTCAGTCCCTAGTTCATCCTAAGTGACAGACTGAACCAGAGCAGCTCTAAAAAATTACTTTTGCTGGAATTTGCATGCTTTTCCCTTCGATAGGCATGCCCAATGCACGCATTAAGAGCTGACCTGTGCGCAGACATCACGCTTGTTGTAGCCTTTTCTGTGCAAAAGATAGAATGAGAAATGTCTCCCATATTTATATATTTTACTACTTGTAAAGTACCTGGTAGCCCATAATACATCTACTAGCACTGGATGAGGTTCCCCGTAGCTTGCTAAAGCTCACTCTTAGCTGCTTTTGGTAGGCTTGGTGTTAGTTTTATTTCAAGTTGATTTTTGCAAATTTCACACATAGTTTAAGTAGGGGGAAAAATTAACTTGCATTCCAAAAAAAATTTATGTTTTTCAAATTTAGGTACTAGAACACCTAGATAATTAGCCAAAGTAAGTGGCCCAAGTCCACACATTCTTAGCTAGTTCCTTTTTTCTAGTGTAAAAGTAACTAGTTAGTTCAAGTTTTGCACTAGGATTTCGAGACCAGGATTGAATTGTCGATAGAAGAGCAAGTAATCTCTGTTGCCTTTGCACCCTTCGGTGATCCTAGGAAAGAATATGAAAAATCTCTATTCACAACTCACCATCTCCCTATAGTTGATTACATAGACTAACTAGGAAAATTTGAAAGCGGCCCATATTGACACATGTTTTCCTTTTGAGCAAGGAACAATAGAACATAGTTTAATAGGCGATTTTGAAAAGGGTCATCACATATCCACACGTTCAAACTATGTTCTTGTTCACTTTTTTCTCACATAAATCCACACAATAAGTAAATAAAAGACGCCTAAAACTAACTTAACAAAAGTCACTAACTTCTCCCCACAGGGGCCACAAAAGAATTTATATTTTATGTTAGGATCAAGGGGTAGGCATCCAATAAGCTGCCTTGATCATTATTCATATTGAAACAAAGAAGTTGACTATTTAGGGAGCTTTCAAATCCACCTATCAGCCCATGGAAAAGAAAACTTGAGCGCAGTAGAGACTTGTTTCAGAGGGGGTTAGGCTTAGGCGTAGTGCGGGCAGGTATCAGTTGGGGCTACCTGACCCAGCTGATACTTGATATTGTTAGCTGAATTAACAGGAATCCCAAGACTCAAACGCTTATGTGGGACGGTGGTACTTAGTGGCAAATATTAGGGCATCCTTTCCCTATAGGTGACGGTGCAGGCAAGCACTAGATCCTCTACCCTTACCTCGGTGGATTTTCTTCGACTGACTGGGGGGCATCGCCAACTCTCATGGGGTGTTGTGCCAGCACTCGCATGATATATTCTCAAGGCCCAGTTACATTTTATTGTGTGAGGAATATTAGGTATTTTAGGATTTGATTATGATACATAAACAAAAAAAACCATATTTTTTGATTGAATGATCACATAGGATTAATTTAAAGGGAAAATTTATTTTATTTTCACTTTTTTTATGTATGCGATCTGAATTTTTCTTTGATCATAATCTCTATCCTCTCAAATATTTCCAAAGCCATACCTAGTTGACACCAGAATGGACCCAACGGGACCTCATCGATCTAGACGTCTTTTGGACCTCCCCCCATTACTGAGAGGGTTCCAAGTGTTTCTCCATTTATGCGTCAAAGACGAAATGCTGCCACGATTATTGCTTCATCCTTTCTTCAAGCATCCTTAGTTGGGAACCCTAGTCGGTGTCCCACCGCCACACCACATACCACTCCTCCCACAACCCCTAGAGGGCAGAGGAGTGTTAACCATTCAGGAAGCGAGTTGAATACACATCAGGTTACGTCATAGATAAACCCTCTTCTTAACCAAAACATTTTTTTTTCACAAGTTGCAATGGCTACAACCTCGCAATCACCTTTTCTAGCTTCGTTTAATCTACTATATTTAACCAACTTGACGAACGACCCCATTCCAGAAAACCCCATATGGCCTCCCATGCCCATGAACCTCCCTTCGAACATTCCAAATTTTGAAGGAAAGCAAGTGGAAGACCCAGGAAAACATGTCATGACTTTCCACCTGTGGTGCTCATCGAACAACATCATTGCCAATACTATTAAACTGCTACTATTTCAATGCAGTCTGACAGGAGTAGCAACGAAATGGTATGTGGAGCAACCCTCTACTGCACATGGAACCTTTAGCGCCCTTTCCATGCGCTCCTAACATATTTTCAGTTACCCATCCACCACGATTCTAGAATGGAATTACTAACAAACTTTAGGAAAACCCTCATCATCCATTTCTCGGACCATCTCCATAAATGGTGGCGGCGTCATGGACTATGTAAATAAAAACTTCACGATCGAGTACTATTAGTCCTGTTCTTGAAAACTATCACTACAGAGATTTCGAAGGATGTGGCACAAAAAATGCCCATACCTAAAGAGGATGCCGTCAACAAGGCCCAACAACTCGAGCTGATTTATACGCAGTCAGGGTATATTTACAATATCCTACTGAACGCCTCACGCCTGCAAACTTACAAAGAATTATTAGGTCCCTCGAACTCCTCAGATGGTTTAATTTTGTCATTGACCCAAATTTACCCAGGAAGCAGTGCTCAAAACCCCAGTTACACGTATTATTCTACCTAGAATGTACCACAACCCGGCCACTAAAGTCATCATATGCCTCCACAAAATTTGACTAGTAAGGCATCATTGTATCCCTATCCTTCGGCTCAGGGGACCCAGTACATAGATAGCTATGCTGACGAAAGAGCTCCCCCCCAACAGAAATTCACAAACCAGGGACCACATTATGCTCAGTCCCTAGCACAAGACCCACCTATGCAGAATAATGCGTAGGTGAACTTTGTGCACCCTTCCCAAAACCAACCACGCCAACCATATAACCAGGATAACTATCCTCCTAATGTGGTTAAGAAAAAGGTAAAAAAAAAAAGGCAGAAGGAAATCCTAGACAGGGAGGTAACAACCAGTAGCACCCTCCATGGCCTCAAGCTAGAAGCAACCCCAACCAAAGCTAAAACCACGAGCCAAGCAATGCCTAACGATAGAAAAAAAGGCCACCTCTTCAAACAAATGACTCTTGTTCGATCTGTGGTGAGTATGGCAATTACACTCACCACTGTCCCAACCTCCCTAAGACGAAAAAGTTGCATAATAACTATGCACAAGGGGGATCAGCTCAATGGCCAACAGTCATGCAGGAGCCCTTCCTGACACACTAACACACTAACACACCTATCCCTCATTTTCAACATTTTCTAACAAACCCTAGCCTACGCTACACTTTCCTAGGCTATAGGTGTGTTTTTCCCTTTTCTACCCCTTCTGCTCCCTAACATCCTTACACTCCCTAACATCTATCCCTATCCCCCTAAATGTTCCCAAGAATTTAGACACCCTAAAACCCATTCATCCCCCTCCATTCCTAATGCTGCCCAAAATCCTTTTTTTTCCTACACTAAATCCCTAATTTCCCTTCCTAGTGAGCTAGGGTTTTCCATATATTTAGAGACTACAGAGGAAAGGAGGCATAATGGAGGTAAAATCATTAGATATGAACCTACTACAGTGCAAGATATCATGGTTGCATCATGGCTAAAAAATTAGGTTGTATAAGACTTCCGTAGATCTGAACATAATTGAAGGATTCTTCTCCAAACGATTTCATAATTGATAACAAATAATTCTTAGATTTAGGTTAAATCCTAGGGGCCTTTTCATCAATGACACTTTGGTGGATGAGCAGCATAATTCCATGGAAATTTTTATAGAAATGAGGGGGAAATTTTGATTCCTAGAGTATGTCATGATAGATATGGATAGGAGTAGGTTCCTCTATGGTACATTTCCATCCCATAGAGGTAAAAATCGGAGCTGAAACATATGGCATCCATTATATAGGTGCTCATGTAGAAAGGGGGAACTATTTTTTGAGAAAAAATCTGATTTTTCTTATAATTCAGGATTTGGGTGCCTATACTATGAGACAATATAGTTCCCAAATCCATAGTATATCCATCAGAGGAAACATCAATAAATGGTACCCACTGGTATGATAATTTCTACGTATTAGGGTAACCATAGATCCTACACATCATATCAGCTATATAAAATAATTGAACAAGAAGGGAAGAAATGACATACATACCCTTATCCTCATGCTTGTGTTTGTTATGATCTCTCCTCTATTATCTGATGGGATGTGACTGATTTGCATGCTCGCTAATGACCTTTTGTACAAATTGTTTATCATATTTCTTCCACGGAGACAACAATTGATACATTTTTCTTAAATCATTGCTGGTGAATGACCCAGGAACTGCTTTCTTTTCATTTAGGAAAACCATTTATGTAATATTCACATTATCAATGACCCATTTAACCATATCTGTATCCTGAAGTATTTTTGGTAGGGCTTCAATTTTATGTAAGAAAGTATTAGCGCCATCACCCTAGGTAGATTCAGAAACTAGGGTAGAATTGTCGGTCGTAGATTTTCTTTCTATTACCCTAGGTTTTTCATCTTCAAAAAGGTTTTACATAGCTTCCTAGGAGAATATTTCAGCATCTGGAGTGTAGGATGTATTAGAGAATAATGCAGCCATATCAGTAATCTCAGGTGGAGGAGTAATCGACTACTATTGAATTATCGTTTTCTTCTTTTCTTTAGAGTCCTTAGACATTTCTGTTAATATTTTCTTATCTGGACTAGCCTGCGAATGGAAAAGATAGGAATAAGTGAAAATTACTTAATCGAAGAATTTCTTAGAGCGAATAACCATTTTCATATCAATTAATGTCTCTATGATAAAATACTAGTGACATCAAGTTGCAACGATTAAATCTTTTAAAACATGGAAATCATGAATATGCCACATCTATCCATTAAATGATAACACATCAATTCACACGGGCCTTGTACATGTCAACATATCAAAGGATTTTATCAGAGAAACATTATGGTTGTATCTTTAAAACATG
Organism: Pinus albicaulis; assembly: GCA_034641835.2. Taxonomy (NCBI): domain Eukaryota; kingdom Viridiplantae; phylum Streptophyta; class Pinopsida; order Pinales; family Pinaceae; genus Pinus; species Pinus albicaulis. Next base: position 132,194,827 of record CM076583.1, on the reverse strand, counting down.
TAATATCCTTACCCTCCGACATGCTTTGTTTCAAGAGTTAACAATTATAAATAGAAGTGGGAGGGGATATTAGAGGTCTTGTATCAAAGGTGTGATATCGAAGGTTTAAAATAGTTACTCTTGATCTATAAGTTATGATATGGAAGCTCCGATATGGATAGGATGTGTTTATCGGGAAATGAGAGATATGGGAACATCGAAAGATCAAAGGATTGATCGTATTGAAGTATCGAAGGATAGAATGTGAGGGATATCAGAGTATCAAAGGACTTGGGATATCAGAAAATTTATAGTGGTGTATCATATAAAAGTTCTGATGTTTGGAAGCTTTGAGATGCTACGTGGAAATCATGTGGGGTTAGGTTTTTCATTATTATATTCATAAAGCACTTATAAAATTTATGCTTAAAGTATTGAGAACTTTAATTGGAGGAATATTTTATCGCAATTTACCTAGAAGGAATATTATGACATTTAGATGTTCCGATTAATTTCTCCCAATGATACATAAAAGTATATAGGGTTTCTTATTTATGAATATTATCTTTATGAGCCTAATCTCTTAGATGAAAACTCTAATAAGGGAATTTTATCATTTAATTATGTTTTGGTAACACAAACTCAAAATGTCTTATTTTATTAAACGTAAGGGATTTTTATGAGATTTAAAATGGTACCCATTATTTATTAGTTCAACTATCAAAACTAATGGGGGTTTTTGTGTATTAAAACACAATGATAGAATGTTGTTACTTTTGGTTGAATGTTAACGAGTTAATTCTACTTTTGCATTTAGTTTCTGATGTCCCGATCGATAATGTAATGTACAGCAATTTAAGAAATTAAATTTCCCGTTAGCATCCATGAACTCTTTCCCTATAGTTATATTGATTTTTTATCTTGAAGATATAGATTTGTTTCTTATTCTCAACTTTACCCTCATTAAGAAACTTTTCTTGTGCCCTAATTGGAAAATCACAAAAAGAATCAGAAGTATAGTCCTTACCATCTATTTTCTAGAAGCTCAACTCGTAGATAATTTTGAAGAGAGGACATCGTAAGGTTCCTTTAAGTTTATTAAGATTAGTTCTATATGCTATTTATCCTTCTTCAAATATTCCTTTCCACATTCACACAACTTGAAATTAATTTTCTTCATGTGATAAAAATAATATCCAATCGTATCAAAGAAGAGAAAATTACTAGGTATTGACTCTTTCTTAATATACATAACATAACATTTCTCAATTTCTCAAATATATAGTTTAAATACTTTTAAACTTCGAAACAATAATGAATCCTTCTTATACAAAAGAAAATTTGGGCCACAAGATGAAAATAGACATAACTCCTACATCCTCATCCTTTTTCCATTAATAATGAATTTCCCAATTTCTTCATTAGGGATTGGAACCATAGTATTTATAAACTACCATAGAGATTTATTTTTTATAAGGGTTTCTATATATTGTTCCCACGTGCCATAGTTGTGGCCATTTAGAAACACAAACGCTTTCTTAAAACTTATACTTTTTAAACCTTAATCTGGTATTCAAGTATAAATATCATTCAATCTACTTTAGAGATATAGCTCAAACATTAGTGGGTATATAAATAATAACCTATAAAGTAACTTGAAATAAAAACTATATGAAAAACCACTAGTTTTGATACCATGTTGGAAATATAGCTATATACATAAGTGATTCAGTTTGAAACTGAAGAAAAGAAAGTGGTATCCAAATACATCATTATAATAATGAAGAATTAGTGAACATGGATCAACATATAAGGAAATTAATATCAATAAACATCAAAGGTAGGGACATATTCATGTTCTAACATGATACATACTTGTAGATAAATTAATAATTGATTAATAAATCAAAATAATCACTAAATTAAAACTTGGGCATAGTAGATAAGGGTTATCATTATGCAACTTCATCTTGAGCTAGTGTGTACATTGACTTGGTTAATTTTTATGGTTTATGAATTTATTTAATTTACCTAGTTAATTTTAATCACTTGATAATTCAAGCACAACAAAAAATATTTAATGCAAAACCTCATGCTCTCTATAAATGTCATTTTTTTCACACCAAAATTTAACCTCATGTGTTCTATAAATATCATTTTTTTCACACCAACCTTTAGTTAGGACACCCTTGGTCCATAATTCATCTTATGGGTGAAACAAAAATGGAAATAGTGAAGTCTAAGGGGAAATTCCATTGAGGCTTCCCATCTCTAATAATGCGGAGGGTTGATGAAAACTGCATCTATAGTGTTTATCATAACACCCAAAATCTAAAAACAAAATGACATAAATTACACTACATACACCAATTTTAACCGAAATGCACTCACTTCAACATTTGTATGCTTTTTAATAAAATATGTGTACACACTTTAACATATTCTCTCTCACATACACATTACAATAATTTCATATACACTTTAGAATGTGTGGATACTTCAACATTCTTAGCTGCACACTTATCTAAATTGGAGTCACAATTATTATCATAATGGTTACATGCATGCCAAGGGTAAAGAACTCTACAATTAGGAAGATGAATAGTTATCAATTATTCTAAAATACCACATCCAATAATGGATCCTAATTTGATAATAAAAATACACTTATACAATAGGCGATAAAACAAATTATTACACAACTTATTTGTTTTCAATTATTATCTGTATCATATACAAAATTTAATAAATAAATCAATACATTAATTTTTCACTTGTATTTGGGTGGTCTTTATTCATTATTTTCTTTGATTCTATTAATTTGTTTAACTTTTTAAAATCATTCTTTCGAGTTGCATCCAAAATTTAAATTAACCATTTATCCTCTATAAGATTATTAATACCACATCCAATAATGGATCTTAATGTCATAATTAAAATACACTTACTTATACAATAGGTAATAAAACAAATTATTACCTAACTTATTTGTTTTGGATTGTTATCCCTGTGATATAAAAATTTAAAAAAATACATTAATAAATTAATTTTTCACTTGTATTTGGGTAAAAATTAAAAAAAATACATCAATAAATTAATTTTTCACTTATATTTGGGTGGTCTTTATTGATTGTTTTCTTAGATTCTATTAATTAGTTGAACTTTTTAAAAACATTCTTTTGAGTTGCATCCAAAAATTCAAGTTAACTATCTATCCTCTATAAGATTGTTATAGCCAATTTTTTTCCATTTGCAAAATATTTTTAAGTTATGGTGTGGAATTGATGCAATTTTATGAGATATAACATCAACGCCACAACATCAAATAAAACACCATCACTTAAAATGTTTTTTCTAGGTAAAAGATCCTACTATAATAGTTGTATATAGGATAAATGGTTATATAGATATGTATATAATTTTTATTACTATTGTGAATTTAATTGTTTAAAATGTGTTTTTGAAAGTATACATATATTTAATTGTTTAAAAGATTTATGAGGCACATGATTTTTGTAAATTACATCACTAAAACTTATGACTCTAGGAAATCACTACTTGATTTTGGGAAAGAAAGATGCTTGGAAAAGAACAAAAATAGCTAATAGTTAGACTATGATATTAAATTATTCATGAAATATAGATGAGTTGATTTGTATGGGTTTTAGTTTCCATCAATTTTTTATTCAAAAATTACTAAGAGAGATTTAGAGTGAGAGTTAGTTGTGAGAAACAATAATTATCCCAATAAACATTTAAAGACTAAGCCCTATAAAATTATAATGATAACTTAAATTATAATATATCATAAAGATAATATTTCACAATTATAATTATAATGATAATAATAATGATAACGAATTATAATATGTCAGAATTAGATACATTGTTTTTCTATCCAATATTAAAAGCAACATTTTTAATTACTAAATATTAATATAACATTTAATTTAAAATATCAATATAACTTTTAATTTAAAATATTTGAGCATGGGTATCCTACATTCGTCATGAAGAATCTACATTATTGTGTGAGTTAAGTGTGATGAGCGTTGTGGCACATCATTGTTTCTACATGCAAAGACTTCCCCCTATTTATCCATGCCATATTTGTATACCCCATACAATAACAATACAATAATTCAAAGCTCCTTTTATCTTTATTTTGAAAAAACTTATATTCAATAAATATAGACAATAAGACGAAATGTTATATGGACTTTATTCATATAAAAAATTTCAACCATGTAAAAGAATAAAATATTCATTGACGTTTCGTCATGTTTAAGTCGAGGAGAATATTACATATATTTATTAATATAAAACCGTGTAACAATGCAAAATGAAATGTTAACTAACCTTTTATCATGTTGAAGACCAAGCGAATTATATATATATATATATATATATATATAAAAGCCTCTGAACATATAACAAAAACCCAATATTCGCTAGTCAGAAAACAAGATAACGTCGTAGGCATATTATTAATATAAAATTTCCTTTAAAAACAATAATAATTATTATTTTTAAAAGTATGATGTAAGTTTTTGATAATATTCGTAACTTGAAAGAAATTTCATATTTAATTTTATGTATACATAAACATATAATTTTTAATATAATTTATAACATAAATTTTGACTTTAAATTTAAAGTTCCGATTCAAAAAAAATCAGAAATCCAATTTCATTACTTCTTAAATATCATAAACTTAATATTCACAGAAATGTCCTTTTGAACCTTTAGAAATTTATTAAGATAGTTAATATCATTATTAAGATAGTTGAACCTTTTGTAAAGTAAAATTCTTAGATTCCGCATAAAACAAAGTTGTGAGGGCATCACCTACAAGTGAAAACATATAGCTACTGATGTAGAATGAATCGACAAAAAAATTAATACAATGAAAATGATCTCCACATATATAAGTATGTGAAATCGACAAACATATTAATACACTGAAAATGATCCCATGTATACTTTAACTTTGATAAAATCACTGAAAGGTGGAAGTCATAAATTTAACTTTCAATGGTTGGTCAAATAAAGTTATGTTCATAATTCATTTTATTCTTATCATAAATAATTTCTCATATTCTCAAAAATCTTTTGACTTTGCATCTAAGTGAATAACTTAATACATTTAGTCTCGTTTATGTCTTATTCTTATGACCACCCACTTCTTCAATTTAGTCTTGTTTATGTCTTATTCAATTACCTAATTTAATAACCACTAACTTCATCGGTTGAAATTCTATAATGTCTTATTAAGAATTGGGAATAAAAACGAAAACATGTCAAGGTCATTTCATCTTAACATACAACCCTTTTATATTTAAATACAAATAAAATAACACACGATACCGTTATGTCATTGTCATTCTATTTTATTATTAATATTGTAATTTGGTTGCCTTAAAGCTCCAAGGATTTTAAAAGTTGTATTGTCTCACCATCTTATTCTTATTATTGTTATTGTAAGTGGCTTTGCAGGAATCTTGAAAATGAGATCAAACATTTATTTGACAACATGAGAATTAAAATAACTAACCTTACTAAATACTATATATCATGTACACACATCAATTTAAAAATTAGCATTCTCAATTTTCATGCATATGCATTTTAAGAGTGTCATAGGGTAGAGTAACGAATTAAAGTAGTGTAATGAATTAAAGTAACATTGCCAACAAATTAAAAAAAATATTATATGTCATGTACACAAATCAATTTAAAAGCTACCATTCTCAATTTTCATGCATATACATTTTAAGAGAGTGTCATAAGGTAGAGTAATGAATAAAAGTGTGTCATAAGGTAGTGTAATGAATAAAAGTAACATTGCCAATAAATTAAAAAAATGCTGATGGCTAGCCTTTAACTCTTTGGTTTTTTGGAACATAGTGTAATGAATTAAAGTAACATTGCTAATAAATTAAAAAATGTTGATGGTTGGCCTTTAACCCTTCGGTTTTTTTAACATATATTTTTATATGTGGATGATTAAACATTATTTTATTTTATTTTATTAATTATAATAAGAAAAAGTGTAATTGAAAATAACAATAATTTTTAAATATATTATATTTGATATGTTTATTTAATTAATATTTATATTGATCATCTCCAATATAGAATATGGATGGTTTATATTGGATCATTATATTATGTGTTATTTATTTTGATGATTTTAGAGTGAAAAAATTGGAGTAATTAGTTTTCCTTAATTTGAAGAATTGGGATTTAAAGACTTTTGGGCCCATTTTGCTGCATTAAACAATGTGTTATGGAGTAAAACAATTTATTACTTTAATGTTAAACCTTATAATGTTTTTCTAAACTAAGCTACATTTCCATCTATGAAACAGGGACATAATTGGATTTCATATGCAAAAGTCATGCCTCTGATAAGTTGATCCTCTAGTTTGACCTCCACAATTTAAGAGGATGCAATGTCCACCCCCATTACTCATGCAAAACGGGCTAGCGAGATGTGGACTATGAAGAAAACTCTAGAATTGTGAAATTTACAACTAGAGTTGAGATTTGAAGGAGTCATACTTGAACCCTAGTTGCATATTGGGTTATCTTGAAATAGGGCCACTATGAGGAGTAATTGTTCCATTACGGGCTATTTTATCTTGTTCTATAGTAGAGTAGAACAACTAGGAAGGGGGGGTTAAAGAGCATAACATAGTAGGTTAATGTTATGTGGTAGGGTATTAGGCCACAAGTCATAGGTGACAACATAAAGAGTGTTTTCTCAATTGCACTTGCATTATTTCCATATAAAAGAAAAGAGAAATTATCATCCTTAAGTTTTAGCTACATTTTCTTTTGTAAAGATTTCCTAGATAAAGTATTTGCGTTCATTTTTTACGGTGTGTGGTTGTATTTTTTGTTATTTGTTTTGCACATTTTATCTATTCCATGCATAAGAAGAAAAATAGTAATTAACAAATATGAAATCTAAAATAATGTAACATTTGTAGTATACATTTTAGTTTACTTTATCATATCTATTATGATGAATTGTCAAGTGGAATATACACTATAGTTTACAACTATAAATTATATTTGTACCAAAGTAGGCGTTCTTGGGGTAACTTCATGGGAAGTTGTAGGGGAACCATAACCTATTTAAGTAGAATGTCATAAAACCCTACATATTGTTAACTAGTCCATTCAAAATAACCAAGATTTTATAGAAGAGATGTTTGTGAGGCTAGAAATGTAGGCCATAAAACAAATCAATTAGAATTAGACCGGGGTTCCATGTGCATGCACTCAATATAACTCAAAAAACAATTACCCTAGTTGGAAAGTGAGTTAAAAGTAGATTAGGAGACCCAATCTTAGAAAAATATACTAAAATGGTGTGAATTAGAAGTAACTGGAGTTATAAGCTAGTTAGAACCAATTAATTACTCTTGCATGAAGAATACTAACCAATTAAACTTATTGAAACTTGAAAGCAGGTATACAAGTAAACTAAGAAGGGGAGGAAATAGAAAAATGGTGGTTAAATGCTACAAAGTAGGGCGGAAGTATGTACTCATTCTAGGAAAACCTAGGAATGGGATAATTCAAATTAGTGGAGTGTAATTATCCATATTATCATGCAGTTAATTTTTAGTAAACATGAAATTTCATCCTATGTGGGATCCCCTGCTAAATGTAAAAAAATACTTTGAAATGCAAAAGTTTCCAAATTATAAGAAATTCTTGTAGTTAATAAAAAATGGTCATTTTTGCCTCGAATAATATATGTAAGAGGGTAAAATTATGGCCATAGTGTAAGTTACCATAATGTAATAATGAACTACTAAGTGAAATATATGGCCAATACCCCCCCTTGAAGCCCAAACGAGGAGTGTGCTAGTGGATGATCCCTAATAATTCTCAACCATGTTAGGTACTCATTTTTAGAAAATATGTAAAATGAATCAATGACTCCTAGAAATTTACAACCATTTTTTATAAATAAAAAATTCATTTTCAAAGTCCTTCAGATCTCAAAGTGACACTCCCTTGGGTACAGTAGGGAAGGACATCAATATCAAGACTGTAATGTAGAAAAATTTCCATGGAAAAATTACAAAAAATAATTGTTTCTCCTCGAACATACCTAAAACACTAGCATCCATCATTTTATTCCTAAAAGTTCTCCTAGTCACTTTAAAAGGAGATTTGAAAGCCTCAAAAACTCTCTAGTTCCTCAACAAAATAAATTTGAAGCGGTATTGTGAATGTATAAGAGAAAAAAAGGTCAAAACTGATCACTTTTTAAGGATAAGGATGGCAGGACAATAAAAAATGGTCAAAAAAGTGTCTATATGCATTGTGATTGTTGTATCTCAAGAAAAAATCCCTTGGGTGTGGTAAGGAATCAACGCTTAACACATTTTATAAATGTATGTCACAATTATGATATCAAATGGCCTCTGTTTAACACATTCAGAATTTAATTACTTAATACCCTGAATAACTGATATAATGAAAGCCTTCACAATGCCATAATGTTGATACTTGAATGAAATGAAAAGAAAAACTGTACGAGAAACTCAAAATGATATGCTAAGAAATAGAATCTATCACTTTTATGTTTCAGATGAAATCATGGAGAGAGAGGAAACTTGAAATAATAGGTTTTAAACAAAAAATCTGTTACTTTAAAGAATCATGAGGAGTTTGTGAAAATAGAGGAGATGAATTGAAGGAGCGCAAATTAAGGTGATTTAAATCTTACTCACAGATGTAATTAAGAGACCGACTCCTACATTAATTCACTTCATTCAAAGAGGAATAAACATAGATCGAAACTAGAAAGACATATGAGCATCAACATGTGCAAGAAACTTGATCTTCTTTCATCAATATCTCAGAAAATTCAGTACCAAATTAACAGTCATCCAAAGGTCCAAAAATCGAAACCATTTCTCTTTATTTCTATCTACTTAAATACATCAAATTAGTTCATAACTTTTGAATGCCTTGAAACTATTTGACAATCAAAACTGTTAAGATTACTTATGTAATCATATAGAGAAAACAAATAAAAACTGGAAATATTTTTCGTTTTATTGGATTTGATATTGTTGATGCGTCCTCATGAAATGCTGAGGTGTCCTTTCTGGTTATGATGTCACACCTGTATAGTTCTGTAATGACACCTTGGTGCCCGACTTGACCCAGCTGTCATGCTTCCCACATTTCCACTATACATTATCGTGCCCGAGTCTGCCTATGCCTCTTTATTTATTAGTCGCCCCTTCACATTACCTTATCACATACACGGCTGCAACTTTATACAAACCCCGCAAACATGTGTTTTATGGGCCCACACATGACCTAAAAAATCAGAAGCAATCACACTTTTCAACTTATTCGATATCGCACACTGGAAACTATAAAAAATAGCGTAAATGGTAAAAAATAATAATGCCAATGTGAGAAACTACTATGTTTCTGATTTAACCTCCACCATTGATGTGCACTCCAATCCAACAGTCCCGCTATACTATCTCACACTGCCATCTGTTTTTTGTCGCATTGCAGCCAAAATAATTTACATTGCGAAGACTTAGTGCTAAATTGTAAACCTGTCGATGCGTGGTATGCGCTGAATCATTGTGCCAATACATTTTTCCTCCCTTTATCACATCGCAAGTTTCACTTCTTACCGCATCGCAAGTTATTTTGTTTAACTTGAAAAGTCCTCAACGCATAAAATAAATAATTTCCGATGCGAAATCATGCTATACCGACACGTGTCCACTTCGAAACTTTTCAAACTTAACTTTTCGATGCAACCTAGTCCGTCCATCTCTCACTTTAATTCCGCAATTTAATCATTGTCATCAGATCGCCTCCTTTGGGAATCTTCTAAAGGTTTTATGCCTTCAATGATTTCTTTGTTTCTTTGGTTGTCGTCCTTCTACAACTCCATCTTCTCCACGCTACTCCCTGCAATAGTTCATTCAATGAACTCGTGCAACTCCATATTTCTCCATGGTGTTAAAACCCTCCTGAGCTTTATTCTGGTTATCCAATCCTTTGACCTACCTTCACATCTCATTACGAAATGTTAATGTACCAACATATGAATCAAAATTCTTCTTCGACATACAAAATTTTACATTTTCTAACATATATGATTTTTTGGTGTTTTGAAAAATATTTCAAAGGTTAATGCAAATGATCCACAACATCTGGCTCCACCTGGGGATAGTGATTTTTTCCATGGAAGTGCTAAGAACCAAAGACTAGTGCCATATCCATTGGGAATGGAGTCAAATATTTCTTGGTGACATATGAACAATGAGAAATCTGGTATCTACAATGGTGGAATGCTTACTTTTAATGATGGAAATAATGCTTTAGATATTGCCCGTTCATAGGTAGTTGTACTAACTCTCCATCTCGATCTTCCAGAATGAATGTGTTATTTGACCTTGCCCCAAAGATTCTGTATGGACCATACCAAAGAGGGTTAAACTTACCATGCTTCCCCTTTTCTTCCTGTCTGGTGTCCCATCTTAGCACCAAACCTCCTGCTTGAAAGAGAACTTATTTTTCTTTTCTGTCAAATATAGACTTCATATTTTCCTGATAAGTAATCAAGCTATCCTTGGCTTTGTTTCCATTTTCACTTGATTCAATTATCTTGTTCAATATTCTTACGAGAAAATTAGGTTCTCCCTGAGCTTCTTGAAGGAAAGAAACCATTGGTTTGGAAATCTGAGTAGGAAATAGTGCTTGAGTCCCATAAACCAGTTCATAGGAAGAATTCCCAGTAGATCTCCTAGGTGTGACTCGAACTGCCCAAAGGGTGAACTTCAACTTCATATCCCAATCCTTTTGATTCTCTGTGATTGTATTCTTCAAGATTCTGACCAATGTCTTATTTGAGTACTCTGCCAATCCGTTCCCTTGGGTATGATATGTTGTGAAATGTGATAAAGTTACATTATATGTTTGAAAGTAATTAATGAAACAAGAAGAGTTGAATACTTGAGCATTATCATCCACAATTTCGACTGGACATCCGAATTTGCTGAAAATGTTTTCCTCTAGAAACTTCATCACTACTTGGTCTTTTTAGTTCTTAGTAGGTATTTCTTCAAAACATTTTGTAAAGTAATCAGTGGTAGTCAGAATCCACTTGAATTGTCCACTTGATGGTGGATTTATCTGTCCAATAAAATCTAATCCCCATTGCCTGAAAGGTTCTTCAATAAATACTAGGATGAGATGTAACAGACCAAGTTTTCTCTTTTCAGCAAAAAACTAACACTTTTGACAACTTCTAACCAGTCTATAAACATCTGCAAACTGGGTTGGCCAATAGAAGCCTAACTTGAGAATTTTATGAGCAGTGACCTTCCAGCTATAATGTTCTCCACACAAACTTTCATGATATTGTTCGGTGACTTCAATAGATTCTCCTTCGGTCAAACATAACAACAAAATATCAGCAGGATCTTTCAAGTATAGCTTTTATTCTATGATAACATATGGCTGAGACTTGAGCTTGAGAGCTCTATATATTTTTATATTTAGTGAAGTTGGACAAGGAAAAAAACACAGGTAATGCGCAATATCTTTATACCAGTTGGAGCACAAAAATTTGTATTGAATACCTGTTTTGAACTTGTTTTGACCTTCTTCATTAACAACTCCATCCACTGGTGCCAACAGATTGATTCCTAAGGCTTGAAAATTTGTTTCTGTCAACAACTTCACTAACCCCTGTCCCTTGACTAGCTTGGTGGGTTCGATATCCAAATCATAATCTTGGATTTTTCCTATCCACTTCCCTCTTTTTCCTTCAACTTCGCTTTGGACTAACATGTCTTTCACAAAAGAATTAGGAACATAAGCAGTTATTTGGGACTATAACACATAAGTCCTGAAGTCTTTCAGTTCTTTGACCAAAGCATATACTTGTTTCTCCATAATATTGTATTTAAGCTCAGCTTATCTAAGAACTTTACTAAAAAAATGCAACTGGAAGCTCCTGACTATCTTCATTTTTCTGCAACAACATAGTGGAAATAGTAGTGGGGGATGCAAATCAGAATACTTGAAAGGCCTTTTCATATTCTGGATTAATCAGAACTAAAGCCTCATGTAGTGCTTCCTTTATTCTAGCAAATTCTTCTCTTTCTCCCTTATCCCATTTCACTTATGTATTTTTCTTCAACATATATGTTATACTTCTCACAATCTCAGCATAATTGGGCACAAATCTCCTCAGAAAGTTTATTTTTCCCAAGAATCTCTGGATATTTTTCTTGCTTCTGGGTAAATGAATAGTCTAAATGGTTTCCACCCTTGCTGGGCTTCTTTAGAGACTATGTGACCCAATAATTTACCTTATTCTAAGGAAAATAATGATTTCCTAGGATTTAATGACAGACCAAACTTTCTGCACTTTTGAATTTTCTTTTTTGCAAATGCTCCAAGTGTTCATCATCTAATCTTGAGAAAATAGTTACATCATCCAGATATATAAATACAAACCTGTCACCAACGAAGGCTATGTCCATGGCCCTATGAACTATTTCACTTGCGTTCATAAGGCCAAATGGCATCCTTGTAGACATGAAGGTGCCCTAGGGTGTAGCGAAAGCAATCTTCTTTTGATATTATTTTTCTGTTGCTACCTGATTATACCAAGAAAATCCGTCAACCATAGATAACTTGTGAGCTCATGTCCCCTTCTGTAAGACATAATCCATTTTCGGCAAATGATAATTATCTTTTAGAGATGCTTGGTTCAAGTTCCTTAAGTCTACACATAGTCTTGTCTCTCCATTCTTCTTTCTTATAGGGACCAGATTAGAAACCCAGTCTGAATATCTGAGAGGGACTATAATTTTTTCCTGCAATAGTTTCTTCACTTAATTTTCAATTGGAGCTAACAAAAATGGATTGATCTATCTTAGATTCTATCTGTGTTATTTGAGTCCTTCCTTCAATGGAATCTTATGCTGAATTATTCTTTTGTCATATTTTCTCAGTCTTCATATGACCAGGAAAACACATCCATATATTTCTTAAAAAGGTCAATGTATCTTTCTTTATAGTTTTTGTGAACACCTTTGAACAATTTCACTATTTTGGTTTCCTGCTGAGTTCCCAAATTACAATATTCCACCTCTTCTTCTTGATGTTTTTTCTTTGAATCAACAACAACATAATTAGCAATGAATAATATTTCAAGGGGAACTAACCCTTTGGGGAGCAAAGTATCTTTCAATTGGATAATATTTTGTTCACCTATTGACTACTTAAGGATTCTTATTTATGCTTTCAGCTCTATTTGTTCTTACTCTTGGTCTATCTTAGCATATTCAAATTTTCCAATCATGGTTAAAAATTGATTTATCTATTCATCATGATGAAACACCTGCAAATGTTTCACATTGTCAGGGATAGAAGGTTTATGTATAATTTCAATTTCATACCTTAACTTTGGATTTATTGGAGGTTTGAAGGCGCTGGCTGTAACTACTAAATAATTAGCGAATCTATTCTCCTCCCTCATAATATATTCAATATTGAAGGCTTTAAAATGGTTTTCTACCAAATCCCAAACTTCATTCCTATACGATCTCAATCTTGGATGCTTGGTTTGACAATGATTTTTAATCTGCCTTATTATCAATTCAATTCAGAGTCACCAAAAATTGAAATACATTGAACTCCCATCTATATAGAAACTTGAAGGCTTGAGATTAAGGCCTCATACTCAGCCACATTGTTTTTTGAATCAAATTCTAGTTTAAAAGAGAAAGGAATGAGGTTACCTTCTGGTGATATCAGCAAGAATCCAACACCTGTTCCCTCCTTGGAGTAGGCACCATCAAAGTAGCACTTCCAAATCTTCCTTGAGTGTAGCTCATCATTTACAACTTCTTAAGAGAGTTTCTTCCCTGTATCTTCAACAAATTCTTCATCTTCAAGTAGCATGAAGCAAGAAAGATTTTCTGTTTCTTGACTATAAACAGGGGAATTTCCTACATATTTCTTGGAGGTACTCTTCACAAACGTTGTTTCCTTGTACAATCTCCTTTCTTCCCCATTAAAAATCAGAATGATAGCATAAGTGAAATCTAATTTTATTACACTTCCCAAATTTGGTCCCCAAGATCTTGACAGGAGCATTCCAAACCTAGCTGGGATGTCAGCAACCACTACATCCATGACTATAATCTTTACTGGGATTTGTGCCAACAAAAATTCTACATCTTTAACTAACCCAATGCACTTCACCCTTTTGGAATAAAATGAATATAGATCCCTATAAGGTTTGGTAATCTACAAGTTAAGTTCCTTCAAAAGAGACAATGGCATGAGATTATGGGATGCTCCTGAGTCCAACATGCAATTATGTAAGTAAAATCATGAAGCAACAGAGAAATATAGAAGGGTGGAACAGAAGGATCTACTTCTTCTACATGAGGACCAAAGGTGACCACTATATTTTCTTCATGTAAGTTCACCGCCTCACTTAGATCTTCCACTTATGTGAGATTAATAAATTCTAAAATTTATTTCTTGAAAGCTGGTATTTTAACTAATTCTAGAAGAGGTACCTAGATTTTAACCTTCTCCAACTCTTTTGAAATATTGAAAGCATGAGTTTTTTTAAATTTCTTTTCAGGTTCTTCTTCAATATTTCTAGAATTTGCCGCTTGTTCGGGTACAGGAACAACTTTCTCCAAAATATTAGTGTCAACTAATTTGTTCTGGGAAGATTCAACCTGCTACACATTTGTTCTATTAAGTGAATTTACAAGTTGTTTCCCCTTACTGACCTGTTTGATAGGGTCCTTTTGTTGTGGAGTCACCATTGGAGGAGGAATAGAACCTTGTTCTTCACCTTCATTGTACTGCACTCTAGATTTCTTTCTAGACCTTAAATCATAATTTTTATGTAACTTAGATTTCATGAAATCTATGAATTATCTACAATATTCATCCATTTCATATTGATCAAAAGATACTTCAACTTGAACATATTATCCCTCAAAATCTTCCTCTTCATCCTCTTCTATTGCATACATAGCAGATACATGATCCTCGGCTTCCCTTTGGTCATGTTCTTCTGAGTCTGCGGGTGTTGCTTCTATATACAATGGTGCTTGAATATGTTCTTGATCTCTTCTTTCCCTATGCAAAATTTGTAGGGGATGTCTTTTGAATTGAGGGTTAGACCCCCCTAGTTTTGTTGTACTTGTCTTTGGGATTTTTTATTTTCCAATTATATCTTGGATAGCTTATTGGTTAGATGCTTCATCACCTTTTTTATATCTTCAATTCTTAGATCTTGTGATGATTCTTCTTTTTCTTTCCCCTTCTCTTGGATCAATTGTTTCCCTTTTTCTTTTCCAACTATAGTCATATTAGCTTTGATCTCTAAAGCATCCATTTGTATCTCCTCAAGAGTAGGGGCTCTTCTCTCTCTCAATGTAAATCTAAAATCAACTTCAAAAGCCCCAACAAAAACTACCTTTTCCCCTACAGGGGGGGCTTCATCTCTATGGGTAAACTCAGAAATGCTTTCAATCGGCCTTCTTTTAATTTCATTAAATTATTTAAATGAGTAATCATGATCTCTCTTTCCTCCCCATCTCTGATTGAATTGAGTTTCTAACTCTTCCCAGTTATTTATTGAACCATTTGGTAAACCTTTGAACCATTTTCTAGCCTCTCCATCTACAGAATGCACAAATAGTATGATCACAACATCGAGATGTTCTACATTTAAATTCTCAACAAAAGTGAAAAACAAGGGTAAATGTTGTTCTGAAGTTACTTCATCTTCTCCAGTTAAACAAGGAAGTAATTTGACTTATTCTTGAGGCATGGCATTCATTATTGTACAAGATCTAGTGGAGCATATTTTTTCAAAAAAAAGGTTGGTGCTGCCATATTTACACCTTGATTAATTGTTCCTTGGGTAGTTGAGCTTGTTGAACTTGTTGTGAAAGTGAATGAGGGTGGAGGAAAAATTTATATGGGAGTGGGTTGATGAACAATGTCAGAAGAACCAACAACTATATTTGGTTGAGATTGAATGAAGGTAAAAGAAACAAACTTGAAAGAATGTTATTCTAACCTAGGTTCTTGAGAATGAATGGGTGTGGAAGGAGAATCTTGTTCCAAGAAAGAGAGTTCATCGGAAATATTTTCAAACAAAGGGTTATGAGAACTACTATCAGGAGGAGACAATGTAGGATTACGTATTGAACAAATTTCAGGTTTTTGAGCCTTTTTAGAAACCAATATTTATGGGTTTGGCAAAGCAGGGACTATCTGCTATGAGGTATCTGGCCTTGTGTGAGGCCTTTTGAAAGCTAGAATTTTGAAAATAACAAACACATCCCAATATTTCCTCCTCATTGAACAACCAAAGGAAATAATGTAAAAAATACAGGGAAAAATAAAATTTGTTTCTTCGTCCCCGGAAACGGCGCCAGAAAATGTTGTATCTCAAGAAACAATCCCTTGGTTCTGGTAAGGAATCAGTGGTTAAGACATTTTATAAATGTATGTCATAATTATGATATCGAATGGCCTCTGTTTTACACCTTTGGAATTTAATTACTTAATGCCCTCAATAGTATGATATAATGAAATCCTTCACAATGCCATAAACTGTTGATACTTGAATGAAATGAAAAGAAGAACTATAAGAGAAACTCAAAATGATATGTTGATAAATAGAAACTATCACTTTTAAGTTTCATAGGAAATCATGGAGAGAGAGGAAACTCGAAGTAATATGTTGTAAACATAGAATCTATTACTTTAAAGTTTCATTGGGAGTTTGTGAAAAGAGAAGAGATGAAGTGAAGGAGCACAAATTAAGGTGATTTAACTCTTACTCATAGATGTAATTAAGAGACTGGCTACTACATTACTTCAATTCATTCAAAGAGGAATAAACACAGAGCAAAACTGGAAAGGCATATCAACATTAATAGGTGCAAGAAACTTGATCTTCTTTCATTAATTTCTCAGAAAATTTTGTACCAAATTAACAATCATCCAATGTTCCACAAATCAGAACCCTTTTTCTTTATTTCTATCTACTTAAATACATCAAATTAGTTCATAGCTATTGAACTTCTTGAAACTATTCGACTACCTAAACTGTTATTATTACTGATGCAACCATACAGAGAAAACAAATAAAAACTGAAAATATTGTTCTTTTTGTTGAATCTGATGTTGTTCATGCATCCTCACAATGTTTCAAGGTGTCCTTTCTGGTTATGATGCAACAGTAGCACAGTTCTGTAACGACGCCTTGGTGACCGACTTGACCTAGTTGTCGTGCTTCCTACAGTGCCACTATACATTCTGCTGCCCGACTCTGCCTATGCCTCTTTATTCACTAGCCGCCCCTTCGCATTACCTTATCACATACATAGTTACAACTTTATAAAAACCCCACAAACCTATGGTTTATGGGCCCACACATGACCTGACCAATCATAAGCAATCACACTTCGCAACTTATTCGATATCGCAAATCAACAACTATAAAAAATAGCTTAAACGGTAAAAAATAATAATGACAGTGTGAAATCACTTTGTTTTCGATTTAAACTCCACCATTCATATGTGCCCCAATCCAACGGTCCTGATGTATTGTCTCACACTACCATCTCCCGTTTGTCGAATCACAACCAAAATACTTTACTTTTCGAAGACTTAATGCTAAACTCTAAACCTGTCGATGTGCAATATGCGTTGAATCGTTGTGCCAACACGTGGCTCCTCCCTTTATTGCATTGCAATTTTCACTTCTTACCACATCACAAGTTATTTCGTTTAACTTGCAAAGTCCTTAACGCATAAACTAAATAATCACTGATGCAAAATCGCACTATGACGACTCACCTCCACTTCGTAACTTTTCAAACTGAACTTTGCGATGCAACCTAGTATGTCCATCTCTCACTTTAATTCTGTGATTTAATCCTCACCATCAAATCGCCTCCTTTGGGAATCTTCAAAAGGTTTTATGCCTTAACCGATTTCTTTTTTTCTTCGGCTGTCGTCACTCTACAACTCCATATTCTCCACGCTACTACCTACGATAGTTCATTCAATGAACTTGTGCAACTCCATGTTTCTCCACAGTGTTAAAACCCACCTAAGCTTTATTCTCCCTATCCAATCCTTCTACCTATCTTCACATCTCATCATGAAATGTTAATGTACCAACATATAAATAAAAATTCTTCTTTGACATACAAAATTTTACATTTTCTAACATATATGAGTTTTTGGTGTTTTGAAAAATATTTCAAAAGGTAAATGCAAATGAGCCACAACAATGATCACACCTCAAATAAATATATAAAATAAATTATGTCCATGGAAAAAATAGAGAAAATTTCATTATAACAAAGTGTTGTGATATTTGAGAGTTTTCTACCTCCTTGTAATAAGCTTCCAATGTTGTGTGCATTAACACTAATCTATGGTGAGAGGAGGTACATGGAAAAAGCACTGCATAGAAGAAAATAATATACTTTGTTATGGTATAATACAAAATATCTGCTCCCCCTACCATAGAAAAATATTTTTCTTTAATGATTAATGTGTTTTTCTTTGGGTTTATTGCACTAATGTTACTCGGTGTTGCAGGAGGATAGATTTTGTGGGTTTTGTTATTTGTGTGCACGAAACAAGTGTAGGGAACTTAGAAGAAAAGATATATGGAGTAACCTTAGCTAGCTTTATCAAATATTCACCTTCAAGGAAAATGTGCACAATTTAATCTTCTCTTATGATTTATTTCTCGTAATTCTTGTGTGTGTTACTCGGTTAAGTGAGTTGGGAAGATGTTGCATATGATAGGCCTTTGGTAGGCTTATGGGTTTAAGGGACCTTTTTGCTGTAATTAAATTCTGCAAAACAAAATTGGAGACTCTACTAGGGAGTCCCATTGGATCCTCTTACATAGTACTTGTATGCTAATATAGTGGCTTTGGTTTGATTTTCTTAGTTTTGAATAGTCATAAGGAGTCACAGGGAAATTTTTTTATAAATACCTTTTCTTGAAAAAATTTAGATAGGTAAGAAATGACTTTAACTCTCTTATGCAGGCTTAGAATTTCTTTTTTTACCTCTATCAATACTCTCGTTTGCATTCTATTATATCATTATTTTCCTTTTCAACTCTCTATTTTCTCATAAACATAGGGTTGAAGTACTCAACTAGGAGTTTTGATTGAGTGTTATTTGAAATTTTTGCAATTTTATTACATGCATCTTAGCCTAGAGTTGGGTCATCTTCAAATATAGTTTCCTTTTTCTAATTTTCGTTCATAAACTCTCATATCCACTCTGAATAAGAGTGTTTTTCATCTCTTGTAACTTGTTAGGGTTTTGAATCCTGTTAGGTTTGATTCCCAGCAAAGACATTGGGGGGTAGGTATCACTTTTCCACCGTTGTCTTATAACACATTACATTTCATTATACTTGTAAGTGTGGTTAAATATTTTAATTCTTTCTTTGAATGCATGTTTTTTTTGATTTATGGTTCTAGTTTTGAGTTTTTTTTTTTTTTTTTTTTTGTTTCCTTGGATCCTTTCACAATTTTCTTTGATTTTTTTTTATTTTAACCTGTAGTGCATGTTAAAGTGACAAAAGAGAGGTATGGAAGGATTCATTTTATGTTTCATTATGAAATATCTAACTCTCTATTTTACACCATTTCTTTGTCATCTAACCTATTACTATTAGATGGACCTATGTACACCATGTAAGACCAATTTTATCCTAAGTAAAATTTCTTTCACTATGAAAAATAACTTAGTAAACCACATTTATTAAGTTTTTTAAAGTCTAAACAGGAAACCCTATAAGGAAATATTAAATAAATCGACATTTGTTTGATTTTACTCAAGGAATAATTAGTTGAACAATAGTTTAATTAATATGCTTGGTCATATTTAACCAAAAACGGGAAAATTAATTAGATAAATCATTATTTATCTTATTATTTTCTAGGAATAATTATTTAAACCTTATTTAAATAATATTCTTTGTTAAATTTGACTAAATCATTTATAAATAATTAAATAAATCATTATTTATTTGATTATTACTCAACCACATCCTTAAAATAATAAATAAAACATTTATTTATTTATTATTTACATATAAAGGGATTTTACCCAACTCAAATTCTTTTGCCCTCCAACAAATATAATAAAATATTCC
Organism: Pinus albicaulis; assembly: GCA_034641835.2. Classification (NCBI taxonomy): domain Eukaryota; kingdom Viridiplantae; phylum Streptophyta; class Pinopsida; order Pinales; family Pinaceae; genus Pinus; species Pinus albicaulis. The sequence goes on along the minus strand of CM076583.1, from coordinate 132,174,591 downwards.
ATAAAAGTTGGATCTAGATTTGGTTAATAGTATTTTAATTATCCACCAATATCGAGACTAACTCAATATTTTGTTATAAATAGAAGGGTTTTTCCATTCACTCACTACCTTTTGTTGCCTAAAGATGACGTTGGATCTATATTCCCTTTCTCTTGATGGTGTAGAAAACCTAGAAAAAAATGGAACTCAAAGGGAGCTCACAAGAAAAATGGTAGCAAAATATGACAATGATGGTGGATCAAAGTCAGACCAAAAGTATAGATCCAGAGTAATCTTTAGGCAACAAAAGGTAGTGAGTGAATGGAAAAACTTTTCTATTGATAACAAAATATTGAGTTTGTCTAGATATTGGTGCATAATTAAAATATTATTAACCAAATATAGCTACAACGTTTATGGATTATTTTATTATATTTGTTGGAGGGAAAAAGAATTTGACCTGGGTCAAATCTCTTTATTTGTAAATAATAAATAAATAAATTATTTATTTATTATTTTAAGGATGTTGTTGAGTAATAATCAAGTAAATAATGATTTATTTAATTATTTATAAATGATTTAGTCAAATTTAACAAGGAATATTATTTAAAATAGGTTTAAATAATTATTCCTCGAAAATAATAAGATAAACAATGATTTATGTAATTAATTTTCTTGTTTTGGGTTCAATATGACAAGGAATATTAATTAAACTTTTTTTTAACTAATTATTCCTTGAGGAAAGTCAAACAAATGTGGATTTATTTAATATTTCCTCATGGGGTTTTTAAGGGGGGATGTTATGATAGTCCGACACATAGGAAATAGTTAAGAATAACTTATTCTAGTGTAGAGTTAGGTAAAGGGTGTTTCTTTACCATGTACATTTGTAACTTATAATCCAATGGTCACGATTTGTAGTGATCCGACGGTTGTCTCTCACCTCGGTATTAACGACACTTGATCTGTGGCTTAACACGATTGGTCCATGATCTTTATTTAAAGAGCATGGAGGGTCATTTTTCCGGTAACCGTTTATGAGAGAAACATATGTAACTTTTATTTTATATTAATAAATTCCCTGAAGTGGTTGCGTTGGCTCAGGGCGTGGACTGTTTCCCTCAGGGTTTTAACCATGTGATTATACTGGTGTACTGATTTGTGATCTGTTTGTGAGCGGTGACCTTTGGTTCTTGATCTACGGAACTTACGCTGTAAATTCCTACATAAACAACTTAATAAATGTGGTTTACTAAGTTATTTTTCATAGTGAAAGCAATTTTACTTAGGGTAAAATTGGTCTTACATGGTGTGCTCAGGTCCATCTAATAGTAATATGTTAGATGACTAAAAAATGGTGTAACACTCTCGTATATATATTTCATCGAAAGTAAACTATGCATGTTTATATTTTTCATATCTTTGTTTGAAACAAGTCATAACCCCATTGACATTACACACCATTTACCCTTAACATTAAAGAAAATCAACTAAATTTAATGCTTAATAAGATTAATCAAAAAAAATTTCGTTTATCTAGTAGAAAAATAACATTAGCTTATAATTTTAGGGCCTTGGAATAGGTTGGTGAGGTAAAATATCTAAGGATAAAAAAACAAACACTAGAAACTTTAGTTAGGGAATGAAACTCTATTTGAAACCACAAGTTTCCTAGGAAGCACTTCTAAAAGAATGCTCCAGCATGAGTTCACGTCAAGGATAGTGGAGTAGTATACCCAACTTAACTTCGTTTTGGTGGAAAGGTTTACATGTCCTCGAGGGGTCTTCTTAAGGAAGTTGTAGGCTAGATATCATGCCTCTGTGTGTGGGTCCAACTGGCCACTATTCCCCCAGGTTTGAAAGTTATAATTTTTAATAATATTGGTGTAAAAACAATAGTAAAAATCCTTTTAAAAAAACAATAATACTACGGTAGATGGGACACATATTCCAAGCTAAATGGTGGGAAAAAAAATCCTAGTGGGTGTTCATTCAGTTTATTATGGCCAAGGAAATTGGAAAAGGAAAAGGAAAAGGAAATGGAAAAGGCATGAGGCATTAACTAGCATTTTATTTATGAAAATGATTGAAAATAGGAGAAAATTAAGGTGAAAGATCAAAAATTGAATGTGAAGAGGAAAATGAATAAAAATAATGGAAAATGAAGAAAATAGTGGCCTCATTAATAAAAATTATTTTGAGGATCAATGGGCAATGATTGGTCAGTTTATTTTTTGAGCTCTCATTATTCTCTCTCTCTCTCTCATGCTCTTGAGGACTTAGAGTATTCTTGGAGAACTTTTGGAGAGTGTGGCATACTTGGAGATTTGGATCAAGAAAGAAAAGGAAAAGAAGGAAAGTGCAGGAGACATCAAGATCAACATCTACAGTAGGTCTGAATGCAGCTACCAAGTTTCATGTATGATTTCCTCACAATTTTTTTCATGCATGGTATTGCATGTGGTTTGTTTATTATGATCTGTAATGGGCATGGAGGATGGACAGGAATGACAGTGGATTTTCCTAGCCTTTCCATTTCCTAGATAGTCATGTTGATTATGGGTTTATTTCCATTCATTGTTTTCTGGTTGGATCTCATGGTTCCTTTAGCTGTTGGGTTGAGTTATTAGTTCCTGGAAATTTAGTTAGAAAAACAATGTGGATCTTGATATACAGTTGTTGGGTTGAGTTACTAATCCTGGAGCCTTGGCTGGAAAAAATCTCTAGAGTCCTAGGTGGGTTGAGTTACTAGTCTTGGATCCTCGGTTGGAAAAATGCTCTAGAGCCTGAGAAAATATAGGTTTAAGTTACTAGTCCTAGAGCCTTCATTGGAACAAACACTCTAGAGCCCTGGAGCATCTTGGATGGAGATCAATCCGTGATGGTAAGTGATGCCTGACCATGAGGTGGAATCACTGGTTTGGGGTTGAGAGGGTTTGGTCTCTAGAGCCCTGGTTTGTTGTTGATTGATGTGTTTGATAAAGTCCCACATTCATTCTTGGAATATGGCACGAGGGTGACTGGATGAAGTGAGATATGGCTCAACCATGTCTATGGTCGGCTAGAATGTGGAAGTCCCTTTTCAGTTTGGATTTTACATTCGTTATTGAAAGGTTCAAAGCCTTGGTATTTGATGTGTATATCTAATGGTTTCTATATGGATTCTATTTTTGATATATCCATCATATTTATGTTGGTATTATATTGGTTATGAGCACGTATTGTGATAGTGATGAGGTATGGCTCTCTCCATGTTTTTACTTTTAAATAAATACTTAATGAATCTATGGTAAAACTGATTGTATGATAGGTTATTATGTAGGGGATTAATGCTTCTTAGCCATTCTCAGATAATAAAGAGACCCCTTTGTTTAAATATATTGTTTATACCTTTAGATGCTATGTTTGTGAATTTTTTTACGAAATGACTGTCATGGATGGGTAGGGTCAGATGAGTGTCGGTTGATGTGATTTATTCCATATGGTTGTTTTAATGTTATTTAACCTCTCTTGATACAGGAAGTTCTCGGTAGTGACCTGGGATGAGGGGTTGAAAATGTGGCACAGATCCGAGAGCTATAGGATGAAAATTTACTGTTTGGGCCCTATTCTTTACTTTAATAAGGCTAGCCAATGGCTATAGGTTGTACAACCACTCCCTTGCCCTTACTAGCTCACATGTAAGCCTCAAAGGGTCTAAAAATGAGTCCCACTCAAGGAACAGGGCCCTGGAAGGTTGGGTTACCACTTGGGGATGTCAATGATGTAGTGTAATGTGTGTTTTTGGTGTTTCCATTGGTTCCACTTTCTTAACGTCATGTAGGAGGTTGAATATCATATTAGTAGCCTATTGTCACATGTTTACCTTGGTTTCCTGGTTACTTGGGTTGATGTGAGGAGAGGTTGTTAGTATGAATCCTTTGTCGAAGTGTACGAAAAAGGACCACTTTAGCTACGCATAACTAATAGCCCTAACAACAAAAGTGGCTGCCAATATCTTCAGATCTGCGGTTAGTTGAACATAAAAGAGCTGCAAAAACCAGATCTATGCATGGAAAGACATTAAGCAGAAAAAATAAGGGTTTGCTCCATATACCAATAGACAAGACAAGAACAATTTTTGAAAGAATTTTTTGTATTAATCGGGCACCTGGGAGGAAAACAAGAAGGCGTATCCAATTCTCCTCAGTGGGATGGGTTCTTGGAAGTCCTCGGCACTTCAGATCTAAAATCTCTCTCTCTTGTTGGTGTAGAAAACCCACACAAAGAATGGAACTCAAAGGGAGCTCACACAGCAAATGGCAGAAAATGGTGACCAAGTGTATAGATCCAGAGTGATATAATAGGCAACAAAAGGTGAAGAATGGTAGGAAAAACCCTCCTATTTATAACAAAATATTGGGTCATTCTAGATCTTGGTGCATGGGTTAACTAGATCTAGATCCACTTTTTATGGAATATTTTATTACATTTGTTGGAGGGAAAAGGTATTTGACTTGGGTCAAATCCCTTAATTTGTCAAAAATAAATAAATAAATGATTTATTTATCTTTTTAAGGAAGCGATTGGAAGATAATCAAATAAATAATGATTTATTTAATTATTTAAGGAAGTGGTTGAAAGATAATTAAATAAATAGTGATTTATTTAATTATTTGTGGGTGACTTGGTCATATTTAACAAGGAATATTATCTAAATAAGGTTTAAATAATTATTCCTAGAAAATAATAAGATAAATAAGGTTTATCTAATTAATTTCTTTGATTTTGGGTTAAACATGACTGGGAATAATAATTAAATTATGGTTTAATTAATTATTCCATGAGGAAAATCAAACAAATATGGGTTTGTTTAATATTTCCTTTTGGGGTTTTCTGTTTTAACATAGTGAAAGCAGTTTTACTTAGGGTAAAACTGGTCTTACATGGTGTACTTGGGTCCATCTAATGATAATAGGTTAGATGACCAAAAAATGGTGTAACAGATTGCCCCCCAGCGTGCGAGTGTCAGGAGCAAATCGTATGACCGAAGTACGTTGTAAGAACATGATCACTAGACAACAAAAGGGATGTCAGAGAGAGAAATGTGAGGTAGATAGTGTGCTGAAGGACTAGACCCTGAGGAGACGAGACTCACAGGTGCAACAAGTCTCTTTTTATGTGAGGGTACCTGTGCTGAAGGCGACGGGGGAGGCATACCTATGCCCGCCGAGACAAAGTACAAAAGAATAGTGTGTCCAGTAAACAAGGGACCGAACCATAAAGTACAGCTGGCGTAATCATGAGCCAGATAGAAATACAATGAGGAATCCCACATACATGTTGTGCCTGGGATAACAGCCAGGACTTGTACAATAATATCTAAGTACATCAGATACAAATACAACCCAAATGCCCCCTGTAAATGGGGAAGGGCTCACAAAATCTGACTGATACATGCAAGTTGAAGAGGCGCTGCAAGTGGCTACGGCCAACATCGTCAAATATTTGGAGCGGCATCGGAGGCTGCAAAGAAGAGGACATCCGGGCATGTGGGGGGCTACCTGCAGGGCTACCCCCTCATGAGGGTTGAGACATATCACACACACATCCGGGAATCATCAAGAGCTGCTACTGGATCACTGGACCATCAAGTATACGAATCTCGATCATGCGGAAAGGAGCTGGAGAAACAACCAAGTCAAAGGGAATGAGAGATCCCTTTGCCTGATCCGAGGCACCGAACAAGAGTGGAAGCTGGAACCAAGGTACACCGCCCTCTAGACCTGGCTTCTGGAATGAAAGTGCTGATGTGGACAGAAGGAGGTCCGCCATAGTTGAGAGAGTGAGATGTCCCTAACTAAGGCCTGAGAGAAAATAGTAGAGCGATGGACAGACTGACACTAATGATGAGAGTGGAATGGAAAGGACTGAGTAGCGAATGGACGACTTCCCTTGTTAGAGCATAAAGGGCATGAATGACATGGCAACGACTGACACAACATCATATGGGACAGGGACAGCGGGACTGAAGGTCATAATATGCGACACAAGAGAGAGACCAAGCAATGAAGGATGGAGGGCTATAGCAGGGTACAAAAGGACGCGATATAGACTCCATGGATGTACTGATGACTCAACTTGGATGCTCTAAACAAAGGCGACGCAATAGTGCTGCCACACAGTAAAGGCCCAATGGGAGGCCATGAAAACATGAGTTCAAGGTGGGAATTCATGACGAAAATCGACACGAACATGGACAAGTATGGGGGCGAAGTGATGCCCAAAATACAAGTGTTGTAAGTGGGAAAAATCGATTTAAAGCAGATGTGGAGGTGCCCTTCTTGGACAAAATGGGTCCGGGTGAAGCAGCAAATCATAAACATGAAAAAAAGAAAGATGTTGGCTATCTAAAAGAAAATAAAACATGCATTTCAGAAGGGAAATGCTAAGGGTAATATTTCTTAAGATAGAGTGCATTGCGAGGATTAGGAAGGGGATGGCCTTCGAAATCCTCTAAGAGGTATGCCCCCTTCCCGAGATCCTTACTAATGATGTAAGGGCCTAGCCATAATGATTCAAACTTCCCATGACCAAGGACATCATGGGCCTGGTCATATACTAGAACAAGGTCGCCTTCGTGAAAAGTGCGAGGCTGGACTTTTCGGTCATACTGAGCTTTGGTGCGCTTCTTAGCCGCTTCCATGGTTTGCAAGGCAACACGGCGGTCTTCGGACGCGCTTGGGCATGATAAGTCATTGTTCTAGAGGTTGGGTGTCAGGGAGAATTTCAATGGCCAGATGTAGGGAAGGAATTTCACACTCGATCGGTAACACTGCCTCCTCTCCAAAAACGAGGTGGAAAGGAGTAAACCCGGTGGCGGTTTTAACAAAAGTTCGATAGGCCCACAAAGCAGGGAAGAGCATGAGATGCCAGTTGGTTTTGTGCTTATTCACCGTTCGTTGAAGCATAGTTTTGAGGATTTTGTTGACTGCTTCAACTTGGCCATTACCTTGGGGGTAATAGGAGGAGGAATATTGGTGCTCAAAACCCAATAGTGAGGATAGCTCACTCCATATCTCATCTTCAAAATGTTTGCCATGGTCAGAGACCAGTTGTTTGGGAACCCCGAATCGAGCTATAACATGGTTAAAGAAAAAGAGGGCCGCGGTAGCTGCCGTGTTGTTGAAAGTTGGCATGGCCTCGGCCCATTTGGTGAAATAGTCGACCGCCACGATGATATACTTATGGTTACCAGCGGATGGCGGGCGACACTCCATAAAGTCGATGGCCCATTTACAGAAGGGGCCGGTTGAGATGACCGGATGGAGGGGAGCTGGTGGAGCTCGCGCCTTAGGGGTGAAATGTTGGCAATTGGGACAGTGTTTGACTGCCTCAATGCAATCAGTAAAGAGAGAAGGCCAAAAATACCCAGCGCGCATGACTTTCTGGGCAGTAGCGAGACCGGAGAGGTGGCCACCGCAAGCGCCGCTATGGCAGGCATTAAGGACTTATTCAGCTTCAACGTGTGTGAGGCAACGACGAAGGACGGTGTCAACCCCACGACGATAGAGGTCGTCGCCGATAAGGAGGTATCGGGGGGCTTGGTGTCGGATGCATCGGCGAGCCTCACGATCAAGGTGAAGGGCGAACTTTTGGGTTCGCAAGTAAGTAAGAATGTCGCCATACCATGGGTCGTCGGCAGTAATGGCAAATAAGTGTTCATCAGGAAAATCATCATTAACTGGGGTGTCTTGCGCTCTGGTAGGTAATTCAGAAATGAGCTCAGCGAGGGCTAAGCCTTTCTTACTCTTTGGTGTGACGAATTCGAGGTCGAATTCTTGGAGAATAATGACCCAACGGGCATATTTCCCAGTGAGGATATGACGACTCAATAGGAAAGCCAAGGGGTTGGAATTAGTCACAACCTTGGTGGAGCGCATGAGGATATAATGACGAAGTTTTTGGACTGAGAACACTACAGCTAGTGCTAATTTTTCTTCGAGTGAGTAGGAAACAGGGGGTCCTACAAGGTTCTTACTGACGTAATAGATCACATGCTCGATACCATTGTCATCTTCCTGGATAAGGACTCCAGCGACCGAATAGGTGGAAGCGGAGATATACAGGATGAAGTCCCGATCAAAGTCGGGAGGGCGGATCAAGGGAGTAGATGTGAGAGCCTGCTTGAGGGAATCGAAAGACTCGTGAGCATAGGAATCCCAAACGAAAGGGATAGAAGATCGGAGGAGTCTAAGGAACCCATGTGCAGTGGTGGCGTAGTCAGGGACGAACCGTCGAAGAAAATTAGCTTTGCCTTGGAGACTTTGGAGCTGGCGGACGGTACGTGGAATGGGAAGTCCAAGAATGGCTTGAACTTTCAAAGGGTCAAGAGTGATACCATCCTTAGACACGATGAAGCCTAAGAGACTGCCGGCAGGAACGCAAAAGATGCATTTCAACGGGTTAAGGCGGATATTATACTTGCGACATCGGAGGAAAATGGTACGCAGATCGTGGAGGTGTTGCGCCCGATGCTTAGAACGCGCAGTGAGGTCGTCTAAATAAGCAAGGATAATGTGAGCTAAGTCATGGAAACAATAAGACATCTCCCGTTGAAAAGTGGTGCCGGCGTTTTTGAGGCCGAAAGGCATGACCCGGTAGGCAAAAGTTCCCCATGGACTAATGAACACAGTTTTGAGTTGATTGGCAGGACGGATAGCAATTTGGTTGTATCTGGAGAAACCATCCATAAAGGATAGAACCTCATGCCCTTCACACTCATCAATGATTTGGTCAATGAACGGTGTGGGGAAGTTGTCTTTGGGACAAGCTTGGTTCAAGTCGCGAAAGTCCGTGCAGACACGGATGGTGCCTTGTTTCTTGAGAACGGGAACTGGGTTGGATACCCAAGTGGTGTATTCAATGGGGTAAATGAAACAAACCTGCTTGAGCTTGTCGATTTCAGCTTTGATAGTGTCACGTCTGGAAGGATGAATGGGTCTCAACTTTTGACGGACTGGTTTGGCGTCTGGCCATGTATCGATATGGTGTTCGACAATGGCGGGATCGAGTCCGGGCATTTCAGAATAGGACCAGGCGAAAATATCGCGGAATTCTTTGAAAAGCTTGGTGTAAGCTTCGATTTCTTCCGGGGTGCATTGAGCACCTAAGGTGATATATTCTTGGATACCTGGGGTGACTGAAATGTCAATTTTGATGGTAGGAGAGATATTGGCCATGTTTCCTTCTTTGAAAGCATCAGGGGCAGGGATGGGGTTTTTGAACCAATCGATAGCATTGGGGATGAAGTCTTTGGTTTCCACAGCAAATTGGTCATGGGACTGTTGTGGGAGGAAGTATGCACGATGGTGCATATCGTCCCAAGGAAAGTTCGGGTTGGTCATGGCTTCCATAATGTCTTCATCGGATTGGAAGATGGGAAGACTGGAGGAAGAGGGGTCACCCGAGGAGGTAGTGATGTGTGATGGGTCATCAGGAGGAGAAGGGCTCAGATGTGAAATATCAACAAATCCAAGGTTGGCTGAGGGGCCGAGAGTATCTACAGGTTGAAGGGTAGGTGAACTATCTCGCAAGGACGATGATAGGTACAGAATGATGATTGACGACTCTGTTGGCTCGATAGTGGGAGGAGGAATGTGAATGGGAGTGGGAAGATCCTCCGGTCCTATCGAAGTGGCCTTGAATTGGCAGTACATGTCTAAAGAGGAACGATACTCGTCAAGGCGGGGACAGAGGTGGGTGTAATGGCCGTGGAAATCGCACAAAGCACAAGGGTGGTTTGTGCGCAGAGTTTTGAGTTTCAAGATAGATTCTGGGATAGTGACGTAGACCTCGGGGATGTCAGAGTCGGGAAACGTCTCATTAACCATAATCTTGAGGTGCGGCAATTCAGGACACATATGGGTGGCGTGACCAACAATATCGCATAAAGCGCATTGGATAGCGGGTTTAGGCGGTCGAGGAGGGGTAGGGGTTGTTGGGGGGGCCTGGTCCTGATGGGTTGCCCCCTTACGAGCTTTGCCTTTCTTTTCGGGGGCTGGCGCCATAGGGGTAGGGTCCTGTGGAGGTGCTGGGGGCCCGGAGGAAGTAGGGGGGCCGGTTGAACCGGTGTCAAAGCAAGGTAAGGTTTGGGGTGACCGGAAGGGGTAGCGGCTGGAGGGTCAATATACCAGATGGGTATACTGAGGGTCAGGTTAGGGAGAGAGAGGGTGGCCATGACGGGGATAGAAAATACTCTGGGAGGGGGAGCCAGGAAAGGTATCTGTCCAACAGGGAAATGACCGGGAGGGATGGCTCCGAGATGGTTAAGGCCTGGGGGAACCGAGCCAGGAGGATAAATGGGATCAGGGATACCAGCTGTAGGGGGAGGGCCAGAAGGAGGAGGTCCGTCTAGCTGAGATGAATGGCTAGGAGCGGGGTGCGGAGGGCGAGGGGGAGGTTGCTGACTAGCCGAGGCAGGCCGCGTAAGGGTAGCCTGAGACGATTGCATCATGCAAACATTCGATAAGCTGGGATCGGTGACAGGAGGGGGGGGGGAAGGTTAGGGAAAGTTCCAAGCAGGGAGGAATCTTTGTAAACGCCGGGGGAGACACTGGTCAAGGAATCGACGGTTTGCTTGTTGGCTACAGAAGAGATGGTCGTCTCAGGGGAGGTCTGAGATTTTGGCTCATGATATGTCAACTGGTCAATGGTGACTATCTTTCCATTATGGGGGAAAGACATCTTGCGAAAGACCACGGATGGGACAGCCGACATAGCATAGGTGTAGCTTCGCACCAATAGAATGTTGTAATCTAGCGGGACGTCGATGACTTCAACGTCAACGCAAACAGTCTTACCGGCGAGGGTGATAGGGCAATTACGAAACAGGCCAATGGGCTGGGAGGCATGACCGTCCCATGCTCGAAGGGTGATCGTGGAAGGGGCTAGCTTAGGGGATCCGAGTTGCTTCCAAACCAAAGCGGACATCACGCAGGTGGATGCCCCCTCATCAATGATACACCGGGACACGTTGGCGTTCCAGATTTTGACTGGGATTTGGAAGGCGACGGAAGGAGGAAGAGGAGGATGGTCCGATTGAGTGGCGTCGAAAACAATCATTTGGTCATCAGCAGGATCTACAGCGCCCACGACAGATAGTAGAGCCTTCTTTTGGGAAGGGCACGACTGGAGGAGTTCCAGTGTAGAAATGGCGGCAGGAGATTGCGCCAAATCATCTACTATGTTATACGAATGAGCAGCTCGACCAGAAGCAGCGTTTCGACGTAATGGTCCCTTAGGAATCTTGGTATGAACCTCAACTTTGGGTTGATGGATATGTAAGGGGCCACTGGGTGTCGAAAGAGGCTCTGTAGAACCTGAAGAAGAAGGCTCGGGGGCAGACTGAGCAGGAGGCTTGGGGTACTGGCGAGACCGAGTTTGAAGGTGAAGATCGACGGACGGGTTAGGATCGGAGTGCATCATGAGGATCTGGTAGTTAGAGGAACCAGAAAGGGAAGGGGGGGTGGCTACCTGGCTGTCGGGCGGTTGGGTAGTCACGAGTCCTTGCTGAGGGAAAGGATCAATAAACACAGTTGGTTGGGTAGTGGCCACATTAGGAGGAGCATGAGGGGAGGCGTGTTGTCCGCGCAATGTGGCTTGAGACTCCCACATCTGCCGCATCTGAGGTAAGAGGGGAAAATCGTGGGTGTAATGACCATAAACACCACAACACGAACAAGGCTTATTTGTGCGAAGCGGCCTGTCCAGCTTGGGCTGAGTGCCCTGTTGCTGGTTAGCAGTGTTAGGGTCCACACTAGGATTGGGTCCACGGGTACCAGGGGCAGATTGGTTTGGATTGCCTCTCCGCCTTCTTTGAGAAGAAGGGGGATTAGTCGCGCCCTGCTGTGCAAATACTTGCCCTGGAGGGGGCTGTAGGTGCTGGTGCTGGGTTTGAGGAGGCAAGGGAGGAGGAAGTGCATATGCTGGAGGAGCTGGCACACCAGGCTGCGGATAAGGGTAATGGGTAGGTTGGGCAACATTGAGGTAAGCAGGAGGTTGGGCAAAAGGAGGAGGCATGCCGTATCCTAGATACATGCTACCGGGAGGGGGAAGAGTGCTGGAGGAGCTGGCCCCTCCCTGAGGGAGACCATAGCCCATAGGAGGTTGAGCGTATGGATGGGAAAGGGCTCCAACGATACTGTCGGCGGAATGAGATGCCCCCGGGGGGTTAGCGCCATCGAGCCTGGGGAGGTCAGGAAGAACGGTATAAACATAACCAGATTGAGCGTAGATTAGGTCATATTTCAAGGCTATTTGGAGGGCGGCTTCTTCGGTTTGAGGAAAATGGGAGGCGACATCCTTGCCGATGGGAGCCGGAAGGGTGCGAAGGAACCAGTCCATATAAACCCGATCTTCGAAGGGAGGGGCTCGACATAAGCTCCATCTTCTTCGCCATTCCTGAACATGGGCGGAAAGGCGGGTTGAAGAGGATTGCTTGAAGGAAGTCAAGAGCTCCGTGCCAGTGTCGTATCGGAGAGGGAGCTGGAAATAGGACAAAAAGGCCTGAGCAAGGGTCACAAAGGTGGTATGGGAAGAGGTGGCTTGTTCAACATACCATTTAGAAGCTTCGCCGGTAAGCGTGCGTTGGAACAAACGAAGACGGATGGAGTCATCGGTAATGGAATTGGAGGAACACCACATGTGGAAAGATCGGACATGATTGGTTGGATCTTCTCCAGCTTGGCCTTCGAACTTAGGGATGTCGGAAGGGAGCTTGGTTGGCATGGCAGGCCAACCAACATCGTGGCGGATAGGGTCGTTGATCAACTGATTGAAATCGGAGAGGCTGAGGCTTGCAATGTACGGCAGCAAGGGGGTGGCCGGGGTCGTTCCTGTGGTGGTTCCGCTATTAGTCGGGCCGGCATTAGGGGCGGGAGAACCGCTAGCGTTAGGCCCTGGACCAGACATGGTGGTAGGGGGAGAACCAGGAGGAGAAGGGGAACCCGATGAATCAGGAGAGGATTCAGAGTGCGGACTCGGAGGGCCGGCTCGGCGACGACGCGGGTCGGAGTAGGTCGATCGGCCTTAGAAGCCCGAGGTGAAGGCCAAAGATCTCTCGGAAAGGCGCCTTGGGGGGCGCGATGACGAAGGAAAGAGAGAGCTAGGCGGGGGCGAAGGGACGGGGATCAATTAAGGTCAAAGGATAGAAAAGGTCACATCTGACAATTGATTTCCAGGAGTCTTCTGCTAGGTGGTGTTAACAGGCGCTTCTTCGCTTAGGGTCAGTGTGTGGCGTGCGTTAATTTTAATTTTTAAACCCTTTCCGTTTTGAGAGCAAGAAAAAAGTGTGCTGTGTAGCTGAAAATAAACCTACAGAGAACAGTATATAATGCTGAAATAACAGAAAAATAATAGCTACTTGTGTATCTATCTAACCCAAGAAGGTGGGTCTCTCAAAACTAAACTGAAAAGAAAGGGAAAAATCTATGCAAAACACACAGAAAAGAGGCTAATAGATCTAAGGTCAAAAGGGACAGGGATCTAAAGGATAAAGCTACTGAAAAGAGGTGCAGATCACAGCCAAAAGACAGAGGCAAGGTGGCTGGAAGAAGGAAGGAAATCAGTAAAAACAGAGGGGGCAAGGTGGAGGCCCTAAAAGCAGATCCAAACAAATCTTCAGGAGGGGATTTGAGAGGTAGAAGAGCTGATTTCAAAGGATCTGAAAGGGAGGTAACAGATCTGGAGAACAGGAGGCTGGAGCTCTGAAAAACAGACGGCTGAAACAGCTAAAAATCTTCCACAAAAAGTGGAGGGTACTAAAGCCCTAGGGGGCTAGGTTCCCACTTAGATGAGTAAAAATAGATCAGAACTTGGTCAAGGCGGGCTGAGACAGAGGCTGGAAGACCCTGACAGAAGCTGCAGCAGAACCTAGAAAAATTGCAGAAAAATCACTGAAAAACTGGCAGGTCGTAGTTTCTGACCTGTTTTCAGTGCAGGTCGCAGAAAAGGGGCAGAAAAGTGCGACCTAGAGGTCCAGGTCACAGTTTATGGGCCAAAAAGTGCGACCCCCCATTCCGGTTGTCTCGGCGGTATATTTTCAGAAAAGTTGCCGTCTCAGTTGCGGCTGGTGTCGCTTACCTGCGCAATAGGGCTAGAAACACACGGAAGTTAGAAATTTTAATGTTTTAGGGTTTTTTGTGAGAAAAACAACATAAAAATAGGAAAAATAAACATCTGAAAAGAAACCCTAGGGTTTGAAGTAGCTGGATATGCAAGAATATGAAAAACGACAGTGGTCGTAATTTAAAACCCGTGTGGAGTCGCCATTTGTTAGTATGAATCCTTTGTCGAAGTGTATGAAAAATGACCACTTTAGCTACGCATAACTAATAGCCCTAACAACAAAAGTGGCTGCCAATATCTTCAGATCTGCGGTTAGTTAGACAAGAAAAGAGCTGCAAAACACCAGATCTATGCATGGAAAGACATTAAGCAGTAAAAACAAGGGTTTGCTCGATATACCAATAGACAAGACAAAAACAATTTTTGAAAGAATTTTTTGTATTAATGGGGCACCTGGGAGGAAAACTAGAAGGATTATCCAATTCCCCTCAGTGGGATGGGTTCTTGGAAGTCCTCAGCACTTCAGATCTAAGATTTCTCTCTCTAGTTGATGTAGAAAACCCAATGCAAAGAGTAGAGCTCAATGGGAGCAAATGATGGAGATATGTGACCAAGTGTATAGATCCAGAGTGATCTAATAGGCAACAAAAGGTGAAGAATGGTAGGAAAAACCCTCCTATTTATAACAAATATTGGGTCATTCTAGATCTTGGTGCATGATTAAAATAATGTTAACCAAATCTAGATCCACCTTTTATGGAATATTTTATTATATTTGTTGGAGGAAAAAGGTATTTGACTTGGGTCAAATCCCTTAATTTGTCAAAAATAAATAAATAAATGATTTATTTATCTTTTTAAGGAAGCGGTTAGAAGATAATCAAATAAATAATGATTTATTTAATTATTTAGGGAAGTGGTTGAAAGATAATTAAATAAATAGTGATTTATTTAATTATTTATGGGTGATTTGGTCATATTTAACAAGGAATATCATCTAAATAAGGTTTAAATGATTATTCCTATAAAATAATAAGATAAATAAAGGTTTATCTAATTAATTTCTTTGATTTTGGGTTAAACATGACTGGGAATAATAATTAAATTATGGTTTAATTAATTATTCCATGAGGAAAATCAAACAGATATGGGTTTGTTTAATATTTCCTTTTGGGGTTTCCTGTTTTAACATAGTGAAAGCAGTTTTACTTAGGGTAAAACTGGTCTTACATGGTGTACTTGGGTCCATCTAATGATAATAGGTTAGATGACCAAAAAATGGTGTAACAGAGGTTGTTACAGAGTGGTATGAGAGCATGGTTGCAATATCCTTAGGATGTGTGTGTTTCTCGTGCATACATGTCAATTTCATATATGTTCCTCATGCTTATGTTCTCTATGCTTGTTTTTTATTCATGATTGTGGTTTTGGTTTCCATTCTCTTTGGGCGATGTTTGGTTTCAGTCTCTTTGTGTGATATATGATACCACAGAGTGGTATCATAGCATGGTTCAACCCTTGGACTGGATGGGAAGTGTGTTTGTCATGCATTTATGTTGGTTGCATATGTGTTTAGTATGCTTGTGGTATATATGTGCTTGTTGCATCCATGTTTTGTTTCCCAAGCTGGCAGTAGTGTCGCCATGGAGGTGCTTATGGTGTCGTTGTCAACATGTTGTCATGATTGTATGATTGATTATGTGTTGTTCATGCTTGTGTATTGTTCATGCACACTTTCCTACTTATTGTTATATGTTGTGTATGCATTTATGTTTTATGATAGGTCACATATTGGTCATGCTTGGGTTTTTTCCATGTATGCTTTCTTATGTGATGTTATATGTGGGACATGCATTTCTCATTCATGATTGATTATACATGTTAAGTGGGTGCATGTGGTCAAGTTTGCATTGGTTTTATTGAGGTTTTTGTGCTTAAGGTCATTGCATACAATTAGGTGATTGCGATGATATTGGTATGTTATTATTCTAATGTGTTGGTTGAGATAGAGTAGGAGATGCATATCAGTAAAGTGAAGGTGCAACAATGGACTTTGGGGTAAGAGAACATGATCTGAAAGGACTGTATTAGTTTTGTTATGCTAAGTGGATTTTATGTTTATAAACATGTGCATACTTGTCTCATTATTTTTCTTAAGGATTGAAGATTTTAACCATGAATTAGAGATGATTTTTAGTGAAATAAAAGCATGAACTAAGCATAAATAATAGTGAAAAACAGTGTAAAATAGAGAAATAATTCAACACATATAATTTACATAGTAGGCATGATGATGCAGTTCACCCCTCCTGGGCTACATCTGCTAGTCTAGCTCCCAATGGCATGTCGATCTTGCATTATTCTCAAAAAATTTCAAGTACATGTAGTTACAGGCCTCTAATGGTTGTTTTATCTGCACCAATGGTTCCAGAATGCTCCAATTAGTCAAAAATGACTCTTCATTCACTCTAAATGGGTGAAAACTTAGTATCCTACTCTTTTTCCCAGTTACACCTAGAAAAGCTCCACTAAAAGTGGAGGACTCCACTTAACTGGAGTTAAAATAGTGGATTCTGCCTGAAATTAGGCATGCTCCAAATATGTTGCAAAAATTAACCATTGCATTTAACTTAATGGTTGGGGTGGCCACATGCCAACCCCAAACCATGGTCTTCGATGTGGTGGCTAGCGGAACTACGGGCTAAAACTCTGGTTGGAACTCTGGTTTGAAGGGTGGTTAACTTAACCGTGCAAAGAATATAACGGTGACTCTTTCTTGTGACACGGGGTCAGAAAATTAGCGGTTAGCACTTTTGGTTAAGCCGTCGAGTTGTAATATTTATTGTTGGTGTTAATTCATTGCAATTTTACCAATGATGCGGGGACCACTGGCGATTTGGCACCGTCGGCGGTCCCCAACCCCCAATCTCCAATACATGAAACTTGAAATAGAACCCATTAACAATATATTTTAAGAATAATGTGTATCTCAGGTGGTTTTGGAGTGTGCGTGCTCTTTTGGAGGTCGCAGGGTCGAGCCCTACATATCTCACCAAAATTTTGGAATGCCATTTCAGGGACATGTGGTGGCCTCAGGGTTGGCCATGTGTCACCCTATGATTGGCCCAAAAACATAAATGTACAACCATTGACCAATAAAATTGTGCCACTTGTCATCCTGGGGTTGGTTATGAGGAAAGGAATATTCCTTAGAATATTCCCTTTTGTTGACTGTGCATCCACCTTGTTGGCTAGGCATCCTAGTCAACCGTGGTCAAACTGCCGTAAAATTTACCTATTTGTTGTTTCAATCAGAACGCGATATCTCCTTCATATGACATCATTTTTTTGAACCATTAACTATGCCATAATTAGGAAGATGAGATCTACGCAACCATTCTAGTTTCAAACCAATCCTGAAATTTTGAATTTTGAGAAAAAATTATGAACTCTTGATCACCCCTCCCCATTGGGAGCTTTTGGACCCTAAAAGACTTGATTACCTGTTCAGTATATGATGGTACAACTCCCTCACCTTTCCAACCTCCATCCATTTTTCCTTGCTTGGTTTAGTGGCTTTGAGCCCAACTCGAAGGTAGTCAACACTTCTGCTCTTGGATGCTCTTGTCCTCTTGTAAGGAATTGTATCTTCCTTGAGCTCATCCAGAAATTCTGGCGAGAAATATTCAATAGGAGGTAGCTTAACATCACTTTCTTGATCATCGATCAAAGGTGGCTCATTCAAACGTAAGTTTTCAACATTAACAACTGGATAAATTTTCATATATGAAGGCAAGTCAAGTGGAAATGCATTATTACCAGCTTAATTTATGATCCTTAATGGACCATAGTGAATGGGTTTGAGATTTTTACCTTCCCCTTGCATCCTTTCTTTGGTAATGTGAAACCATACCTCATCTCCCTCTTGAAACTTTTGATTAAATCTATGTTTATCCTACCTCTCTTTGTATTTTCTTTGACTTTTCTCATGTTTTTCTTGAACTTTTTGATGTATAATCTGAATTTTCTCCACGAAATTTTGATCCTTGTCAATATCAATATGACCATCAATTGCAACATCATTTCAAAATATGAAGTCTAATGGATATTTTGGAAACCACCAAAAGAATACTTCAAAAGGTGATGTTTGAGTTGAAGAGTGATTTTCCCTATTGTAAGCGTGTTGAATGTAATGCAATTGTTCATCCCACAACTTAGGATGTTTGCTGCAATATCCTCTCAATAGATACGCAACGATTCTATTCACCACCTCGTTTTGTCCACTTTGTGGATGAAAGGCAGTACTCTTTTTCAACTTTGTTTCCATTATATTCCATATATTTGACCAAAAATTCCGAATGAACCTGGAATCCCTGTCGCTAACAATAGAAGTTGGCAATCCAAAATGAACCCATACATGTTGAAAATAAAGTTCAGCAGTTTGTTCAGCAGTAATGGTTTTCTTAGATGGCATAAGTATACACATTTTACTAAATCTATCCACAACTACATAAATATAATCATTTTGTTTTATTGACATAGGTAGACCTCCAACGAAGTCCATGGAAACACTCTCCCATTGCCTTGATGGTACTGATAGTGGCATGTACAACCCAAGATTTGTAATATCCCAAAATGGAAATAGCAGCAATACAAGACATAAAACTGGATATAGAAGTGATAAATCAACAAATAAAATGTAATAATATCATATAGCCATCATACTAATGTCATATTAGCAAATTTATACAAGATATTGAGGAAATAATCAATCAAGTTAGGCAACACAAGCCTCAAGAGAACATGTACATGAAATTTCAAGAACACTGCTACACAAATAATGCCCAAGGCTATGACAATGTAGTTTTATTAAGTATAACTGCTACTAGAGAGTGTCAATACACAGATCTGAAAATATATGGCTCATACAATGCCAGGAGTAAAGATCTAAGCTCCCAAACACATTTTCAAGACAACCCGGAAAGGATTTCCTAAAATATGCAAAAGTACAAAAATGCCAGAATGCAACCCTAGGACTGAATAGCAGTTGCAACTCAAGAATTGGATGAAGATGTATGTATATGATACATATGAAGAATGGACCTCCTCCAATAGATCCTTTAGGTGAAAGGCTGATCCAATCACTAAAGATCTCACCCTCCGATCAAACACTACAACCCCTCATTGCAAATTCTCACTGAAATAACACAATCCAAGAGAGATACAACACTGAAGGATATGGAAAATAGGTTGGCCTAGTGCTAAGATCTGAAATATGCTCCAAAATATTCCTCACTAATCTCCGAAAGAGAAGAATTATTCCTCCTCTGAAAAACTAGCTCTAGAAGTGGGTTTCTCAACCCTCCACTGCAACACCATGCAACACAACACAATCCTTTCCAGAAACTACGTTGGAGCTAAAGAATAAAGATTGGCCTTAAGCCTGAGTGTAGAAAATGAAGTGCAAGCTCCTTGAAGAGGCCTTTTAAGAAAGGAGATGGGATTCTCGCTTGGGAACACCCGGTGCTAAACAACATAGCAATCTCAACTAAACAGTTGAAGAATGCACAATAGTCATGCAGACCATAAAATCAATAATCAATAACATGCCTCACTATGGCTTCCTTTCCCTCCTTGAAAAAAAGTGTGAGCGTTCTTACCTTGGGTGCTACTCATTAGGTTTTCCACCTTCATGGAATCTTCCTCCCACTATCACTGTGTTGTCTCTATTGATGAGCTACTCCATCCATACCAGCGTTGTTGACTTGGTCAAACTTGACCTTGTCCACATGTATTTTCCCCTATTCGCACATGAGGGTGCTAGATCCAGCTATTATTATGATCCCTTTTCACATCAAGAGGGATTTTATTCCTGTGTAAGATATCTATGGGCCTCCTTACCCATTTATTCATCTAACTAGGTGTTGAAAAAAAAATTAATATTCCCATTAGTTTCATGCTAATTTAGGAATATTACAGTCCTCCCCTTCCAAATGTTACTTGTCCTCAAGAAACTGCAAGGATAGAACTGAAGAGCCTCCTCTCCTCCTCCTGTAGAATCCCCATAAAATAAACTCCTCCAAGGAATAATATTATGTCTCATCAATAAATCTCCATATTTCCCCTCCCAAATATGCAAGTTGGCTTTTGGTGACCATCCCAAATAGCTATCACCATGAAGAAGTAAAATACACAAGGAGGCAACAAGGTGTTGTCTAGAGGTCCTCTTGAGGCATGGAATCTGAAATGCATTGGGAACTATCATTCCCATGTGAAATCTCCACCCCCAAGCTATCATCCATACAAAATGAGTCACCTCCCAACATGGAAACTCATAGAAAAGTTCCTCCCAATTGTTCATGAGAGGCATAGCCCAAGTTCTCCAAACAATCACATGGCCCACCTCATAAAGAAGCAAGTGATTTAATGTAGTGGCCATATCATCTCCCATACGTTTCTTGAATCATGGAGCATAAAAGGTGTGGGAATTTTCATTCCCCATGGAGACATACAACCAATGTGTCTCTCCTACAAACATGCTCCCAACAAAGATAAGAATAAGATCAACATAGGGAATCATAATGAGAATCATGCTTGCTACCATATGTAACAAGGGAGAAGTACAATGGTCCCTCAAGTGCAACCAACGCAGTTTTACTCTCAACTGCATCAGAAAATGGCATGATGTGTGGCTTCCCAACCACTTGTTTATTGCCCCAATCTCCTCACGAGTTTGGAGAAGGTGTATGGTGTATGGTGCAAAGTGAGCATACCCTGCATAAGATATCATCTCTCCAAGACCTCCTAGGGAGTGGCCATCATCAATGTTTCTCATGGCCTCAAGTATATCATGAAGTATAGAAGGAATAATGCTCCTTCCTTGAGAAATTTCCTACACATATATGGTTAAGGAATGCACATATTCATTATATAAATAATTATGCAACCAAAAAAATCCTTACAATATGCTTTGCCCATGGAAATGGATTGGCTCATAGATAAATCCCCTCTCATCCTCAAAGAGGGAAGATGTGGTTGTGATAACTCCCCCAAAGAGTTATGTATCTCCTCCATCTCCACATGATCCATGCATCTCCTCAAATGCTGATATATCTCCTCTTCAAAGCCTTCCCAAGTGTACCCCTCCATGATGGTGTGGTATGCTCTCATAGAATAAGTGTGGCTGAAGAAAACATCTTCATGAGATGCTTGTAGTAAATTCTCCTTGAGCTTTGAATCTCTAGATAAGAAGATCCTACCATGATAGTAGATGACCTCATCTTTGACTAAATATCCCTCCTCATGCAGCTGGACATCCAATATAATACAAGTAGAAAAATCCTTGGAATAATCCACCAAAAGTTGGGATTTCCAATATGGATCTATCCTCCATAGTGACAGCGTTGATGATCTATCACAAATAATACCTGTCATATGGTTTTCCTCGTCTTTGACATCTCCCATGCCAAAGATGCAAGTTGGAAGGTTGCTATTCTTCCCATGATGCTCCTGCCACAACACATAATCTAAAATGAGAGTGGGTAATGATGATGTTGGGGTAATTCCTCTCCTCTCCTTGAGTCTACCCAAGACTCTCAGTGTTGTATCAAGCTCTCCCAAGGTCCTCACCCCTCTATAATCAATGAGTGGTGCAACCCAGTGTGGAGCATCCCTCATCATCTCCTGATCTGGTGGTCTCCCTGATGGAATGCCTCCATGCCATGAGACATCAATATCAAGAGTAGACTGCATCTATGAATGGGAAGCCTTGTCCTTGACCTCACTACACAAATAATTCTACCTCTTTTGTGCATCAACCTCCTGAAATAGATAGGGGTGTGTGCAACTCATCATATGATGCTGGTCATCCTCCCTACCTCCTCCTTTCATCTACATCGTTTCACAATTTGTCAATAATTGCACATGTTGTTCATGGGTTGTGCCTTGATTTCCACATGTGAGAACCTTTGGAATTCCTTGTGAACATATAATAATCCCTATTTTAGAAGCAAGGGCTCCATATTCCTCTCCATGAGGTGCTAGATATGCTCTATATTTGACAGCGTTGTTACCCCAACCTTTTCTTCTTCTTCAACATGAATGAGCAACCTTTCAATAAGAGGATCCTCTTTTGAGAAGAAGATCTCCATGCCCTTCTTTCCAGGAGTATGAGATAAACATCTTGCCTCTAGCAATGTATTGTGCAAGATATTAGCCTCTTTAACAGTTTTCTGAAGTGGAGTTGGGTTTACAGATTCTTCCAACACATGCAAAGTTTTTGTTTGTTTTGGTTTGTTTAGCTCCACCAAAGGTGTTTTAGAATGTTTCTCATCAAACCTTTCCACTATTCTCCTAGTGAAATTTGCATAAAAATAATTATTTGCATTTCTTAATGAGAAATACTCATATATCCACCAAGCATAGCCCTTACGTTCAAAATGCAACACTGCAACTTTGATGGCTTCAATCTCGGAAACTTGGTGTTGCTTCAAATAGATGTCTATCTCCTCCACCCAAGCCCTAGATGAACATTGAGGTGAACCATAAAAAGTAGATAGAAAGAATATACCTACATCATGCTTCTTGCTCCTCTCCCCCTTGATCTTGAAAAACTCTTGGAAGGTTATGTGATCGTTGAACCTGTTAGTCTGAGCTTCCTATTCTTGCATATAATCCCTAAGAGTCTCCTTCTTAGGCATTTTTTCTTCTTTAATCTCCCTCATAGTAGATATGGGCATATGACTGCGTTGTGAATCATAATGTGTGGCTGCATGCTGACACTCATCATGTAAACATCTAAGGCTTACTTCAGGTTCAAACCCCTTTGGAGATTCCTTACACATCTCCCTTCTCATCTTCTTGATATATCCATGAATTCCCTGCATAGTTTGAAAAATAAGCTTTGAGAGCCTCTCTTCCTTCCTTCCTCCAAATATGGAGTTTTATTTTTGTATTTTCTGAACATCTCTTCTTTTTCTGATAGCATAATGGCTAAGATCCACAGGCTGAGCCAAGATTATGCTACGATACCATTATAATATCCCAAAATGGAAATAGCAGCAATACAAGAAGTAAAAATGGAGATAACAATGATAAACCAACACATAAAATGTAAGAAGGTCCTATATCCATCATATTAATGTCATAGCAGAAAATTTATTCAATATCTTGAGGAAATAATCACTCAAGTTAGGCAACACAAGCCTCAAGAGAACATGTACATGAAATTCGAAAAACACTACTACACAAATAATGCCCAAGGCTATGACAGTGCAATTTTATTAATTATAACTCCTACTAGAAAGATTCAATACATAGATCTGAAAATATATGGCTCATACAATGCCGAGAGTAAATATTTAAGCTCCCAGACACATTTTTAAGACAACCTGGAAAGGATTTCCTAAAATATGCAAAAGTACAAAAATGCCAGAATGCAGCCCTAGGAAAAAATAGTAGCTGCAACTCAAGAATTAGATGAAGATGGTTGTAGATGATACATATGAAGAATGGATCTCCTCCAATAGATCCTTCAGTTCAAAGGCTGATCTAATCACTGAATATATCACCCTCCGACCAAACATTGCAACCCCTCACTGAAAATGCTCAGTGAAATAATGTAGTCCAAGAGGGATACTACACTGTAGCAGATGGAAAGTAGGTTAGCCTAGTGCCAAGATCTGAAATATGCTCCGGAATATTCCTCACTGATCTCCCAAAGTGAAGAATGCTTCCTCCTTTGAAAAACTATCTCCGGAAGTGGATTTCTCAACCCTCCACTGCAACACCCTTTAACACAACACCATCCTCTACAGAAATTTCATTGTAGCTGAAGACCGAAGCTTGGCCTTAAGCCTGAGTGTGGAAAATGAAGTGCAAGATCCCCCAAGAGGCCTATCAAGAAAGGATATGGGATTCCTACTCAGGAACACCCGATCCTAAACAACACAACAATCTCAACTAAACAGCTGAAGAATGCACAATAGTCATGCAGAACATAAAATCAATAATCAATAACATGCCTCGCTATGGATTCCTTGCCCTCGTTATAAAAAAGTGTGAGCCTTCTTACCTTGGGTCCCACTCATTAGGGTTTCCACCTTCATGGAATATTCCTCCCACTATCACTGTGTTGTCTCTATTGATGAGCTACTCCATCCATACCAACATTGTTGACTTGGTCAAACTTGACCCTATACACATGTATTTTCCCCTATTCACACATGAGGGTGCTAGATCCAACTATTATTATGATCGATTTTCACATCAAGAGGGATTTTATGCATGTTTAAGATATGTATGGGCCTCCTTACCCATTTACTAATATAACTAGATGTTGAAAACAAAATTAATATTCCCATTAGCTGCATGCTAATTTAGGAATATTACAGTCCTCCCCTCCCAAATGTTGCTTGTCCTCAAGCAACTGAAAGGATAGAATTGAAGAGCCTCCTCTCCTCCTCTTGTAGAATCCCCATAAAATAAACTCCTCCAAGGAATAAGATGTTGTCTCATCAATAAATCTCCATATTTCCCCTCCCAAATATGCAAGTTAGCTTTCGGTGACCATGCCAAATAGCTATCATCATGAAGAAGTAAAATACCCAGGGAGGAAAAAAGGTGTTGTCTAGAGGTCCTCTTGAGGCATGGAATCTGAAATGCATTGGGAACTATCATCCCCATGTGAAATCTCCACCCCCAAGCTATCATCCATACAAAATAAGTCACTTCCCAAAATGGAAACTCATAGAAAAGTTCCTCCCAATTGTTCATGAGAGGCATAACCCAAGTGCTCGAAACAATCACATGGCCCACCTCCTAAACAAGAAAGTGATTTAATGTAGTGGCCATATCATCTCCCATACTTCTCTTAAAGCATGGAGCATAAAAGGTGTGGGAATTTTTATTCCCCATGGACACATCCAACTAATGTGTCTCTCCTGCAAACATGCTCCCAACAAAGATAAGGAAAAAAAATTAACATAGGGAATTATAATAAGAATCATGCTTGGTTCCATATGTAACAAGGGAGAAGGAAAATGGTACCTCAAGTGCAACCAGCGCAGTTTTACTCTTAATTGCATCAGAAAATGGCATGATGTGTGGCTTCCCAACCACTTATTTGCTTCCCTAATCTCCTCACAATTTTGGAGAATGTGTATGGTGTATGGTGCAAAGTGAGCATACCCTGCATAAGATATAATCTCCCCAAGACCTCCTAAGGAGTGGCCATCATCAATGCTACCCATGGCCTCAGGTAGACCATGAAGTCCAGAAGGAAGAATGCTCCTTCCTTGAGACATTTCCTACACATATATGGTTAAGGAATGCACACATTCATTATATAAATCATTATGAAACCAAATAGTATCCTTACCATATGCTTTGCCCATGTAAATGGAGTGGCTCATAGATGAATCCCCTCTCATCCTCAAAGAGGGAAGAGGCGGTTGTGATAACTCCCCCAAAGAGTTATGTATCTCCTCCATCTCCACATAATCCATGCATCTCCTCAAATGATGATATATCTCCTCTTCAAAGCCTTCCCAAGTGTACCCCTCCATGATGGTGTGGTATGCTCTCATACAATAAGTGTGGTTGAAGAGAAAATATTTGTGAGCTGCTTGTAGTAACCTCTCCTTGAGCTTGGAAGCTCTAGATAAGAAGATACTACCATGATTGTAGATGACCTCATATCTGACTCAATATCCCTCCTCATGCAGCTGGTCATCCAATATCATACAAGCAGAATGATCCTTGGAATAATCCATCAAAAGTTGGGATTTCCAATATGGATCTATCCTCCATAATGACAGCGCTGATGATCTATCACAAAGAACACCTGTCATATGGTTTTCCTCCTATTTGACATATCCCATGCCAAAGATGAAATTTAGAAGGCTGCTATCCTTCCCGTGCTGCTCTTGCCACAACACAAAATATAAAATGAGAGTGGGTAATGATGTTGTTGGGAAAATGTCTCTCCTCTCCTTGAGTCAACCCAAGACTCCCAGTGCTGTATCAAGTTCTCCCAAAGTCCTCACCCCTCTCGAATCAATGAGTGGTGCAACCTAGTTTGAAGCATCCCTCATCATCTCCTGATCTGGTGGTCTCCCTGGTGTAATACCTCCATGCCATGAGACATCAATATCAAGAGTAGAATGCATCTATTAATGCAGAGCCTTTTCCTTGCCCTCACTGCACAAATCATTATTCCTCTTCTGTGCATCAACCTCCTGAAATAAATATGGGTGTTTTCTCCTCATCATATGATGCTAGTCATTCTCCCTACCTCCTCCTTTCATCTGCATGGTTTCACAATATGTTAATAATGGCACATGTTGTTCATGGGTTGTGACTTGATCTCCACATGTGAGATCCTTTGGGATTCCTTGTGAGCATACAAGAATCCCTCTTGTGGAAGCAAGGGTTCCACCTTCGTCTCCATGAGGTGCGAGATATGCTCTAGATTTGACAACGTTGTTACCCTTAGCCTTTTCTCCTTCCTCAACATGAATGGCCAACCTTTCAATAAGAGGATCCTCTTTTGAGAAGAAGATATCCATGCCCTTCTTTCCAGGAGTATGAGATATATATCTTGCCTCTAGCAAGGTATTGTGCAAGATATCAGCCTCTTTAATAGTTTTCTGAAGTGGAGTTTGGTTTACAGATTCTTCCAACACATGCAAAGTTTTTTTTAATTTTGGTTTGTTTAGCTCCACCAAAGGTGTTTCAGAATGTTTCTCATCAAACCTTTCCACTATCCTCCTAGTGAAATTTACATAAGCATAAGTACTTGCATTTCTTAACGAAAAATACTCGAACATCTGCCAAGTATAGGCATTACATTCAAAATGCAGCACTGCAACTTTGATCGCTTCAGTCTCGGAAACATGGTGTTGCTGCAAATAGATGTCTAGCTCCTCCACCCAGGCCCTAGCTAAACATTGAGGTGAAATATGAAAAGTAGATAGAGAGAATATACCTACATCATGCTACTTGCCCCTTTCCACCTTGATCTTGAAAAATTGGTGGAAGTTGATGTGATCTTTGAACCTCTTAGTCTGAGCTTCATATTCTTGCAGATAATCCCTAAGAGTATCCTTCTTAGGCATTTCTTCTTCTTTCATCTCCCTCATAGTAAATTTGGGAATATGACTGTGCTGTGAATCATAATGTGTGGCTGCATGCTCACACTCATCATGCAAACATCTAAGGCTTGCTTCAGATTCAAACCCCTTTGGAAATTCCTTATACATCTCCCTTCTCATATTCTTGATATCTCCATGAATGCCTTGCATAGTTTGAAAAATAAGGTTTGAGAGCCTCTCTTCCTTCCTTCCTCCAAATAATGGAGTCTTATTTTTGTCTTTTCTGTACATCTCTTCTTTTTCTGATAGCATAATGGTGCAGATCCATAGGCTGAGCCAAGATTATGCTCTAATACCACAATAATATCCCAAAATGGAAATAACAATAATACAAGACATAAAAATGGAGATATCACTCATAAAGCAACACAAAAAATGAAAGAATATCATATAGCCATCATATTAATGTCATAGCTACAAATGTATACAAGATCTTGAGGAAATAATCACTCAAGTTATAGAAAACAAACCTCAAGAGAACATGTACATGAAATTTGAAGAACAATGCTACACAAATAATGCCCAAGACTATGACAATGCAGTTTTATTAAGTATAACTGCTACTAGAAAGTTTCAATACATAGATCTTAAAATATATGTCTCATACAATGTGGGGAGTAAATATCTAAGCTCCCAAACACATTTTCAAGACAACCCGAAAAGGATTTCCTAAAATATGCAAAAGTACAAAACCATCGTAATGCAGCCCTAGGACTAAATAGCAGCTGCAACTAAAGAACTAGATGAAGATGGCTGTAGATGATACATATGAATATTGGGTATCCTCCAATAGATCCTTGAGGTGAAAGGCTATTCCAATCACTGAAGATCTCACCCTCTGATCAAACATTGCAACCCCTCACTGCAAATGCTCACTAAAATAACATAGTCCAAGAGGTATACTACATTTTCGGAGATGGAAAATAGGTTGAAATAGTGCCAAGATCTGAAATATGCTCCAGAATATTCCTCACTTATCTCCCAAAGAGAAGAATGCTTCCTCCTCTGAAAAACTAGCTCCGGAAGTGGGTTTCTCAACCCTCCACTACAACACCCTGCAACACAACACAATCCTCTGCAGAACTGCGTTGTAGATGAAGATTGAAGCTTGGCCTTAAGCTTGAGTGTGGAAAATGAAGTGAAATATCCCCTAAGAGGCCTCTCAAGAAAGGATATGGGATTCTCGCTCGGGAACACCTGATGCTAAACAACACAACAATCTCAACTAAATAGCTGAAAGAATGCATAATAGTCGTGCAAACCATAAAATCAATAATCAATAACATGCCTCCTATGGCTGCCTTGCCCTCCTTATAAACAAGTGTGAGCCTTATTACCTTGGGTCCCACTCATTAGGTTTTCCACCTTCATGTAATCTTCCTCCCACTATCACTGCGCTATCTCTATTGATAAGCTACTCCATCCATACTAGTGCTATTGAGTTGGTCAAACTTCACCTTGTGCACATGTATTTTCCCTTGTTCACACATGATGGTGCTCGATATAACTATTATTATGATCCCTTTTCACATCAAGGGGGAATTCATGCCTGTTTAAGATATGTATGGGCCTCCTTACCCATTTATTAATCTAACTGGGTGTTGAAAACAAAATTAATATTCCCATTAGCTGCATGCTAATTTGGGAATATTATAGTCCTCCCCTCCCAATGTTGCTTTTCCTCAAGAAACTGAAAGGATAGAACTGAAGAGCCTCCTCTCCTCCTCTTGTAGCATCACTATAAAATAAACTCCTCTAAGGAATATGATTTTGGCTCATCAATAAATCTCCATATTTCCCCTCCTAAATATGCAAGTTAGCTTTTGGTGACCATCCCAAATAGCTATCATCATGAAGAATTAAAACACCCAAGGATGCAACAAGGTGTTGTTTAGAGGTCCTCTCGAGGCATGGAATATGAAATGCAATGGGAACTATCATCCCCATGTGAAATCTCCACCCCCAAGCTATCATCTGTAAAAAATGAGTCACTTCCTAACATGGCAACTCATGGAAAAGTTCCTCCCAATTGTTCATGAGAGGCATAACCCTAGTGCTCCAAACAATCACATGGCCCACCTCATAAAGAAGAAAGAGATTTAATGTAGTGGCCATATCATATCCCATACTCCTCTTGAAGCATGGAGCATAAAAGGTGTGGGAATTTTCATTCCCCATGGACACATCCAAATAATGTGTCTCTCCTGCAAACATTCTCCCAACAAAGATAAGAACAACATCAACATAGAGAATCATAATGAGAATCATGCTTACTACCATATGTAACAAGGGAGAAGGAAAATGGAAAATGGTCCCTCAAGTGAAACCAGTGCAATTTTACTCTCAACCGCATCATAAAATTGCATGATGTGTGGCTTTCCATCCACTTATTTTCTACCCCAATCTCCTCACAAGTTTAGAGAAGGTGGATGGTGTATGGTGCAAAGTGAGCATACCCTGCATAAGGTACCATCTCCCCAAGACCTCCTAGTGAGTGGCCATCATCAATGCTGCTCATGGCCTCAAGTAGACCATGAAGTCTAGAAGGAAGAATGCTCCTTCCTTGACCAATGTCCTGCACATATAATGTTAAGGAATGGACATATTCATTATATAAATCATTATGAAACCAAACAATATCCTTGCCATATGATTTTCCCATGCAAATGGAGTGGCTCATAGATAAATCCCCTCTGATCCTCAAAGAGGTAAGAGGTGGTTTTGATAAATCCCCCAAAGAGTTATGTATCTCCTCCATCTCCACATGTTGCATGCATCTCCTCAAATGTTGATATATCCCAAGTGTACCCCTCCATGATGGTGTGGTATGTTCTCATAGAATAAGTGTGGCTAAAGAGAAAATATTCATGAGCTACTTGTAGTAACTTCTCCTTGAGTTGGGAAGCACTAGATACGAAGATCCTACCATGATAGTAGATGACCTCATCTCTGACTCAATATCCATCCTCATGTAACTGGTCATCCAATATCATACTAGTAGAAATATTCTTGGAATAATCCACCAACAGTTTGGATTTCCAATATGGATATATCCTCCATAGTGATAGCGCTAATGATCTATCACAAAGAACACCTGTCATATGGCTATCCTTCCCATGATGCTCCTGCCACAACACAAAATCTAAAACGAGAGTGGGTAATGATGATGTTGGGAGAATGCCTCTCCTCTCCTTAAGTCTACCCAAGACTCTCAGCGCTGTATCAAATTCTCCCAAGGTACTCACCCCTCTGGAATCAATGAGTGGTGCAACCTAATGTGAAGCATCCCTCATCATCTCTTGATCTGGTGGTCTCCTTGGTGGAATGCCTCCATGCCATGAGACATCAATATCAAGAGTAGAATGCATGTATGAATGGATAGCTTTGTCCCTGCCCTCACTATGCAAATAATTATTCCTCCTCTATGCATCAACCTCCTTAATTAGATAGGGGTGTGTGATCCTCATCATATGATGCTAGTCATCCTCCCTACCTCCTCCTTTCATCTGCATGGTTTCACAGCCTATCAATAATGGCACATGTTGTTCATGGGTTGTGCCTTGATCTCCACATGTGAGATCCTTGGGATTCCTTGTGAACATACAAGAATCCCTCTTGTGGAAGCAAGGGTTCCACCTTCCTCTCCATGAGGTGTTAGATATGCTATAGATGTGACAGCTCTGTTACCCTTAGCCTTTTCTCCTTCTTCAAAATGAATGGGAAACCTTTCAGTAAGAGGATCCTCTTTTGAGAAGAAGATCTCCATGCCCTTCTTTCCAGGAGTATTAGATACAGATCTTGCCTCTAGCAAGGTATTGTGAAATATATCAGCCTCTTTAACAGTTTTCTGAAGTGGAGTTGGGTTTAAAGATTCTTCCAACACATGTAAATTTTTTGTTTGTTTTGGTTTTTTTAGCTCCACCAAAGGTGTTTCAGAATGTTTCTCATCAAACCTTTCCACCATTCTCCGAGTGACCTTTGCATAAGAATAAGTATTTGCATTTCTTAATGAAAAATACTCAAATATCAACCAAGCATAGGCCTCACCTTCAAAATGTAGCATTGCAACATTGATGGCTTCAATCTCAGAAACTTGGTGTTGCTGCAAATAGATGTCTAGCTCCTCCACCCAGGCCCTAGCTGAACATTGACATGAACCATCAAATCTAGATAGAATGATTCTACCTAAACCATGTTTCTTACTCCTTTCCACCTTGATGTTACAAAACTCTTGGAATTTGATGTGATATTTGAACCTCTTGTTTTGAGCTTCATATTCTTGTGGATAATCCCTAAGAGTCTCCTTATTAGGCATTTCTTCTTCTCTCATCTCCCTCATATTAGATATAGGCATATGACTGCACTGTGAATCATAATGTGTGGCTGCATGCTCACACTTATCATGCAAACATCTAGGTCTTTCCTCAGATTCAAACCCCTTTGGAGATTCCTTGCACATCTCCCTTCTCATCTTCTTGATATCTCCATGAATGCCCTGCATAGTTTGAAAAAGAAGCTTTGAGAGCCTCTCTTCCTTCCTTCCTCCAAATAATGGAGTCTTCTTTTTTGTCTTTTCTATACATCTCTTATTTTTCTGATAGCATAATGGCTAAGATCCACAGGCTGAGCCAAGATTATGCTCTGATACCACTGTAATATCCCAAAATGGAAATAGCAGTAATACAAGACATAAGACTGGAGATAGCAGTGATAAATAAACACATAATATCTAAGAAGATCATATAGAAACAATTTTAATGTCATAGCAACAAATTTATACAAGATCTTGAGGAAATAATCACTCAAGTTACATAACACAAGCCTCAAGAGAACATGTACATGAAATTTGAAGAACACTCCTACACAAATAATGCCCAAGGCTATGAAAACGTAGTTTTATTAAGTATAATTTCTACTGGAAAGTGTCAATACATAGATCTGATTATATATTTCTCATACAGTGTCAAGAGTAAAGATCTAAGCTCCCAAACACATTTTCAAGACAACTCGGAAAGGATTTCCTGAAATATGAAAAAGTACAAAAATGTCGGAATGGAGCCCTAGGAATGAATAGTAACTATAAATCAAGAACTGGATGAATATGGTTGTAGATGATACATATGAAGAATGAATCTCCTCCAATAGATCCTTCAGGTGAAAGGCTAATCCAATCACTGAAGATCTCACCCTCCGATCAAACATTGCAACCCCTCACTGCAAATGCTCACTGAAATAACGTAGTCCAAGAGGGATATTATGTTGTAGGAGATGGAAAATAGGTTGGCCTAGTGCCAAGATCTGAAATATGCTCCATAATCTTCCTCACTGATCTCCCAAAGAGAAGAATGCTTCCTCCTGTTAGGGTCCTATAAGTATAGGCTTCATAATTTGGCATTGACTTATGATAGTCTTGTAAAATATGTACATACCTTGCTTTCTGTAAGTTGTTTTCCCATATTTTGTAAAAAAAAAAAAAAAAATAGAAAATCAAAAAGAGGGTAAAAGTCCTAAAAGAAAGATCAAATGACTTAGAAAAAATATAGACCCCAAAAGAAAAAGAAATAAAACATGAAAGTGTGCAAATCCAAATACCACTACTTTTTACTTTGTTACTGATGATTATAGCAGAGTGTCAATAAATGCCATAATCCATGATGAGTTGAACTGCTTAAACTTGACTTGTCATGATTTCAATTTTATTGTTGTAGAATAGTGAATAAAGATTATTCAGACAGTTTAATCCTGACTAATTAGTAGATAGGTAGAGAATAAATAGGAGCTCATCAGTTTAATCTGAGCCCTCGAATGGTATAACGTAGATTTAGATAGTTTTTATGCTTTCAAAAGAATAAAATGTTTCAAGGTAGCAAGCTCAAATGCACCTGCAGACTCGAAGAAAAAATGTTAGATTAAAGTTGGGTAGGTAGAAAGAAGTGGGAAAAGCATGTAAATATTCATCACCGGACAAATAATCACTAATTCCCCTTCCCCTATAGTTATTCTGCATTCTAGACTTTTAGTCAAAGAGGCTCAAAGCATTTCTCTGACTTCTGTTGGGACCAGACCCAAGGCTCAATGACTGATAAGTTAAAAGTGTTGAATTCCTATCTTAAATCCCTAATTATCATCATTTACCCTTCATACACTCATTACTATTCAATTTCATAAGTAAGCACCTTTTTTACTTAATGAAATATGGAATTTCCCATTTGACTAACTCCCTTCATTTATAAAAGCATAAAATCCTACAAAAGCATTATATCCTAAGTTAAAAGTGGTGAAATTATAAATGATAAAAGCTTTGCTTTAATATTTTCACTTTACTTAGTCATGTAATTGTATTTTTGGTGTATTTCATTGTCCCTTCTCATATTAACTTCTAATTTATATATTAAATCCCTAAAAATGACCTTTTCCTATTAATATAGTTCCCTTTATATTAATACCCTTTAAATCCACTATTATAAGTTTTTTTGTCAAAGTAATTATCCACATGCGGAAATAAAAAGCCCCAATTACAACCACTTTGGCATAAAACTAACATTATGTAAAAATCCCACCCCTATAGTGAATAGAAATTCCCACAGTCTATAACTATATAATAAAAATAAAATATAAAACATTGTTACTACCCGCCTCACGTGCCTTTTTTCACATATATATAAACTCTCTTTATATATACAACACCGACCATTATACCCTTTTCAACCATATGTCTGCATATATATTAAATCAATTGTAAAGGAAATTTGGTTATAAATCGTATTTCATAAAGTTTTTATTACATTAAACCATGCGCTATCATATAAGTTGCCCAAGCCCTACCCAACCTTTCCACTGCAACTTTACAATTGATCCCGACCATTCGCTCCACTCTTCCAGATCCAACGCCCGACGATGCACTTTGCGCTCATAAACCAAACGATGACCCAAAGCTCAAATGAGTGCAAAATAGGCTATTTTCATGAATCCACCCTTGGTAACGTGTCGTGTTCTTATTTCATCGCGTTTGATTTGGTTAAAACCATTTACTACCCATTACCAATGCGAAAACTATTTCTTGTTTTCACATTCGAAAACAAAAACCGTCCGGCCTTTTGATATGAATAACATTTATTACAATCAATGAAGATTTATAACAAAGTTTTAAAACCTTTATTACACTATTTTTTCAATGCCATTCCTGCACCCAACTGTTAAAAAAGCTCCACTTAGCCATTTTTAAGCTCCCAAAGCCTTGTTGTAAACCTTGGTTTATCAATTTCACGCCTGAAATTGTAGATTTAACAGCAAAATTCATGTTTGAAGACCAGATTGAGATTTTATCCATAAAGATTGCCAGAAAATGCTTAAAAACATGACAAACCCTCCCAAAATTTCTCCAAAAATTACTATTGTCTATAAAGCCTCTTTTTTAAGCCAAATCTTCAGTTTAAACCCCTGAAAATCAATTCCATGGCTTGAAAAGGTTTTAAAACCTATAGATTACCTGAAAAAATCCATTTTATTCAGAAAACCTGTGTTATATATCATAAACCTATTGCACGTGTCCTAGATTCCCTATTGAGCATTAAAATAATCACTGAAGCTATCTTTGCCAAAAAAAAATTTGAATTTACCCTATGTTTCAACAAATCCAACTACTGCAAATTGTATAATCTTGCTTTAGTTATTTAAAAATGACTAAGAAATAAGTGATACCTAAATCTGGAGGATCCAAGCCTGTTAAACCTGGAGGATCCAAACCTCCTAAGTCTGAAGCATCAAAAGCCCTAAAATCCACTCCTGCACTCACTAAAAAAACCACTTTGTCTGTCAATCCCCTTCAGCCACCAGTACCTAATGAATAAATCATCCCCTTAACTGATTTGGATTATAAAATTGCAGACCCTATAGTAGAATTCAACCTATTGGAGGTTCACAATTGGTTTTATGAAAATTCCTAGATAAAGATGATATGCCTATCTGGGAGACAAATTTACCCAAATATGTAGTCCCATTAACACACCCTGGTCAAGACTTGATAAGATTGTGCCAAAAGTACAATGTTCCAGACCAAAGAGAAATTGTAAATGCTGATAGGGAGATTCTATTTTCTATCACTGCAGAGTCCATAAATGAAATTTTGTAACTACAGTTTGACCCTAAGGTAGTCCCCCTATCCATTGAAGCAATAAATCAATTATATTTGGGATTATATTTCCCTAAGATATTTATGATTTTCCAGAATTTTATGCCATCTCATGTGGACATTCCAAAGCTAAATCCTCCTTACTCCACTTCCAAATTTCTTGAAGGGTCTAGACATGTGATATCAATGCTTTCTTTCATTCTAGGATACTTCACAGATGAATTCACTGATGAATCCATCCTTGGTTTTTTATCTACTTTATCTCCTAGTCAACCTCCTGAAATAATCTTTGACTATGCCAGCTTTATAGCTGATAGTATCCACTATCAATTGACCAAACTACCCACTGAAGGGGTGTTTAGATATTCATCATACTTACTTCACTTGTTCTTGTATTTTCAATGTGACAAGTTTCCAATGGCATTACAAAAAAATGGATTTAGAGGGCCAGCCTCTATCCATTATTTTCTAGACCACTTTACTAAGGACAGAAAGCAGTGAGATCAGTTTCAAAAAAATTTCAGATCTATTTCTCCAACCAACAATGAGTTTACTGTACAAGGCAGATCAGCCCAGGATAAATGAAGAAATGAAGAAAATCTTGCAGTTAGCAGAACATTTCAAAATGGGAGATTAGTTTTTATATTACAAGCACACAGAATTGAGAATTTTTGGATCTAATCTCCAACCTTACAAATTACCCAAGTATTTGACTATCAGAGTCTTTTCTTTAGAATATTTAATACGGGTTTTGAATTCTGATGCCATCAATTTTATGGCTTCCAAAAAGAAAACCCAATTCAAATTAAAGAATCACATTGGTCCTTTCATTGTGAATAATAGAGATGCTGATAAGGAGATAGAAAAAAGATTGCCAGAGCTAAAATTGCAGGTAAGTTTCCCTTGGAATTATGACCCCCAAGGTCTTCTAAGTAGTATAAGGGTTAAATGTAAAGTACATCCTTTCATACATGAATCTAAGCT
This sequence comes from Pinus albicaulis, assembly GCA_034641835.2. Taxonomy (NCBI): domain Eukaryota; kingdom Viridiplantae; phylum Streptophyta; class Pinopsida; order Pinales; family Pinaceae; genus Pinus; species Pinus albicaulis. The sequence continues at coordinate 132,138,240 of CM076583.1, read as the reverse complement.
AGATATTGAAAAAAATGCAAATCATAAAGAATGGAGAGGAAACACTTTGATAGATACAACTGCCAATGAACAACCAACAGGAAAAATTGATACCACACTTTCCATGGTAACCTCAAAACAGCTAGAATCTTCAAATATAAGAAGCAGAGATGATGGATCATACACATCAGAGACTACTACAAAGACTAAATTCAAGCTCATCTACAGCAAAAGGCCCAAGCTCACTACTATTGAAAAAGAGAAAGCTATTGATGTTGAAGATGCAAATGAGCCTGAGGTAAACAATAATGAGGCTACAGTAATAATAAATGAAACTCTTGCAGACATACATAAAGATCAAACAACAGGTGAACATGATACTCATATGATTGAAAGAAAGAAAATTATGGAGGCTTCTTCCTCACAAACAATTGAGGAAAAATACCTAGACATCAAAGAAAGGTACAAACAATTTAAACAAAAGAATGAAGAGATCAAAACTAATATTTTCTCTCAATTTCTTAAATAGAAGCCAGGGAATTAGAACAGGTTACAGCATTTGAATACTCCACAAAAAAAATTATCATGTCATATTTGCAACCAACTACTTCAACACCTAAGACAGTGGCAGACTACAAAAAGGTTTAGCTTGAAGTAGATACAGAAAATGTACATGAATTAGACCAAATACAATTCCACAGACATAGCTCTGAGATGTTATATTATATTGTGGTAACAAAGGCTATGAGTGCTACAAAGTTGCAGAATACCATTACTAACATGCAGGATCAAATGAAGCTAGATAAAGGCTCTTTGTATGCTAAGCATCTAAGGATTAATGCTTTAGAAGACTTAGTTTTGCAGGTGGGAGTTGATCCTTTAGATGTTCCAGCAGCAAAGATATTAAAAATAAAATAAAAATGAAGATATTATAGCTTTGAGGAAACAACTAAAGCTTCCTCAAAGTGAACACCCTCAAACTAAAAAAATTATTCAAGAAAATGCATAAAAAGAAGACATGATGCAGTTGATTATCAAACTAACTGCTCAAATCAAAGAAATGGAAACACAATTGGATCAACTTATGAAAGAGAAAGAACCTGTCAAAGAAACTGAAGCTCCAATTATCCCCTCAGTCATACCAGTAATTATTACAGTTGTGGCCTCTACATTGGGGGAAAAATTAGCACCTAATGTGCCAATGGCAACTGCAGTGCCAGTGCATTCAGCTACAACATCAGCAACATATTCTTCAACCACACGGGTATAGCACACAGATGATGCAGGGAAAGTAGTAAAATCTATGGAGGAATTATCACTAAAAAAAAAAAATTAATAGTTTGAAAAAGATGTTTCAAAATATGGAAGTTTCCAAAAAAACAACATTAATCAATGCCAACAATTATGAGCAAAGGGCCAAAGCTTTAACTAAGTTACCATTTAAATGTTTTCTGCTGATTTCTGGTGTTAGGAACCCTCCATTGCTCCTACTCTCGTTTGACCCTTGCCTCCTTCCTCCATTGTCCGGATGAAAGTATCCTTCATTGCCCTTTATCCCGACTATACCATTTCATCAAAAACCTTTTACCCAAAACTCTGAGGGTTATCTACCTTGCCTTGAATAAATTTGCACCCTTTTTTCCTTGTTTTCTAGTATTTCTATTTAGACTTAGACTCCATATCCCAGTGGACTAGTAGATCTCTCTCTAGTTTAATCCAAAGTGATTTTTACCCACCAAACATCTTAAAAAAAAACCAAATTGAACTATCATAACTAGCCTAAAACATTAAATCAAGACAAAGATAAATCTTAAAGAGAGAGCCATCTCTGAATTCTAGGAAGGCTAGATCCTAGGATTTGAATTAGGTTTGTGGTTACCCCTAGTTTTCTTAAACTAAAAACCAAAAGCCCACAACTTTGAGAAATTACTAGGGTGATAACATACTGGCGACTCCACTGGGGAATCTAACCAATCTCCAGTTTTAAATTTAGTCTTAAAGGAATATATTTCATTTATCTTTTTACTTTAAGATTATTTTTAAAGGTTGTGGGTATTCATAAACAGTCATTCTAGCTTCTAGGAAAACCTACTATACCAGGTCTAATCCGGATCCTAAGCCTGCAGTTATAGTAGATAGTCCAGAACAGATTGGAAAAAAGAAAAAACAAATTGTCAATTTAGAAACTGAAATACCATTAAGAAAAGCCAATTCTTTACCCAAAGAATTAGTGAGCTTAAATGATATTGATTTTGATTTCAAGTTTGAAAATTCTTTGTTAAAAATAAATCTGAAACTGATTTAAAAGATATTGTCATAGATCCTGTTTTTAACTCATTTTTTAATGCAAAATAGAATATTATTTCAGCAAAAATAAAATTAGATAAATTTGAATCTCAAAGTCAAGTAGAAAGGATTAATGTTACACTGATTAAAGACATTGATGAAGCTATTAAATTATCCCATTTATTATCTTACATTAAGCCTCTAGTTTCTCAATTGCACACAACAATAATTCCAGCAGTGGATTCAACTCTGTATGTTGTCACCTCATTTTTAGATTCCACTGCAAGTTCATCTACCCAACAATTTATTCCTAAGTTTCCTTTGCAGCCTAGGATATAATAACCCTCATCCACTCAATCCACTGCATCCACTAGTTTTATAAGCACTACATCTTTATTTCCAAGTAGTTCCATATATATACCAGCCTATTTTCCAAGTTCTTCAAGTACAGCTTTCAACACATCAGCTACCATATCCAGCATTGTTCCTATCATCACTATTATACCTCCCAGTTTAGCAAAACTTCAAGCCATGGCCGCTAGGTATTCTCCCCTTGCCTTACCCCAAAACCTCCATGATATGCCTCAGGATTACCAAAAAAATGTACCATTATTTGATGGTATTTCCCAATATACTGCTCAACAACATGTCATAAAAATGACAAATTACTGTGAAATTTATGAAATTGATGAGTCAGATGTTCTGATGAGGTTATTTGCCCAAAGTTTGACAGGAGAAGTAAAAAAATGGTTTAAAAATTTAACTGCTAATAGTATATCTGATTTAGCTGCATTTCATAGAATATTTTTAAATAAATGGGAAAAGAAAAAGAACTCCCTTCAAATTTTGTCTGAGTTTGATGCTTTAAAAAGATCCCCTAATGAGTCTATACAAGATTACTGCACTAGGTATAACAATGTTTATAATGCCATTCCTGCACCTCTTAAACCTATGCCATACTCTATTCTACTCAAATTCCCTGATAGATTTGATACAGATATGGCATATCAATTAGGAGAAAGAGATGCTGAAACATTAGAATAGATGCAATTAGATGTTGTTAGTGTAGAGATTAATATTCTAGCTAGAAAAGCTAGACTTAGGAATGAAAGGAGAGTCACAATCAAAGAAGAAACATCAAATTTAGATGCTAAATTAGATTTATTTGCTAAAAATTTAGAAAGGGTGGTTGATATATTAGACAATATTGAGAGAAAACCACAATGCGATAACCAACCACAAATCAGAAATCCCAACTTCAGAAAAAACAATAACACTGGAAAAGCTAAGGAAGCGTCTCCAGATCAAAACATTAGGCCCCCATTTCAAGAAAGCTATGCTGAGAGTTCTCAAAATAATGATGAAGATGAGGATAACATCAATCTAATAATGGGGATAGATGAAGACAACACTATTTTCCTCACTCAGGAGGATCAAGAACTTTTTGAGCTTCAACAACTCAAAGTAAAATCTAGTGAATCCTTTGATTTTAAACAAGGTTATGACTTTTCTATTAATGAAATTAATAGTCAGTATAACCTTAGAAACGGAAAAAACAATGAAACTTCTATTAGAAGCAGTTCTCAAAATCAAACTAAAAATGATGTAGAAACCCCAAAAACAAAAGTTTTGCAAATTCTCCCAAGGGAAAAAAAGCAAAATTCGAATCCTTCCAGTCCTAAAAAATTGCCAAACCCAAAAATTGTTGACATCATTGATGAAGTGGCCCAATCTTCTAAAGATGCACTAGAAGCTAATCCTACAAAAGCCTCTAATTCAATGAAAACAACAATTCCTGATCCTAATAAGAATCATGCTAATTCTAAATCCGCAAATCCCAAAACTGTTAACACCAAAGCTTCTGCTGAAAGTTCAAAATCTGAAAAAAATTATGCTACCCCTGAATCTATCCCAGAAAAGAGAACTAAAGATAGCAAAAGTCAAGAAACCCAGATAGAGAACAATAAAACAACTGAAGATAAAAGTACATATGTTGAAATTCAAGAAAAACCAACTTAGATAACAGTTACAAAATATGAATTACTTCATATTAGTAAGTCTCAACCCTCATTCAACATTCAGACTGAAATAATTAAGTTAAAAATACCAATTCCTTTAACATAATTGGTAAAGAATGACTTATATAAATCAAAAATTACAGAAACTTTGAATATGAATGATGGTGAAGATGCCATTAATTTGAATGACGATCAACCAGAGCTGATATTTGGCCCTGATGTAAATGGTAAGCATTCAGATGGAACAATGCCTCCTTTCTATATCAGTCTTACTATTCACGATCAGATTTTACACAATGCAATGCGAGATTCAGGAGCTTCCCAAAATTTAATGCCGAAAGCTATTATGGAAGCTCTAAATCTAGAAATAACCAGGCCTTATAAAGATTTATTCTCTTTTGATTCCAGAAAATTTAAGTGCATAGGATTGATAATTGACTTATGTGTCAATTTGGTTCAGTACCGTGGTAAGAGTATGGATATTGTAGTAGCTGACATCCCACCAAAGTATGGTATGCTTCTTTCTGCTCATGGGGAGAAACGTTGCAAGGATCTCTACAATTAGACATGACCTATGCTACTATATCAGTATTTGGACAGCCCAAGAAACTTTATAGGGAAACTTTAATGAATTTCATGGTCAGCAGTGCAGAAAGGTCTATAAATTACCCCATTTATTCAACACCAAATGACCTTGATTCCTTCATTTTATGTAACTCTGATAAAAATTAAATCTAGACAGAACTGATTGACATAAATCCAAAACCAAATAATGACAATATTTTTCATGAAGCCCTTTGGCACTTAGATTTTGATGGCTCTATGAAAAAAATAGGGGTAGGAGCTGGAATATGGATCACAAAAATCGAAACAGGTCATTTAGAAGGACATGCCTTTAGAATCAACTTTAAATGTACTAATAACATGGCAGAGTATAAGGCACTTATCTTAGGCCTCCAAATCATCAGAAAATTAGGAGGTAAAAGAATTTTAATTGTGGGAGATTCGAAATTGATCATTAAGCAAGTAAATGGGGATTATTCTCTTCATAATCCTAGATTAGCCAGATATAGAGATGCAACAATTGATTTATGTGAAGATTTATTAGAATGTAAGTTTGCTAATATACCTAGAAAACAGAACATTCAAGCTCATTGCCTAGCAACCTTTGCTAGCACATGTAACTTACATTTTCAACCTACACATAGGTATATTACTGAAGTTAAATATAGACCCATTGTCCTAGACAATGTCAAATACTGGCAAATTTTCTCTGAAGATGAACAGATTTACCATTTTCTGAATAATGAGGAAGAATTTCAGAATTGTAATATAGATTCAGATTTTAATTATGAAATATATAACATAGATGTACATAAATTTAACAAACCTACTGTATTTACTCAATCTGACATAGATAACTTAGAGAAGGTGGATATAGAGGAATTTATTGAATAACAAATTGACATGTTAGATCTAAAAGATAATTTTTTACCTAAAGGCTTAACTCCTTTGGAGGACTTTTTTGATTCCAATGATGTGCCTAAAAACCCAAAATGGAACCAGTCAGGTCTGACATTGAAGAACTTAACATTGGGACAAAAGTAAAACCAAAAATGATCAAATTTTCAAAATCTTTACCCTCTCAAGAAAAAGAAAAATACATGGAACTTTTAAAGGAGTATCAAGATTTGTTTGAATGGAGTTATTAAGATCTAAAAGCATATGATACAAACATAATTCAACACAAGATTCCTATAAAAGATGATCAGAAACCATTTAAACAAAAATTGAGGAGGATTAATCCTGTCTTATTACCTTTGATAGAAAATGAGGTTAAACGCATGTATGATGCCCAAATCATTGCACCAATCAGATATTCTGATTGGGTATCAAACTTAGTACCTACCAGGAAGAAAACAGGTGAAACTAGATTATGTGTAGATTTTAGAAATCTCAATAAAGTATCATTTAAGGATAATTACCCTTTACCCAAGATGGATCATATTTTACAAAGGGTAATTGGTTCTTCCAGGATATCTTTATTGGATGGTTTTTCAGGATATAACCAGATACTTGTCCAAAAGGAAGACCAAGCCAAAAAACCTTTTACCACTCCTTAGGGCACTTTCATATATGTGAAAATGCCTTTTGGTTTGATGAATGTTGGAGCTACTATTCAGAGGGCTATGGAAATAGCCTTTGCTAAGGAAATACATGAATTCTTGGTTATTTATTTAAATGATATTACTGTATTTTATAAGTCAAATAATGAACACTTGGATCATTTGAGACAAGTTTTTATTAAATGTATAAAATTTGGTATATCTTTAAATCCTAGGAAAACTCTTTTTGGACTAGAGGAAGGGAAATTACTAGGACACATAATTTCAAAGGAAGGTATTAGGATAGATCCTGCAAGAATAGAGGCCATTCTAAACATTCATCCACCTAGAAATATCAAAGAGTTACAAGCATTTTTAGGTAAAATCAATTTTTTAAGAAGATTTAATTCTAACTTGGCAGAAATCATCAGAGAACTGAATAAAATGGTTAAAAAGGACTCTGTTTTAAATGAAAATTGAAGAAAAACAATCATTCTAGACTTTAAGAAATATTTTATAATCTTTTCATTTGCATCAGAACATACCGTAGCTACAGTTCTACTACAGAAGAATGATCAAGGTTTTGAACAGCCTATAGCCTTTTTTAATAAAACTCTTAAGGATGCACCTCTTAAATATAACATAATGGAGAAACAAGATTTGGACTTGGTTAAAGCCATAAAATATTTCAGAGTTTATATTCTTTACTCCCACATTATTGCCTATCTCCCTAATTCTATAGTAAAGGACATTCTCACTCAGGATGGTCCTGATGGCAAAAGAGGAAAGTGGATTGCCACTATCCTAGAATATGACATAGAGATTAAACCAACTAAACTCATTAAAGGACAGAGATTGGCCATATTGATGGTTGAATCCAATTGCAATGCTTTAGATATAAATTTTATTGCTTAGGTTGATAACCAGGAAGAGATGGCGACTCCATTGATCAGTGAAGACTTTCTAGACTCACCATGGTACTCAGATATTATATTTGTACTTACACATTTACAAGTTCCTCCTGGATTAACAAGGACTAAAGCTAGATTTATTAAACTCAAATCAATGAGATTTTGTATTATGAATAGTGTGCTTTATTGGAAAGAACAAAGTGGGATATTACTGAACTATTTACTAAAATTAGAAGCTAACAAAATTCTTGGAGAATTTCATGTAGGTGATTATGGAGGACACTTATATTGGAAAAGTACTGCAGATAAGATTCTTAGAGCTGGTTTTTACTGGCCTACCTTATTTTTTGTTATTAATAAATTTGTTACTTCATGTCAGAGATGTCAAATTTTTGAAGAAAAAAGAAGTTGTTACCTTTACCCCTAAAGCCAATTTCTACTGAAATTCCATTTCAACAATGGGGTTTAGACTTCATTGGAGAAATTCACCCTCCATCCTCTGGCCAACACAAGTGGATATTGACTGCCATAGATTATTTCACTAAGTGGATTGAAGCCATTCCTACCAGACAAGCCACTGATTCAGTCATTATCTCTTTCATAGAAAACAACCTTTTATCTAGATTTGGATGCCCACAGAAAATAATTATTGATAATGCAGCAGCATTTAAATCTAAGAAAATGATTTCATTTGTCATAAGTACTTGTTGAAGCCTCGAAAATCGGGTCTACAACAAGGGGGATACCCACCCGGTCCGGACCTTGGTTAGCAGCTCCTTTTCCGTTTGGTGTAGTGGGTCCGACTGGGGATAATGGGACTAGTTTCCCAATATGTGTGTGTGTGTGTTGAGAATAGATATTTCCTAAAAAAGTTCCTAAGTGAAATGCTTTTATTATATTTCTAATCTAATCATATGCAAATTGTATTCTAATTAAAACAGAAATATCTAATTCTAAACTAAACCCGGGATAAAATCTTGTTTATACAAACTAAAATGATTTCGAATAACAACTGGTAATAAAGATTATTCAATTGCTATAAGAAAAGAATTCAATAAAGATGAACCACTTCATATAAAAATTTAGATGAAACAGTTGTGGAAAACATATCGCATAATAAGTTATTCATACATTAAGCATAAACAAATAGTCACCACCGTACAAAAGTGCCGAATGATAACTGAAGCATTCAAGCATCAATATATAAATAATTGAACATAAATATCACTTTTAACACAGAAGCAGAAAAAGTTAAGAGATAAAAGTACCATTTATAACTGGTTCTACTCATGAGCTAGAAGCAATAATGATTTATATTTTATAAATCCAACATCTACTAAGAGTATAGAAATGCAACATCAGTAGCAGATATTAGACACATATATCAATAAATCTCATTCCATTCATTCATCAAAACCTCGTCTGAGGGTGTAGAAGTGCATGTTCTGAGGATAAGTTTTTGACAAATTTCAGAACCCCTCTCTAAATGCATGAGAAGGGTTTAAATACTACTAACTAAATATAATTATAGTTTATTACAAAAATTTAGGATTCGGTTTAAATGACTATCCTTTTTCTAGGAAAAAATAAAGTAAAAACACTAAATTTAACAATTAACTACTTGTAATTTGGTCTTTGAATTTGCAAGCATCCAGCATTGATTTGAGAAGAGGGGGTTGGACGACTTCAGATTTCAATTGTCCTGAAAAGACGGAGTCAGCAAGTGTTGGCGCGATCTTCTCAGTAGAATTAATGATGCAATTAAGAGTACTGCATTGACTGTGTGGTTTTACTAGACAGGTCCAGTAAGAATCCCAGTTTAATTTTGTCAATCCTTGAATTGATTTTTCCTTTTCTTCCGCTTTTTGTTTCCACTCTGTTTGCAATTGTTGTGCTTGTGGTAGGTATCCCGGAATGGTTTCTGAAATTAAATTAATCTTGTGAAAATTCTCATTTACACAATCAGTAATGTTGCTCGCCGCTGTAGCTGCTTCCTCTGCTGCTTTTTCTGCCTCTCTGATCTGTGCATCCCATTTATTGAAGAATATTTCTTTATGACTGTCATTGATAATTAGTGCTCATACGCTTTTTCCTTCCTCTGTCTTTTGCCATGCCAAATAATTAGTAACTCTTTCATTAGTTAAATCATAATCATGTCGTAATTCTACGACATGATTAGTGATTTTATCACTTTCTTGACAAAAAGAGTTCCACTGTGAAATCTTCTGGCAAAAAATATCTTGTTGTTGCAGCAGTTGATTATTCAAAGAAATGGACTCTGTGATAAACTCTGTAAGCTTGGGGTCATCTTTATGCGTTTCTTGCATAATCTGTATTTGTTTCTCTTTTTCTACCAAGCTTTTCTGATACCCGATCTTCATTTGCTGAAACTCTTGGGGTAAATTTTCAAATTTCATCCGTGCTTCACTGTTGGCATGTGCTTGTTGCAATTGTTGTTGTAGAAAATGTATCTAATCTTCTTTTTCATTTAATAACAACCTTACCTCAGATGCTTTGTCAATAGTCGCGAAGGCATAAGCTCCTGTTATCTGAGATAATTTAGTAAGATTTTCAGTGGGATCTGTAGTAGGATCTTTCCATAAAACATCCAATTGTTCTGCATCAGTAGAGAGTGCACTTTCCAATTTTCTCTTCTTTCTTTTCTTCCTTACTACTGCTTTATGTTGCGGGCTGTAGAATATATCGAGAGGAGGAATTTCCTCTATTTTAAGTACAAGCTCGGCAGAGGGAGTAATAGGTATATGTTCCTTTTCTGTGACATTGCCACTTATTTCTGTAATCAAACCTTTTGCTGTCTGTACAGGAGTTTGTATATTCCGTCCTTCAACATTAATCAAATCATTAAATGATTCCCATTCTTTATCTAACTGAGTGCTGATGGATGGTTTCTGTACATCAAGAGGTGGGAGATTCAACTGTGGAGTAGTTGAAATCTGTTGTTGTGTCAGCTCTTTTGATTGAGCTGTATCCTTGACTGAGCCTTCACTTTTATCCTGATTAGATTTTTTAGAATGTTCAAAAATTTCTTTATCAGACTTTGACTTAGACCTTTCTGAATCTGAGCTCCCACTGAGACTGACACTAGGAGTTGGTTCCCTTGCGGGTTCCAAGCACAAATTATCCAAAGGAATAGTTGTCAATCTTATTTCTCTATATACTTTAAACTCCTGAAATTCTTCTGGGGAGAACCGTGCTTGAGCTAAATTCAAAATGTCTTTAAATGAATATTTTTCTTGAAACATATCATCAAAAAGATCTTCTTCTCCAGAAAATACTCTGAATTTGACAACAGTGGTGAAATCCTTGACAATACCATGCGGATCAAATAGCCTTCTCGAAAACTTAAACAATTTTAAACATGTAACATTGCTAACTTCCTTAAATGCGTGACCAACATCAAATAATAAAAATGCTCCACAGGAAACAGGAAATTGTGGCCAGATGGCCTTATTTTTATCCTTTAATTCTTTTGTTAAACCTCCGTCTCCACAAGTTTGATATGCAATTTCCCGAGCTATAAGCTTATCCGGAACATATAAGGGTAAAACATGAGGAGAAGAAAAGCTCCCAAAAACCCTCACATAAGTAAACAGTTCTTCTCCAAACCATCTTGCGACGGGGAGAATGTCTACTTCTGCTTCAGGAGACAACCTTGGGGCATCCTTATTATACAACACTCTATACAGAGGCAACATTATGCCATGGAAAATCTTGTAAAAATGAGGAATGAATTTTGACTCCCACAATTTTTTGTGATAAACATGGATGGGCAGGGGATCCTGAATTTTCCATTGCCAACCCATTAAAGGGAACTTAGAAACAAAGCAGATTGAATCCATAACATAGGCAGATAGATAAAAAGGAGGATAAATCCTCTAAGAGACAGTCCGTTTAGACCGGTAATTGAAAATAGTAGTGGCTAAATTATCAGACAGTATTTTGGCCCAGTCCACAATGGTAGCGTTAACAACATCATTCAATAGGGGAAGCCATTCAGGTAAAAACTTATTAATGTTAGGCTTTCCAAAAAGCCTACATAACATAGCAGCAGCAAAACAATATGGAGAAGTGAGTGAACCGGTACTGTACATACCGTGTTTATCTTTCTTCAGTGGTTCATCTCTTCCGGACTATTCTTTAGTGCATTCTGCTAAATTGGCATTTTCCTTGGCAAATTTCTCCATAAATTGTTTGTTGTAAGTTGCCTGAGGCTCAGGAAAATGATACATAAGCCTCAAATATTCTGGAGTGAATGACCCAATGAGCTCTTGACCTAGAGTTTTGAACTGTCTATCTGTGATATCAGTGCTATCCAGCACCCATTTGACCATATCTGTATATGGAAGAATTCTTGGTCTTGCTGCTATCCAATGCAAAAATGAACAAGCTAGTTCTGTAAAAGATGCTTTAGAGGAATTACTTGAACCAGCGGTAACTGAAACATCCATTACCCTTGGGTTTTCTTCTTCAAGTAAATTAAACATACCCTCCTAGGTGGTGATACCAGCGTCCTTGTTGCAAGCAGTGTCCACGTATAAGGAAGCCATCTCTTTATTTTCAGAACTCGGAGCCTTCTCTTTCTTTCCCATAATGCTCTGAAAATTGCTTTGTATAGTCTCCTGTTCTTTGTGCCTGCAGTTTTACGAATTAAGTGAGAATAATGACATGAGAAAGGTGACGGGATAGTTTTAAATGCTGAAGGCGTATGAAATATATTAATCAATCGTGAAATAACCCTTCAATCAAAACAAAATCTTTTCATTAATAATTGGCAATCCATTCATTAACTTGACATTAAGGCGCATAACAGGTCTCGATTTATGAAAAGATTTACTTTGTATAACGAGCTTTAAAGAATCTGCGATAATGTGATCTGCGATTTGCTTTGCAATATCGCAAAATCGCAGTGTCACAAATCGCAGCTTTCGTAAATTGAAATCATCGCAAACCGCAACTTTCAAATCATCACAAAAACTTTCATATCATCACAAATCGCAACTTTCATAATTCGCAATTAGTAACATCGCGAAATTGTAATATCGCGAAATCGCAATATCGCGAAATCGCAATATCGCAAAATATAATATATGAAAAATATCTGTTAATGTATTTTTTGCGATATGCGATTTGCGATAAATATTTTTTTGGATCACGTGCGATGGATGTGATATTCAAAGAAAGGTTTTATTGTAATCTATCATAAACTTAAGTTTATTTAAAGCTTTTCCCAAAGAAATTTCTTTAAGTCAATGATAGTGAGTTTTATCGAAAATGAAAACAAAACATCAATAAATTTTTTGGATTTTAAACTAAGGGTCCCCACTTAATTAGTATTATTACTATTACTAAATAAGAAGGGGGGTTGTTGCTGGCCACAACAATTGGCGATTCACTTGGAAGAACGAGTTATCTCTGCTTTTCTTTTGAATTTTCTAAAGTTTTCAAAACAGAAAATTTTCCAGAAAATCAAACTTTATTATAAAAAGACAAAGTACATTATGCTTTAATCTAAAAATGATATTTCATTTCTTCTATGATCAACTTTGACTCATTCACTTCCTCAAGCTAGTTCTTGTATCTACATTAGTCATTACTTGGTTTTAAAGATAAAAACGAAAGGCTTCTCTGTAAATCAGTTTTAAATATGCTCATGTATCGTAGGTATAGCCACTGCTACCAGCAAGCGTTTATAGCCTCGACAGGGTTACCTGTTACCCAGAAATGATCCTGTGTCCTACTTAGAAAAATATACAATTTTCAAAAAGAAATCCATATTTACACTTATTGCTTTTATTTTCTTTTTATCCTTAAAGAACAATGTCTTGGTTTGGTAGCCAATTTATGACAGTGCCATTCACTTGATTTATAACTTTGTTGAACAAGCTAGCTCGTGATGAGACCCCTTGCCTTTTGATTGCAATAATCTTAAGTCATTTCCCTGTTGTGATATGCAGTATTGGCAAAGTCAACAAGTTATAATATCTATGATCATGATAAGTCGGCTCGTGATGAGACCTCTTACTCTTTAAGTTAAAAGTGTATCATTGGATTATTCCCTGAACTTTGAAATTTTCTAAGTGGGGAGGAAGTCATTGTTTCCTTAAGATAGCTCTGGATGACAATAATAGAGTTTTTGGAAAAGAACTTTTCTACAGAGAATCTTTGTTTTGTTATTGATACCTTTCATTGAACTGATATAAAACAATCTTTCACCAAAAGTTGGTTTCATCAAAATTTTCAAAGTTGAAACTAATATCATTTCTAGATTTAAAACTTTTAACTGTATCTTTGAATAATAATGATCAATATTCTAAAAATAATTCTATTTATATAAGTGAAGAAATAAAATCTAAAAAGAGAACTTGTATCTTTTTCATGAATTCCAAATGTAACCATTAACAACTGGTTTTATTATGACAATTAAAGAAAAGTAATCTACAAAATAGAAGAATGATCTCCTATGGAAAATATTTTTTAAGGATCTGTCCATTAACAGGTAAAGACTCTCTTCTCCCTGTTAAATCCTGTAACATGAAAGTAGATGGACCTATGATCTCTGCAATTTGAAAAGGACCAAGCCACATTCGTTGAAATTTTGTATGTTTTCCTTTTTCCTCATGAGTGTTATCCCATTTTAGAACTAATTCTCCTATCTGAAAATCCTTCCTAGTTATCATGTTTGAATCAAAAGAAGCTTTAACTAATGATTGATGATGAGCATGAGTTACTTTAGCCTTTTCTCGTTGTTCTTCTAACTTAATTATTTCCATCTGCCTTAATTGTAAAGAAGAAGTTGGTTCTTCGTCAATATATTTGACTAAGGCTAAAGAAGGGATTGTTAGATGAGTTGGAAGAACCGCTTCTCTCCCATAAACTAAATTAAAGGGAGAAGTGCCAATAGAAGCCTTCTGCGTTATTCGATCTGCCCATAAAGCATATATTAAAGATTTATGCCAATTTTTATGATTTTGATCAATGGTTCGCTTAATGATTCTGATTACATTTTTATTCGTGGATTCAGCTAACCCATTTCCCTGTGGATAATAAATGGCAGAATATTTAAGTTTGAAACCTCTCTTGAGTGCAAATTCATTCATAGCATTACCAGAAAAATATGATGCATTATCAAACATTAAAGCGGAAGGTAAACCAAACCTGGTGATTATGGACTGATCTATAAACTCGATGATATGCTCAGCATTAGCAGTCTTGAGAGGGACTGCTTCTATCATTTCGTAAAATAATCAGTTGTTGTAATGATATACCTATGTTGTTTAGAAGAGTGAGGAATGATCTCACCTATTATGTCCAATCCCCATTGATCAAAAGGTTGTTCAATGTTGACTGGTTGTAATGGTAATGATGGTTTCTTTTGTCTTCCAGCTGCAGTTTGACAAATTTGGCATTTCCTTGCATAGTTATGTGAATCTTTGAATAATGTGGGCCAGTAATAGCTTGCACGGAGGATCTTATGTGCAGTAGCATCTCCAGCATAATGTCCACCTGCTGGCCCATCATGAAGTTCCTGCAAGACTTTTTCAGCTTCAAATTTCTCCAGACATCTAAGAAGAACAGAATCATAATTAATTCTAAAAAGAACATCATTTACAAGATGATATTGTTTGGCCTTCAACCTTAGAGCTCTTTTCTTGGTGTGATCGAGATTTGAAGGAGCATATCCATTCTTCAGATAAAATATGATATCATCATATAATGATTGAACATCGTTTAGGCTTACCTCATATGTTTGTATCTCTTCAGATGGTTTTTCAGAAATAAGCGATGCTCCAACTAGTATTTTGCAAAAACCTTGACCTCTTACAATATTTGTTGGTTTGATTTCAAGATCATATTCTTGTAAGGCAGTAACCCAATTGGCTCTTTTCTCACCCACATCTTTTTGGACTAAAAGATTTCTTACCGCTGGAAACGACACTATGATTTTTGTATGGGTTTTAAGTAGAAAGGGTCTGAAATATTTAATTCCTTTGAAAACAGCATAAGCTTGTTTCTCCACATCTGAATAATTCAATTCGGCTCCTTGTAAATTTGAACTAAAAAAGGCAATTGGAGCTTCTGCTTTGTCTTGATTTGCTTGAGTGAGTATCGCAGCATAAGATTTATCAGAGGCAAATGTGTACAAAATAAAAGGATCGGAAAAATTTGGAGTTGCTAAAGATGGAGCATTGATAATTGCTTGTTTGATCAGATTGAATGCCTCATATTCATCTTTGCCCCATTTGAAGTTTGCATTCTTTTTAATCATTGCTTGCAAGGGCGATACAATTCTTGAAAAATCTGGCACAAATCTTTTTACAAAATTAATCTGGCCAAGAAAAGATTGCATAGCTTTTTTGTTGTGAGGTAAAGATATTTCAGAAATTTCTTTGATTCTATCAGGATCAATATGAATTCCAGATTTTGATACTATGAATCCAAGAATTTTTCCTTCACTTAATGCAAAAAAGGAATTTTTCAGATTAAGTGAAATTCCATACCTTTGACAGCGTTGAAAGATCTGCTTCAAATCTCTAAGATGATTGCTTCGTTTTTAGGAATATACAGTTATATCATCCAAGTAAATTACCACTGATTTGTTAACTAATCCCTTGAAAGCAATGTCCATAGCTCTTTGAAATGTGGCACCAGCGTTGATCAGACCAAAAGGCATCTTGTGATATGCATAAGTGCCCCATTTGGTTCTGAATGTAGTTTTTAATTGATCATCAGGATGGACTAACACTTGATTATATCCAGAGAAACCATCTAAGAAAGACATTAATTCTGATCCTACAACTGCCTATAATATTTGCTCCATGGGAGGCAAAGGAAAATTATCTTTTTGGCAGGCTTTATTAAGATTTCGAAAATCAATACAAATTATAATGTCTTCGTTCTTCTTTCTAACAGGAACCATAATGGAAACCCATTTAGAATGTCGAACGGGAAAAATAATTTTGACTTTCAATAACTTATTGAGTTTAGATTTCATTTGGTTTTCTAGATTAGGGTGGATCTTTCTCAACTTCTGTTGGACAGGTTTTTCATCATTGATCATTGGGATAGAATGTTGGATGATAGAAGTGTCATAAGTTTTTAGTTCATCGTAGTTCCAAGCAAAGACACTTTTATATTTTTTCAAAAGACGAACGTATGCTAACTTTTCTTCAGGAGCTAGGCCAAGGCCCAGGTTGATATTCTGTGGTTTGGCATCAGTTCCTAGATTTACTAATTCATAATTCAAAGTTGAACTTTGCAGTTTTGAATTGGTAGATCTTTTAAATTGATCTTTCAAATCATAAAGGTCTTCTAACTTGACTACTGATTACAGCATAGCATTATTGGTGCTATCTTGGAGCAATTGTTTGTCATGTTGGTCTTCATCAATTATTTGATTGGTGTAAGATCCTTCAGATTTGAGAAAATTTACAATATCAGGATCATCATTGAAAATCCTCCAATTGGTAACGTTATCAGGAATCGAGGGTCTATAGATTAATTCAATTGAAAATTGATCAGGACTAAAGTCTTCTGCAGGAATGAGCTTGGAAGATACAATAGCTAGGAGGTCTGAGCTAGCATTCTAAATTCTGGGAATTGATGAAATATTAAATGCTATAAAATGTTCAGTCAGATCTTGGACTAAAGATTGATAATGCTTTAAATGACCTGATAAACAGTGTATAGTATTGCGTACCTGTTTAATTACAATTTACGAGTCTCCGAAAACTTGTAAATATTTGATGTCTAATCCGATTGCTTTGTATAGTCCTTGGACTAAAGCTTCGTATTCTACGATGTTATTAGTGCAATCGAATTCGAGTCTGCAAGTTAGCATGCTTTTGTTTCCTTCTGGACTAACCAAAACGCATGCTACTCCTGCTCCTTCATTAGACTTAGAACCATCAAAAAATAATTTCCAAAATAAAGATTTATTTACAGGAGTATCTACAAAATTAATACATTTAGAAGTATCTGTTTGAGAAAAATTTTCTATTTGGGATAAAACAGAATGTTCTAAATAAGGTGAAGTATGAGCATTGAAATTTCCTAAGAAAGAATCAACTGAATAATTGCCAATAATATTACTGCTCTATGCAACTAGTTCATTTTCTCCTTCCAATTCTATTACTATGTATTTCTGATGTTTTTCTCATTCAACCTTTATCTGATTTGGTTTACCATTGTAAGGAAGCCACATATGCGACCAATCAATCGCAAAATACCCATGAATTTTTTCTGACCAATCTCTGCTAAGAATTAAGCCGTAAAATTCTGGAATATCTGCAACTAAAATATCAATGACTTGACATACCTTTGGATTTGATGACAGCCTTATGGTAACCTGATTTAATTCGCCAATTACTTCAACTTGCGATCGATCAAGTTGGACTATGCACACAGCAGATTTTTGTGGTTGAATGTTTAGCTTTGCACATATTGATTTTGGTAGAATATTAGATGAAGCTCCAGAATCCACTAAACAATTATGAAAATTTTTATTGAAAACTTCATAAGTAAGAAGAAATGGAGGAGTATGAGATCTCGACCTTCCTCCAATTAAAGTGATATTTTCTAGATCAACTTTACTAATCACATTAGCTGGAGGTCTTCCCATCTCGTTTGAAGCTTGAGAAATCACAGGATCAGGCAAAGGTTTTTCTGGTACAACATGTAATTCTTTCAAAAGTACCTTTTGTTGATGTTTTAACTTGCTCAATTCATAAAAAGTGATGTTAGCCCTAGTCTTCTTCATGTCTTATATGATATTGTGCTCCATATCATCTGGAACAATCAATTTTCTCGATGGAGTTGATGAATCTGTCTGGACTGGGCTGGTTTGAATTGCTTTAGATGTCGTTTTCTTGGGTGCAATTTTATCTTTAGTCAATGAGCTTGCGCTCTTTGACTTAGGAGTAGATTGAGGAGGATCAAGTTGATTTCTACTTCGAGTGCTAACCGGGGATGCTTCTTGATCTTCCTCATCTGGGAGGATGAAATCCCACATACCTTGTACTTCTACGACTTCTTCTTCATCAATAGTTTCTTCAGTAGCAGTTTCTTCTTCTTCTTCTTCTGATTCAGCATTAGTAATGGCATTTGGTGGCTTTGGATCAGTTGAAGGATTTCTTCTAAAAGGCTTGAAAGATTTTTTAGAAGATGTTTTTGCTACTTGTTTCTTAATGTCAACCATTTCGTTAGACATGGTTTTCAAAACTTTTTGCAATCCTTCTAAATCAAATGGATCTTTTGATTGCTTTTTCTTGGGATCTTCCTTAAAAGTGACTTTCTTGGATTTTCGTTCTTCTATTGCATTTTTATTTTCCAAGGCTATAATACGTTTCTCTACTACTATTGCTTCCTTAATATTGTCTGCTAAAGTTGTTTTATTAGCCCTATCAACGAAGATTTCTATGTTTGATGATAGAGCAGAAATGTACCATTCACTTCGCACTTCTTCACTAGGCTTGGAGGCAGTAGGAATTTTGTTTAACAATTTATTGAAACGTGAATTAAAATCCTTGAAAATCTCTTTTGAGTCAGCTATAAGATTAGATAGATCATTGATTAGTGTTGCTGTAGACCTGTCATCACCAAATTTAGTCAAAAATTTATCTTGAAAGATATCCCAAGTAGTAATGGATCCAGATGGTAATGAAAAATACCATGATCCAGCTGCTCATTGTAAGGTATAGGGAAACAGTCGGACAACAACATCTTCATTAGTAACTCCATTGATATTTATAGATAGCATAAAATTGTTTATATGTTCTTCTGCTAACATGCCTGCTTCAGGATTAAACTTAGGCAGCCATTTTTCAGGATGGGCTGGTAACTGACTCAAGGGTGCAGGCATTAAGACTGCCCCTGGATTATTCCATGGCATTTGGGACATCGTTGAACTACTAACAGAGGAATGTATTGAAGATGATATCTGTGATTGAGAAGGTGAGGATATTACAATTGTAGATGATTGAGAAGGTGATGTGGAAGTTCCAGTGGAATGAGGGACAATAGTCTAAATTGGAGGGGTGGATGGTTGACTTCATGGTGAAGAGGTTGAGATAGATGATGATGATGAAAGAGTCTTGCTATCAGACCCTTTAGGTGACTTCCTAGCTCTCTTCCTTGTAGGTAGAGGTAACTCAGTTGGCTGAATGCCAAGCTTTTCACTCTGTAATCTGGTAAGAGGATGAGCAGGATTATATTGTGAAGTTACACTGCCTTGAGATTTATCAGATCTTTAAGGTGATATTGAAAATCACTGAAGTTTGTGAATCAAAGATTCAACTTCAGGAGGTTCAATAGCAGATTCTTCTGAAAAGTCGGGGTTTGTAGCAGTGTCTATTGCTCTTGCGACTTCTGGCTCTAAATTTACAATTTTTGATTGTGATGGAGAAGTCGGGGGAGATGGTGAGGGTGTTTTACTCTCAGAATGGTATTTAGATTTAGATTTACTTGCCATTCATAGTTTGTGGCCCTCCTTCTAGCACCAAATATGTTGAAGCCCCGAAAATCGGGTCTACAACAAGGGGGATACCCACCCGGTCCGGACCTTGGTTAGCATCTTCTTTTCCATTTGGTGTAGTGGGTCCAACTGGGGATAATGGGATCAGTTTCACAATATGTGTGTGTGTGTGTTGAGAATAGATATTTCCTAAAAAAGTTCCTAAGTGAAATGCTTTTATTCTATTTCTAATCTAATCATATGCAAATTGTATTCTAGAAATATCTAATTCTAAACTAAACCCGGGATAAAATCTTGTTTATATGATCTAAAATGATTTCGAATAACAACTGGTAATAAGTATTATTCAATTGCTATAAGAAAAGAATTCAATAAACATGAACCACTTCATATAAAAAGTTAGATGAAACAGTTGTGGAAAACATATCGCATAATAAGTTATTCATACATTAAGCATAAACAAATAGTCACCACCGTACAAAAGTGCCAAATGATAATTGAAGCATTCAAGCATCAATATATAAATAATTGAACATAAATATCACTTTTAACACAGAAGCAGAAAAAGTTAAGAGATAAAAGTACCATTTATAACTGGTTCTACTCATGAGCTAGAAGCAATAATGATTTATATCTTCTAAATCCAACATCTACTAAGAGTATAGAAATGCAACATCAGTAGCAGATATTAGACACAGATATCAATAAATATCATTCCATTCATTCATCAAAACCTCCTCTGAGGGTGCATAAGTGCATTTTCTGAGGATAAGTTTTTGACAAATTTCAGGACCCCTCTCTAAATGCATGAGAAGGGTTTAAATAATACTAACTAAATCTAATTATAGTTTATTACAAAAATTTAGGATTCGGTTTAAATGACCGTCCTTTTTCTAGGAAAAAATAAAGTAAAACTAACACTAAATCTAAAACTAAATTTAACAACTAACTACTTGTGAATTTGGTCTTTGAATTTGCAAGCATCCAGCATTGATTTGAGAAGAGGGGGTTGGCTGACTTCAGATTTCAATTGTCCTGAAAAGACGGAGTCAGCAAGTGTTGGCACAATCTTCTCAGCAGAATTAATGATGCAATTAAGAGTACTGCATTGACTGCGTGGTTTTACTAGACAGGTCCAGTAAGAATCCCAGGTTAATTTTGTCAATCCTTGAATTGATTTTGCCTTTTCTTCTGCTTTTTGTTTCCACTCTGTTTGCAATTGCTGTGCTTGTGGTAGGTATCTCGGAATGGTTTCTGAAATTAAATTAACCTTGTGCAAATTCTCATTTACACAATCAGTAATGTTGCTCGCTACTGTAGCTACTTCCTCTGCTGCTTTTTCTGCCTCTCTGATCTGTGCATCCCATTTATTGAAGAGTATTTCTTTATAGTTGTGATTGATAATTGGTGCTCCTACTCTTTTTCCTTCCTCTGTCCTTTGCCATGGAAAATAATTAGTAAATCTTTCATTAGTTAAATCATAATCATGTCGTAATTCTACGACATGATTAGTGATTTTATCACTTTCTTGACAAAAAGAGTTCCACTGTGAAATCTTCTGGCATAATATATCTCGTTGTTGCAGTAGTTGATTATTCAAAGAAATGGACTCTGAGATAAATTCTGTAAGCTTGGGGTCATCTTTATGCGTTTCTTGCATAATCTATATTTTTTTCTCTTTTTCTGCCAAGCTTTTCTGATACCCGATCTTCATTTGCTGAAACTCTTGCTATAACCTTTCAAATTTCATCTGTGCTTCACTATTGGCATGTGCTTGTTGCAATTGTTGTTTCAGAACCTGTATCTGATCTTCTTTTTCATTTAATAACAACCTTACCTCAGCTGCTTTGTCAATAATCGCGGAGGCATAAGCTCCTGCTATCTGAGATAATTTAGTAAGATTTTCAGTGGGATCTGTAGTAGGATCTTTCCATAAAACATCCAATTGTTCTGCATTAGTATAGAGTGCACTTTCTAATTTTCTCTTCTTTCTTTGCTTCCTTACTACTGCTTTATGTTGCGGGCTGTAGAATATATCGAGAGGAGGAATTTCCTCTATTTTAAGTACAAGCTCGGCAGAGGGAGTAATAGGTATATGTTCCTTTTCTGTGACATTGCCACTTATTTATGTAATCAAACCTTTTGTTTTCTGTACAGGAGTTTGTATATTCTATCCTTCAACATTAATCAAATCATTAAATGATTCCCATTCTTTATCTAACTGAGTGCTGATGGATGGTTGTTGTACACTAAGAGGTGGGAGATTCAACTGTGGAGTAGTTGAAATCTGTTGTTGTGACAGCTCTTTTGATTGAGCTATATCCTTGACTGAGCCTTCACTTTTATCCTGATTAGATTTTTTAGAATGTTCAGAAATTTCTTTATCAGACTTTGACTTAGACCTTTCTGAATCTGAGCTACCACTGAGACTGACACTAGGAGTTGGTTCCCTTGTGGGTTCCAAGCGCAAATTATCTAAAGGAATAGTTGTCAATCTTCTTTCTCTATATACTTTAAACTCTTGAAATTCTTCTGGGGAGAACCGTGCTTGAGCTAAATTCAAAATGTCTTTAAATGAACATTTTTCTTGAAACATGTCGGTATCCCGTGTTTTGACAGTTTGGCAAATCAAAAGACAAGGCAACATCAGAACCAATTTTTAGAGTTCCAGGATCTAGTCCTCCTGTTCTCAGAGAGGGATCTCTCAAATATTTGTTTGCAAAGGTTTATCTTGTTTGCTTTGATTATGGATTTTAGACTAGTTATTTTAAGTGCAGATGTTTGTTTGGTTAGGTTGAGTTGATACAGAAGAATATGAAAGGTCTAAGAAAGATAGACAGAAAGAGGAAATATCTGATTCATTGGGCAATGGAGTCAAAATAAGGTCATGACAAACTCTTCAAGGGATATGGGATATCAAAGGGAAAATCTAACTTGGCCACAGGATCCTTTGTTTTGAAATGAGATGGACATTAATGTTTTGGAAAGAGAAACTTAATTCTCAACAAAGGGAACTTGAAAAAATAACTTAACAATAAAGAGATATTTGATAGACAGGGCTAACCATAAATTCCACAAACATTCTTTAAGCAAATAATGACTTCAAGACAACTTTTAAAATGAAATCTAAGATTCAGGGAACTCCCTATTTCCTCAAAGATTTTATTTTAAAGGACTTAGAAACATAAAAGATTCACTGATAGCTACATTCATAGAAGAGGTAACACCTAAATAACATCTATGCTTGCCACTATAAAGACCTTCAAAACAACTTTTCAAGCAGGGGCAAAGGGTAAGATCAAAACCGACCTCTTTGATTAACTTAAGACAATGGTACTTCAAAGGGAGACTTCAATAACAGCTTTCAAGTGATGGCATACAAGCAGGGAGAACCATAAATCATGCCGAAACCAACTATTTGAGCTATCAAGGAAATAAACAAGCATGAAGACTAAAGAGAAGGTTTAAAGCCTCTAAAATACTTCAGCAGAAGAAAACATAAAACAGTGAAGGGTGAACAGGTCTAAGGTGTTTCCAGGAGTCATTTCTTAGCCTAAAACTTTCAGCCTACTGTAGTAAGAGATTATGAAACATAACGAAAATAGGAGAAAACATTAAACAGTTAGAATACTTCACCGACAACCAAGCTCATGAATCCAATGATAGAGCCTTCTCAGGAACGGGCATGCAACAACATCATCAAGATATCCGAGACTTCAATTTGTTTTCAACTTCAACAGACTTGTATATTTATTTCATAGAGTTTCAATGTTACAACTTGTGATCAAACAGCAACCAACTACCAACCAACCACTTCACTCATCTCTGCTGTGGTATATATAGAAAGATGAGGAGGTGAGATCTGAAAAAGATCTCAATTACAATTAATACAGGATTTAAATGGCCCATTGGCCCTTGGGATGCTCAATGAAGAAACAGAAGAGGTGTTCACCGTATTAATTGATTTGCACTCATGATTTTAAGCTGGGTAGGATTATTTGTTGACCTTTGAGGCACAGGTAGTCCGAAGTAACTCTGCAGATATTCTTTGCATTGAAGGCCCTGGCGGAAGTGACTTATTTGGCTGTGTCGAGGCAAAAATCTGATTCTGATCAATAAATCCAGCTCCTGATTGAATCCTTTGAGGCACAGGTGGTGCTGTGGTGGTTGAGGAATCAATTTTCCTCAGATATGGCGGTGGAGGCATTATGTCTGATAAACACTTTTAGGTTTTCCTTTTAAGCTGTGTTTTAGGCTGGGAGATTAGGCTTCTGATGGCCGTCTTAGCCGTAATCCCTTCCAATCTGTCCATTAAACTCTCACTCTGATCCATTTCTGCTTTTTGATACTCTTTTTCTGGGTTTGTTCGATGTTTTCCAGGTTCGACAGGGGCATGCTGTGTCAACGACTCATGAAACCTTGTTGACAACACAGTTCTACACCCTGTGGTTGATTTCCTTTGTTAAATCAAAAGAACGGGAGTCGTCACCCTCGTCCTTCGGATCTTCTTCAGACATGGCGAAATAATTTTAAAACTTGCAAAATTCAAACAAAATTATAAAATCCTGCGTTTATATGGGAAAATCTGCATCGGAGGGTGTGCGGGAGAAACGGGATGATAAGAACTGTTGATCGCGCTGTGATCAACGATTAGGAGCGATTTGGAAAGTCAACGGAGGAAAAAGGTGGACTGAGTAATGGAATCAGGAAATTGAAGGTGGACCGTCGATCTGCAGAGATCGACGGCAGAGATGGATTCTCAGTTGCGCCGGGGCCCAGCTAAACAGTATGCAGCTTGATTAAAGGGCGGGTGACTTCAACGAATGACAACCGTTGGATGCGGGGGCCCAGATCGGGCGGCTATTTTTGATTCCGCTAGGCGGTCATGGTCTAACGGATAATGCGTGGGGGATTTACTTTATGCGGCGGTTTTGGAAAAGTACAGAGGACGCGTGGTAGCCAGCGTATGGAATCGCTGGCTGTCGGGTTAAAACCACCTTTCGCACGAAAGCAGTGCGGAAAAACCAGGCGGATTTGAGAAGTGACGTATGGCCGGGGGGTCCACCCGATAAGTCGTGTGCCGCGCCGTCCGATCTGTGGAGCAGATCGACGGTCAAGATTATTTCATAATTTTCGCGGGCGGAAAACTTTGAGATTTAAATAAAACCTGATTTTCAAAGGTTTTTGATGTTTCGGCCGGAGAAAAATGAGTAAGCGCCCAATTATCACAGCGTTTGGTTCCGGCGCTTGGGCGCATGGAGAAAAAGGGGTAGGGGCTTAGCCTGAGGGGCTTAAGTCCAGCGCATAGAAAATGTGCGTTTTCTATGGTTTTTAAAGGGAAATGAGGGTTCCGGCAAGGCCAAGAGTGAGTCTTAGACCTTTAGGAAATGAATTTAAATGAAGGAAAAGGAGGAATCATGAAGTTGAGGGGTTTTTGAGGGAGATGGAGAAAAGAAACTGAGATTAGATTTGAAGGGAGGGGAAAAGGGGTCCCTTGCAGCAGTACTTTGGCTTTAGAAATCAGCAGGATTTCTGAGTTCTGAATGGAAACAGTAGTGAATATTAACCAAGGATAGGACATTATCAAAAAGTCTTCAAGTATCAGCAATTTTAATCATGAAATTGTTTCTTGAAGGCTATCCAACATTATTTAGCCACCATCCGATATGACAGAATTTTATGGGTGGCTAACAAAACATATCATCAAAAAGATCTTCTTCCCCAGAAAATACTCTGACTTTGACAACAGTGGTGAAATCCTTGACAATACCATGCGGATCAAATAGCCTTCTCGGAAACTTAAACAATTTTAAACATGTAACATTGCTAACTTCCTTAAATGTGTGACCAACATCAAATAATGAAAATGCTCCGTAGGAAACAGTAAATTGTTGCCATATGGCCTTCTTTTTATCCTTTAATTCTTTTGTTAAACCTCCGTCTCCACAGGTTTGATATGCAATTTCCCGAGCTATAAGTTTATCCGGAACATATAAGGGCAAAACATGAGGAGAGGCAAAGCTCCAAAAAACCCTCACATAAGTAAATAGTTCTTCTCCAAACCATCTTGCGATGGGGAGAATGTCTACTTCTGCTTCAGGAGACAACCTTGGGGCATCCTTATTATACAACACTCTATACAGAGGCAACATTATGCCATGGAAAATCTTGTAAAAATGAGGAATGAATTTTGACTCCCACAATTCTTTGTGATAAACGTGAATGGGTAGGGGATCCTGAATTGTCCATTGCCAACCCATTAAAGGGAACTTAGAAACAAAGCAGATTGAATCCATAACATAGGCAGATAGATAAAAAGGAGGATAAATCCTCTGAGAGACAGTCTGTTTAGACCGGTAATTGAAAATAGCAGTGGCTAAATTATCAGACAGTATTTTGGCCCAGTCCACAATGGTAGCGTTAACAGCAGCATTCAATAGGGGAAGCCATTCAGGTAAAAACTTATTAATGTCAGGCTTTCCAAAAAGCCTACATAACATAGCAGCAGCAAAACAATATGGAGAAGTGAGTGACCCGGTACTGTACATACCGTGTTTATCTTTCTTCAGTGGTTCATCTCTTCTGGACCATTCTTTAGTGCATTCTGCTAAATTGGCATTTTCCTTGGCAAATTTCTCCATAAATTGTTTGTTGTAAGTTGACTGAGGCTTCGAAAAATGATACATAAGCCTCAAATCTTCTGGAGTGAATGACCCAATGAGCTCTTGACCTGGAGTTTTGAAATGTCTGTCTGTGATATCAGTGCTATCAAGCACCCATTTGACCATATCTGTATATGGAAGAATTCTTGGTCTTGCTGCTATCCGTTGCAAAAATGAACAAGCCAGTTCTGTAAGAGATGCTTTAGAGGAATTACTTGAACCAGCGGTAACTGAAACATTCATTACCCTTGGGTTTTCTTCTTCAAGTAAATTAAACATACCCTCCCAGGTGGTGATACCAGCATCCTTGTTGCAAGCAATGTCCGCGTATAAGGAATCCATCTCTTTATTTTTAGAACTCAGAGATTTCTCTTTCTTTCCCATAATGCTCTGAAAATTGCTTTGTATAGTCTCTTGTACTTCACGCCTGCATTTTTACGAATTAAGTGAGAATAATGACATGTGAAAGGTGACGGGATAGTTTTAAATGCTAAAGGCATATGAAATAATCAAAACAAAATCCTTTTCATTAATAATTGGCAATCCATTCATTAACTTGACATTAAGGCGCATAACGGGTCTCGATTTATGAAAATATTTACTTCATATAACGAGCTTTAAAGAATCTATGATAATGCGATCTGCGATTTGCTTTGCAATATCGCAAAATCACAGTGTCGCAAATCGCAACTTTCGTAAATTGAAATCATCGCAAACCGCAACTTTCAAATCATCGCAAATCACAACTTTCATATCATCGCAAATCGCAACTTTCATAATTCGCAATTAGTAACATCGAGAAATTGTAATATCGCGACATCGCAATATCGCAAAATATAATATATGAAAAATATCTGTTAATGTATTTTCTGCAATATGCAATTTCCGATAAATAGTTTTTTGGATCGCATGCGATGGATGTGATATTCAAAGAAAGGTTTTATTGTAATCTATCATAAACTTAAGTTTATTTAAAGCTTTTCCCAAAGAAATTTCTTTAAGTCAATGATAGTGAGTTTTATCGAAAATGAAAACAAAACATCAATAAATTTTTTGGATTTTAAACTAAGGGTCCCCACTTAATTAGTATTATTACTAATACTAAATAAGAAGGGGGGTTGTTGCTGGCCACAACAGTACCATATAACCCTAGGCCACTCTACTGCTTATTACCCTCAAGGTAATAGCATAACTGAATCTTCAAATAAAAGCCTTGTGAATATCATTAAAAAACTACTTGAAAATAACAAGAAATCCTGGAATAAAAAGTTAGTCTATGCCTTATGGGCAGATAGAATTACCACCAAAAATTCAATTAGAAATTCCTTGTACCGAATTTTTTATGGGATGGACGCAATTTTCCCATCATCTTTACGTCTTCCAGTAATGAAGATCATTCAAGAATCACAAGTAGAGTTAAATGATATACAAAGAAGGATAAATTAGACTATTCATCTGCAACAGGCAAGGGAAGAAGTCTATGAAAAATCTCAAGTCATTCAAGAGAAAATCAAGAAAATTTTTGATAAAAAAAAGTAAAGAAGATGACTTTTCCGTTGGAGATAAAGTGTTCAAATGGGATTCCAAGAGAGAAGAAAAAGGGAAGCATGGAAAGTTTGACTTTCTATGGAAAATGCCTTATGTCATTTATGGATATAGGAGTAACAATGCTTTCTTCATCAAAGATTTGGATGGATTAGATACTCAAGATGGACCAGTTAATGGTAGAATGCTCAAACACTACTATTCCTATGAGGTAACCAATAGTTAGTCCCAGTTACTTTTTACATCATTGTAAATATTCATTGAAGTTTTTTATATTGGATTGGATATTTTCTTTTCAAAGTTGAAGCCCAGAGTGAAGGCCCTAAGCTTTGAAAAGTTAAATGTCATAAATATGAGTTTTTTCATAAAACAAAAGACAATTACTATATCATCAAGGTCAAAATTGAAGGCTACTTGTCTTATATTTCTTGAAATTTCACCAAGAAATGCCATCCCCATGTAAAGCCGATGTTAGGGTCTTATAAGTATAGGATTCATAATTTGGAATTGACTTATGATAGTGGGAAAAGCATGTAAAATTTCATCACCAGGCAAATGATCACTAATTTCCCATCCCCTATAGTTATTCTGCATTCTAGACTTTCAGTCAAAGAGGCTCAGAGCATTTCTCTGACTTCTGTTGGGACCGGACCCAAGGCTCAATGACTGCTAAGTTAAAAGTGTTGAATTCCTATCTTAAATCCCTAATTATCATCGTTTACCCTTCATACACTCATTACTATTCAATTTCATAAGTAAGCACCTTTTTTACTTAATGAAATATGAAATTTCCCATCTGACTAACTCCCTTCATTTATAAAAGCATAAAATCCTCCAAAAGCATTATATCCTAAGTTAAAAGTGGTGAAATTATAAATGATAAAAGCTTTGATTTAATATTTACACTAAGTCATGTAATTTTATTTTTGGTGTATTTCATTGTCCCTTGTCATATTAACTTCTAATTTATATATTAAATCCCTAAAAATGACAGTTTCCTATTTATATAATTCCCTTTATATTAATACCCTTTAAACCCACCATTATAAGCTTTTTTTTCAAATTAATTATCCACATGCAGAAATAAAAAGCCCCAATTACAACCCCCTTGGCATAAAACTAACATTATGTAAAAATCCTGCCCCCTATAGTGAATAGACATTCCCACAGTCTATAGCTATATAATAAAAATAAAATATAAAACATTGTTACTACCCACCTCACTCTCCTTTTTTCCCATATATATAAACTCCCTTTATATATATAACACTACCCATTATACCCTTTTGAATCATATGTCCACATATATATTAAACCTTTTGTAAAGAAACTTTGGTTATAAATCGTATTTCATAAATTTTTTATTACATTAAACCATGCGCTATTGCATAAGTCGCCCGGGCATAAAACTAACATTATGTAAAAATCATGCCCCCTATAGTGAATAGACATTCCCATAGTCTATAGCTATATAATAAAAATAAAATATAAAACATTGTTACTACCCACCTCACTCTCCTTTTTTCCCATATATATAAACTCCCTTTATATATATAACACTTCCCATTATACCCTTTTGAATCATATGTCCACATATATATTAAACCTTTTGTAAAGAAACTTTGGTTATAAATCGTATTTCATAAAATTTTTATTACATTAAACCATGCGCTATTGCATAAGTCGCCCGGGCCCTACCCAAACTTTCCACCACAACTTTACAATTGATCCCGACCGTTCGCTTCGATCATCCAGATCCAACGCCTGATGATGCACTTCGTGCCAATAAACCAAACGATGACCCAAAGCTCAAATGAGCACGAAATAGGTTGTTTTCATGAATCCACCCTTGGTGATGTGTCGTGTTCTTCTTGCATCATGTTTGATTTGGTTAAAACGATTTACTGCCCATTACCAACGCGAAAACTATTTCCTGTTTTTGCATTCAAAAACAAAAACCGTCCCGCCTTTTGATATGACTGGCATTTATTACAATTTATAAAAAAGGTTTAAAACCTTTATTACACTATTTTTTCAATGCCATTCCCGCATCCAACTATTAAAAAATCTCCACTTACCCATTTTTAAGCTACCAAAGCCTTGTTTTAAACCTCAGTTTATCAATTTCACGCCTAAAAGTCCATATTTAACAACAAAATTCATGTTTGAAGACCAGATAACATTTTTTCAACTCTATCAAATCTAACTAAGTTCAAATTCAACTACTAAAACACTCGAAAGCCCTTTCGACAGTTAAAATACCTGCAAAAAATGTATTTTTCCCAAATCAAACCTGCAATTTCAAAATTTTTATCCTTCTGTGAATAAATTGAACTTTAAATTAAGATTTTATCCATAAATATTGCCCGAAAATGCTTAAAAGCAGGGCAAACCCTTGCAAAATTTCTCTACAAACTACTATTGTCTAAAAAGCCTCTTTTTTAAGCCAAATCTTCAGTTTAAACCCATGACAATCAATTCCACAGCTCGGAAAGGTTTTAAAACCTACATATTACCTGAAAAAATCTATTTTATTCAGAAAACCTATTTTTTATGTCTTAAACCTGTTGGACGTGTCCCTGATTCCTGATTGAGTATTAAAATAATCACTGAAGCTATCTTTGCCAAGAATTTTTGAATTTACCCTTTGTTTCAACAAATCCAACTACTGCAAACTGTTTAATCTTGCTTTAGTTATTTAAAAATGACTAAGAAATGAGTGATGCCTAAACCTGGAGGATCCAAACCTCCTAATTCTGAAGCAGCAAAAGCCCTAAAATCCACTCCTGCACTCACTGCAGAAACCACTGTGTTTGTCAATCCCCTTCAGCCACCAGTACCTAATGAAGAAATCATCCCCTTAACTGATTTGGATTATTAAATTGCAGACCCTGTAGTAGAATTCAACCTATTAGAGGTTCACAATTGGTGTTATGAAAAATTCCTAGATAAAGATGGCATGCCTATCTGGTAGACAAATTTATCCAAATATGTAGTCCCATTAACACACCCTAGTTAAGAACTGATAAGATTTTGCCAAAAGTACTATGTTCCATACCAAAGAGAAATTGTAAATGTTGATAGGGAGATTCTATTTTCTATCACTGCAGAGTCTATAAATGAAATGTTGCAACTACAGTTTGACCCTAAGGCAGTCCCACTATCCATTAAATCATTAAGTCAGTTATATTTTGGATTAGATTTCCCTAGGAGATTTATGATTTTCTAGAATTTTATGCCATCTCATGTGGACATTACAAAGCTAAATATTCCTTAATCCACTTCCAAATTTCCTGAAGGGTCCAGACATGTGATATCAATGCTTTATTTCATTCTAGGATACTTCACAGTTGAATTCACTGATGAATCCATCCTTGGTTTTTTATCTACTTTATCTCCTGGTCAACCTCCTGAAATAATCTTTGACTATGCCATATTTATAGCTGATAGTATCCACTATCAATTGACCAAACTACCCACTGAAGGGGTGTTCAGATATTCATCATACTTATTTCACTTGTTCTTGTATTTTCAATGTGACAAGTTTCCAATCACATTACAAAAAATGGATTTAGAGGGCCAGCCTCTATCCATTGTTTTCTGGACCACTTTACTGAGGAAATAAAGCAGTGAGTTCAGTTTTATAGACTTTTCATATCTATTTCTCCAACTAGCAATGAGTTTACTGTACAAGGTAGATCAGCCCAAGATAAATGAAGAAATGAAGAAAATCTTGCAGTTAGCATAACAGTGCAAAATGGGAGATTGGTTTTTATATGAGAAGCACACATAATTGAGAATTTTTGGATCTAATCTCCAACCTTACAAATTACCCAAGTATTTTACTATCGAAGTCTTTGCTTTAGAATATTTAAGATGGGTTTTGAATTCTGATGCCATCAATTTTATGGCTTCCAAAAAGAAAACCCAATTCAAATTAAAGAATCAGATTGGTACTTTCATTGTGAATAATAGAGATGATGATGAGCAGATAGAAAAAAGATTTTCAGAGCTAAAATTTCAGGTAATTTTCCCTTGGAATTATGACCCCCAAGGTCTTCTAAGAAATATAAGGTTTAAATGTAAAGTACCTCCTTTCATACATGAATCTAAGCTAGCTATTGAAAAATATGAAAATTAGACAGAATGAAGAGCAAACACTTTGATAGATACAACTTCCAATGAACAACCAACAGGAAAAATGGATACCACACTTGCCATGGTAACTTCAAAATATCTAGAATCTTCAAATAAAAGAAGCAGAGATGATGGAGCGTACACAACAAAAACTACTACAAAGACTAAATTCAAGCTTGTCTACAACAAAAGGCCCAAGCTCACTATTGTTGAAAAAGAAAAAGTTATTGATGTTGAAGATACAAATGAGCCTGAGGTAAACAATAATGAGGCTACAGTAATAATAAATAAAAATCTTGCAGACATAAAGAAAGATCAAACAAAAGGTGAATAGGATACTCAGATGATTGAAAGACAGAAAAGTATGGAGGCTTATTCCTCACAAACAATTGAGGAAAAGTACCTAGACATCAAAGAAAGGTACAAACAAATTAAACAAAAGAATGAAGAGATCGAAAGTGAGATTTACTCTCAATTTCTTAAACAGAAGCCAGGGAATCAGAATAGGTTTCTTACAGCATTTGACTACTCCACAAATAAAATGATCATGTCATATTTGCAACCAACTACTTGAACACCTAAGACAGTGGCAGACTGCAAAAAGGTTGAGTTTGAAGTAGATACAAAAAATGTCCACGAATTAGACCAAATAGAATTCCATAGACATAGATCTGAGATGTTATATTCTACTGTGGTAACAAAGGCTATGAGTGCTACAAAGTTGCAGAATACCATTATTAACATGCAGGATCAAATGAAGCTGGATAAAGGCTCTTTGTATGCCAAAGATCTAAGGATTAAAGCCTTAGAAGACTTAGTTTTTCCAGTGGGAGTTGATCCTTTAGATGTTCCAGCAGTAGAGATATTAATTAAAAAGAAAAATGAAGACATTGTAGCTTTGAGGAAACAACTAAAGCTTCATCAAAGTGAACACCCTCAAACTAAAGAAATTATTCAAGAATAGGAAGGAAAAAAAGACATGATGGAGTCGATTATCAAACTAACTGCTCAAATCAAAGAAATGGAAACACAATTGGATCAAATTATGAAAGAGAAAGAAACTATCAAAGAAATTGAAGCTCCAATTATCCCCTCAGTCATACTAGTAATTACTATAGTTGTGGCCTCTACATTGGGAGAAAAATTAGCACCTAATGTGCCATTGGAAACTGCAGTGCCAGTGCATTCAGCTACAACATCAGCAACAAATTCTTCAACCACACAGGTACATCACACATATGATGCAGGGAAGATAGTAAATTATATGAAGGATTTATCACTAAAAAACAATGAAATTGATAGTTTGAAAAGGATGATTCAGAATATGGAATTTAAAAAAACAACAACATTAATCAATGCAAACAATTATGAGCAAAGGGCCAAAAGACTTGAAGAGCAAATCAAAATCCTTCAAAAATACTTGACTTTCACTGCACAAATTTCTTACATAAGAAATTACCTTTGGACCAATATAATTGATGACATTCATCTCTAATGGCCATCAATTCAAATTATCTATGAAGAGAGAGACTTGCTCCTAGCAGCTCAAGTTGAAATCCAAAAGACAACAGAAGAGTTAGCAAATAAGCCAACACAAGCTTTGAAGCTCATTACTTTCTTGAATAGTAAAAATAGAACAGAGTTAGAAGAATTAAAAGTACAGGATAGGATAGAGACCATTTTTTAGATCAAGAAGGTGTTGACAAAGAAAAATTTGATGAAAAATTTATAGGAAAAATGTGATGCCATGAATATTTCTATAACCAAGATTTAAGCAAAATACACTATGCTGAGACAAACTAGTCTTCCAGATATTCATGTCTGCAATGAAAAACTAATGGACCAAAAATATTATGACAAGAAAATAAGGGATTATGCTAAAGAACAGATCAACAAGCCACTACCACAAGGCTCTCCCACAGGAAAGGTCATTCTTCAATATATTGAAGACTTGATTTTTCTTCAAAATGAGATCAAACATCTTCTTGTCTTCAAGCCTAATTTTTCCAAGTACACAGATGTTGATGAGAACTTCAGGAAGCTTAAAAATGTAAAAATACCAAATGCAGAACAATGGCAGGCTTTTACAGATTTAATGTAGCAGTGAAAAGGCAGAACAGTGAAGAAAACCACTTCATAAATAGTCAATCAGAAAATGAAATAAATAAAACAGTCAACTCATTTTTTACTGCTAGCAGTGTTCTTTTTATAGCAATAAAAGAGTAAATGAATAGAGTCAAAGTGTATTAGGATGAAAGTACAGCGTTAAAGTGTATAATGAGGAAGAGTGTCATTCAAAACAACTCCAATAAAGATATTTTCCAATTTTCCATCAAGCAAGATAGCTAGCCAGTAAAGGCTCCTTGATTAGTTTAAGTTGTTCTATATTTTTTGGATAAGAGGACAGCTTGCTAAACTGTTAAGCAGTTGTCCCTCTTTATATGTAAATATATTTTTTAATTTCCTAGAGTTATTCCTAGATCTCTCTATGATATTTTTTAAAAAATATTTTTTATAAATACTTCAGCCTTTGAAGTGTTTAGTGTGGAATAAAATTGCTAAGATTATTATAGACTGTTGCTGATACATTGGAGGCTTACATGTGTTGATTTCGAAAGTAGCAAACTGGACAAAGCTAATTGGGCATCATAATTTAGGATTCTTGCGATAAGTTAATGAGTAAAGTGCATATTTTCTTGTCATTGTTTCATTTCAGAGTTCCATGAAATTTCATTATGTGTTTGATCTGTCTTAATGTGTAACTAGGAATATTACTTCAGGATTAGCTTTATTGCTCCCTATTTTAACTAAGTTACCATTTAAATGTTTTCTACTGATTTTTGGTGTTAGGAATCCTTCATTGCTCCTACTCCTGTTTGACCCCTGCCTCCTTCCTCCATTGTTCATATCAAAGGATCCTTCATTTCCCTTTATCCCGAATATACCATTTCATCAAAAACCTTTTACCCAAAACTCTGAGGGTTATCTACCTTGCCTTGAATACATTTGCACCCTTTTGGCCTTGTTCTCTAGTACCACTGTTTAGACTTAGACTCCATAGCCCAATGGACTAGTAGATCTCTCTCTAGTTTAATCCAAAGTGATTTTTTACCACAAAACGTCTTAAAACAAAACCAAATTGAACTATCATAACTAGCCTAAAACATAAAATCAAAACAAAGATAAATCTTAAAGAGAGAGCCCTCTCTGAATTCTAGGAAGGCTAGATCTTAGGATTTGAAGTAGGTTTGTGGTTGTTGGGAGATGGAAAAAGTATGAATTTTCCATTTATTTATTTATCTTTTTCTTTAATCATAACTCCTTTATATTCTAAAATGGTAATATATCAAAGAATTATAGTAGAATTACGGAGATTAGTGATCGTTTCAAATTGATTAAATATTGTCTTTTCTTCTATACAGAAAATAGAAGAAATAGAAAGCCACCATTCGGGAGGAAAAGACAAAGCAGAAGTAACTGTTGTCCCTTCGCCAGGAAGCTATATCCAGACAAGAATATTGAGATTGGAACACACAATCAAAGAAAGGAAAGGAAAAGTATGGCATCAATGCAAGAAGACAAAAATATGACTGGAGATAGAAGATAGAGCAAATCCCTTAGGATATTTTGATCTTGGGGGATCACTACTTCAAAGCTCATCTATATTCTCGTTTTGTTCGCCTAGCTGTTATAAAAGGACAGTTCTTGTAGAAATCAGGGAGAGCATGTATTGTCATTATTAATATTTCCTTTTTTTGTTTTCACCTTGATCATCGACTCTCGTTGGTTAAAACAGAGTGCAATTGCCTGTAAACTTCTTTCACATGATTAATATATAATTTGTTTGTTTTTCCATTATTTGATACTGGAGTAGTTCGGAAGTGCTTCACTAGCGGCAAAGGGCCTAGCTCTTGTGGATCCACTAGCTATTTGTACCATTACTTCACAATTCCAGTCGTGTGATGGTTTGCTTTAATTTTTATTTCCTTAATCGCATTGCTTTACGATTCCCTGTTTTATAGTCTACTGTTTCAATATTTTATGAAATCGTTTTATTGCATAAGCTGTGATTGAACCACTTTTCTGTTCCCATCCACCATAACAAGATTACTATCCCTTGCAGCTTATATTGTTATGCTATTCATTTCAAGTATAAAGCTTCGCTGTTCATTTTGGATTTTGATGTTCATTTCTATTAAATAGCTTTGTTGTTCATTTCTATTAGATAGCTTTGTTGTTCATTACTATTAAATAAGCTTCACTATTAATCTCTTTCCTGCAAGTATTTGGTTTTGCTTTAGAATGTTATTGCAGTGAGTGTGTTTATTCCATTTCCATTAGCAGCATTATTAATTTAATTCAGTTATCATTTCCAATTAGTTGTTTTGGTGTGGAGTGCAAGGTCAACAACTGTAAAGGACATTGGCTATCACTGTCTAAGTTCTCAGATTGAGGATCTTGTTTATGTTTGATTTCATTTACATAAGTTGACAGACGAAAGAGTTATTACTAGAGTGAGTGATCTAGTTTCATAACATTAAGTTTCTTGTAGTTGCAATTAGATTTTATTTTCAAGCATATGTTTACTCTTGTATTTGGAACACTGTACTGCAAATTGGAAAACATTACTCTTGGATTAAATTTCTACCTTAGACTGAGTACACTCTTGAAATAAAAAATTGTACCTGGATTGATAATTAATGTGGGATAAATAGGAGTTAAAAATACACCTTTTATACCTCAACATTTTGGCGCCGTCGCCGGGGAGAGTGTAGCCATTTTTTTTTTCCTTCAGAGAGTGGTGTGATGAGTGTCTGCTAAGGAAGAACTAGGTATTAAAAATGCAAGTTAAAAACCTGCGTAACGAACAAGGAACATGATTGTTCACCTACCCACTTCATAGCAGAACTGCATAGAACTTTAAGGTAGGAATGAATGCTTGCGTTTTTAGAATGACTAGAAAATCTAAAAAAACAAAATTCCTCCAAGACCTGAAAAAGATAAGGGACTGGTGACCCTTGGGCGAACAACCTTTATTGATGAAATCATAAGAAAATCTGAGTCTCAGGCATCTGTAGGACCCTGAATTATTACTGCTAGACATCCTATTGATTTCCTTCAAACCACGGGGTCACCATCTGTGGCTAATGCTAAGATTCATGGTGAAACTGAAGGGGTAGAAAAAAGTTTTTAGGATACTGAAAATCCATAAACAAGCTCTTCACAAGGAGAAAATTCTAGTACCCTCTACAAAGGAGGAGGAGAAACGAGGGAAATAGAAGAACCAATATCCCCTCTTGAAGTAGTCCAAACACTAAGTAGGCCAGATAAGGGAAGTGTTGTGAAAATCACCCAAAATAAAGCTGAAGAACCTGAAAAACCAAAATCCCCTCAGATAATAGTTCAGCAACGAACACTCATTATCCCAGACCAAGGAAGTTCTGTTAAGGTCATCCCTACTCCTTCTAGTCAGCCTAGGAATAACTCCCTAGAAATCCCAGAAGGATATTGGCACATATTTGATCAGATGGCCCAGAACCAGCAAACACCTCAAACTTCCACGCTGCAATATCCCATTGTGGACACTACAGTTAATGCACCTATGAAGGCCATTCCTCTCCAGCATATTCCTACATTCCATGGCTTGACATCAGAAGATCCAGATGCATTTCCATTTGAATTCGATGAATTATGCTGGGGGTATGACTATACCACCGATCCCCAAAAGCTAAAATTATTTCCCTCCACATTAAAAGGAGCAGCTCTACGATGGTTTATGGGGTTAGGTGGAGGTGTTATAAATAACTGAGATGAGATGAAAGCTGCTTTTCTAAAGAAATATCAGGATTATTGGAGGTCCAGGGAATTAAAGGATGAAATATTTCAAATGACAGCAAAACCTAATGAAACATTGGAGGAATATGTAGAACGATTTCAATACAACCTCCAGATATCACCTTATGCATCTTTACCTTTACCTGATAATGTGTTAAAAACTATATTAATTAAAGGGATGAAGGAAAAATGGGTTGAAACATTAAACATTATGGGAAAAGGTGACACATATCATGAAAATTTTGCTGACATCATTGATTTATGTATCAGGAGCTCGAGAAGCAGCACAATACTAAAACCAGCAGAACGTGACATGACCACAAGGGATAGCAAGATTTCTGGTGGAGGTATAACCCACGCAGAAATCAGAAATCTACTAGAAGATTTCAAAACTGATATTCTAGGGACTCTGACAACACAACTCGACATCATGCAAGCTAAACAAAAGCATGCATAAGCAGAACAAAATTTGGCAATATTCTGCCCTAGATGCAGAAAGAAACATAGCCATAAAGAATGCCCGCTGGATACAATCCAAGTCTGTGCCATCCGCATGAAATATCACTACACAGAAAGTTAACCCTCACTCCCGGGATTAAAAGAAGTCTACAAGGAAGCGAAAGAAGAAATAGAACCGGTGTACCTACTCAATCAGTGCCGTCAATGGCAACCACGACAAACAGGTATGCCCGTTGATCCATCCTATTCCTTTCAGTCTCCTCAGTATAATGCTTAGAAATATAATGGAACATGGCAAAATCAGCCACCTTTCCCCAGCTGGTCACAGCAGCGATTTCCTACATCGCCATGGCCAAATCAAATAAATCAAACCAATTGGCTGAACTTTCCTTACTGTCCACCATTATGGAAAAATAATGCATATCCAACACAATGGTCCCCCTCCACCTCGCAAATTCAAACTTGGCAGTCGAACTGGCAAAGATCTATGAATCAGCCAGCTGGAACGATTCCTCTCCCTCCACCTACACTGCCACCGCCATATACACTGCAAACAAATCCCTAGACCAACTTAAGACTACAACTCCCAGCCCAACCCAACCTGAACCCTAATAATAGATCGGTTCAATCTGTTCAAATAATCAAAGCACCAGAACTACAAACCGAGTTAAGGGAGTGCAACGACCTTCAATTAAGGTCTGGGCGCATAATAGAATCAGAGGGAGACAAAAATGTTCAAGTTGAAAATTCATTACCTTTAGAACAAACATTAGAAAAAGAGAATGTGGTTAGACAACAAACTCATGAGCAAGCAACCACCTCCTCTCCACCATTCCCAGAATGACTAATCATACCTCACCCAATAGAACATACTGATTTTGATCTTCTGGGAGAACTAAAAAATTTGTGTATAAAAATTCCACTCCTCCAAGCTATCCAAGATATTCCAATTTATGGAAAAACCATCAAAGAATTATGTATAAGAAATCCAAAGAGGAGAATAACAACTAATCCAACCGTCCAAGTAGTTGGCACCCTATCTCACTTACTATCAGGAAGAGAATCACCTGTAAAATATGAGGACCCAGGAAATCCTATAGTGACGGTACAAATCAATGGACAATCATTTCCAAATTCCTTAGTTGATTTAGGAGCTGAAATCAATATCCTAACAACCACCACTTGTCAAAAACTTGGTGTTACATCATTAGATCCAACCACAACCTTATTGGAATTGGATGATCGATCGGTAGTTAGGCCAGAAGGCACACTACATGATGTAATGGTATTTGTAGACTCCTGGGAATACGTTGCTGACTTTCTGATTATTAACCCCAAAAACTGGCTAGATGGACACCCTTTAATCTTAGGTAGACCTTGGCTAGCAACTACTGATGCTTACATTGGCTACCGACAAGGCAGCATGACTATAACTAGAGGGAGTAATGTTAAGAATTTAGCCTTATACCCTCCTACCCAGCCAATCTTAACAATAATGAAAATAAAGAAACAGCCTGTATCATGCCTCACAGAAAACATTAGATCACCATTAACCATAGAAGATGCCCTCAAATTTAAAGACCAAATAGAGGACGACATCATTAACAGTTTCATTAACCAACCAAAAACCAGATCCCATTTGCAATGTCACATGATTGAGTCAGCATTTGATAATGAAGAAGAAGAATATCCCCTGAAATACACTCATGATCAATCAATTCCTACCACCTCTGTTTACATTAGCAAAACTATAGAAATTGAGCCAGGAAAAACTCTAAACATTAACAAAAACATGACTGCTGAACAAGAAGAGAAGATGGTCCAACTACTAAGAAAATATAAGGAAGCTTTTGCATGGGATTACCCAGACATGAAAGGAATTGATCCCCAGTTATGTACGCACAACATTTATATAGAAAAAGATGCTAGACCCATTTTCCAACCCCAACGGAGATTAAACCCTGATCTTAAGGATATTGTGAAAGCTGAATTATAAAAACTTTTGGATGTAAAATTTATTTATCCAATATCTGATAGCAAGTGGGTCTCTCCACTAGTAGTGGTGCCAAAGAAGAATGGAAAGTGGAGGATATGTGTAGACTACAGAGAATTAAACAAATCAACCCATAAAGACCACTTTCCCCTTCCTTTCATTGATTAGGTATTAGATACATTAGCAGGAAAGAAATTCTTTTCTTTCTTAGATGGCTTCAATGAATACAATCAGATTCAGATTGCCCCTGAAGATCAGGACAAGACAACTTTTACTTGTTCGTGGGGAACATCTGCTTACAGAGTTTTACCCTTTGGCCTATGCAATGCCCTTGGCACATTTTAGAGGGCCATCTTCAGCATCTTTTTAGATTTAATAAATGAAGGGCTTGAAGTATATATGGATGATTTCACAGCATATGGAGATGATTTTGAGCCAGCATTAGAAACATTGGAAAAGGTGCTACAAAGGTGTATTACCACCAGGCTCTGCTTGAGCCATGAAAAGTGTCATATGATGATGACTGAGGGACTCATCTTAGGTCATTATATCTCAGCAGCTGGAATACAGGTAGATCCAGCTAAAATTCAGATAATTTTGTTAACACCTACTCCTACCACACACATAGAGGTACATAGTTTTCTGGTATTTTCTAGTTATTATAGAAGATTCATAGAGAATTTTTCTCAAATAGCTACAGCTCTATACACACTAATAGGGAATGTTGATTTTATTTGGACAGATAAGTGTGACCATGCTTTTGAGGATCTGAAAAAGCTTGTATCAACAGCCCCAGTGCTAAGGGGCCCAAATTGGGATTTTTCATTCCGAATTTCATCTGATGCCTTAGACATAGCTATTAGAGCAGTCCTTGGGCAGGAAGAAGATAAAAAACCATATGCAATTTATTATATTAGCAAGAATATATCTCATTCTGAATTAAACTATACCGTGACTAAAAAATAATTTTTAGTTGTAATACATACTGTAACTGGGTATCCTATATTTTTATATACAGATCACTCTGCCATAAAATATCTAGAAAATAAACCTGTTACAAATGGTAGAGTAACAATATGGTTGATTCTACTGCAGGAATTTGACATCACAATGAAGGATCGACTTGGAAAAGAGAATCATGTAGCTGATTTTCTCTCACGAATGCCAAAACCAACGGACGTAGCAACAGTTGAAGATCAGTTTCTAGATGAACATTTGTTTGATGTTATTGTCAGAACACCATGGTATGCTGATGTTGAAAATTATTTAGTAGTAGGTAAATCATCCAAGCATCTAACGCCCAATGAACGAAAACAAATAGTGCAGCGCAGTACCCGATTCTCTTGGATTGGGGGCTACCTATTTCATACAGGAGCAGATATACACATCAGAAGATGCATCCGATAAGATGAAATGTTTGACATTCTGAAAGCATGCCACAATGGGCTGTGTGACAGACATTTCGCAGATTGCAAGACTGGTCACAAGGTTTTACAAACAGGCTATTACTGGCCTACAATTTTTAAATATTCTAAAAATTTTGTACAAGCCTGTGATAGTTGCCGAAGGGCGTCCCTGGATAGTCTGATGAAATGCCTTTGAATCCACAATTATTAATCGATCCATTTGAGCATTGGGCGCTCGATTTTATTGGTCCTACTAACCCATCATCAAATCAGAAAACATACATAATAGTTGCAACAGAGTATGTTACCAAATGGGTTGAAGCAGAGGCACTTCCAAGAGCTATAGATGACTCTGTAATACATTTCCTTTTCCAAATATTTGTGCGATATGGCCTCCCAAGGGACATTATTATAGATGGAGGACCGCAATTTGTAGGTAATAAAATCACTGCAACATTAAAAAATTACCACATTCGGCACAAAATTACAACCCCATACCACCCACAGGAAAATGGCCAAGTAGAGAACACGAATAAGGTGATAGAGGCGATACTTACAAAAACAGTTGCATCACATAGACGTGACTGGGCTTCAAGATTGTTGGAAGCCTTGTGGGCGTACCGAACAATGTGGAGAAATACCACTGGGTATTCACCATATCAATTAGTATTTGGAAAATAACCCATGTTTCCAATAGAATTTGAAATTCAAACATTAAGAACAGCGCAGGAGGTGGGTTTGAATTTAAATGAGGCCCAGGTTAGCAGATTACAGAAAATCAATGAGTTAGATGAAATTAGGCTCTCAGCCCTTCAAAACACTACATTAATTCAATAGCAGAGAGCACAATGGCACGATGCCCTTATTAAAAAGAAAATCTTCCACGAAGGAGATTGGGCACTCCTATATGACTCCAGGTTTTAGGATTTCCCTAGAAAAATCCAAACACGATGGCTTGGCCCTTATGAGATATAGAAAGTGCATGACAATGGCACCATTACATTAACTACCATTGATGGATCCGGACATTCTTTTAAAGCAAACGGTCATCGAGTATGACTTTACCACAAACCGCTTAATCAGGAATCCTTTTACCAGTAATTACGGGGAGATTCCACTATGCAGATTCTTGCTAAGGAAGATAACTCCTCCCCAGCATTAATTCACTAAACAATTCCTTTGTTTCTGAAATTTGTACATAAGCTTTTCTCTTTAATTTTGCTTGTGTAAACTTTTTTTTTTTTGTACAGATTTTTTTTTTTCCGTGTTGTTCCTCTTAAGGAACAGAAATTGTTCCCCTTAAGGAACAACAATCTTGCATGCTTATATTTGTTTTCTGTTCCTCTTAAGGAATAGCAGCAGTTCCCCTTAAGGAACAACAATCTTGCGTGCTTATATTTGTTTGTTTTTCCTCTTAAGGAACAACAGTTGTTCCTCTTAAAGGAACATCACTTCCGTCCGATTTTTTTTGTTGTTCCTTTTAAAAGGAATAGCCCTTTTGCCATTTTTTTCACTTTTCGTCATTCCTTTTAAGGAACAACAGTTTCAATTTGGAATGTTTTTAGGCTATTCCATCGAAGGATCAATATTTTATTTTTTGCTTGCTTTATCTAATGTTCCACTCAAAGAACAGTTGTTGTTCCCCTTAAGGAACAACAATTTCATGTGTATATTTTTCTTTTGTTGTTCCTCTTAAAGGAACCATATTTTTGAGTGCAGATGTTCTTTTTGCTATTCCTCTTAAGGAATAGCAGCTGTTCCATCTAAGGAACATCACATTTTGAGTGCATTTTTTTTTGTTGTTTCTCTTATGGAACAACATTTTGAGAATTTTTGTGAATAATGTTTCACTCTTCATGCTCCTTTTAAGGCAAAGATACAAATTTATCCAAGGACACAAAAATTAGAGGTTACTGAAATCAACAAATCAAGGAAAAATTGTAATATTTAAAGAAATTTCTTTGTATTGATAAGAAAAAAGGAAATGACACGACTATCTATATCACTTTGCTGTCTTTATCTTCACTAAAAATAATTTGATTGATTATTTTTATCATGTTGGTTTTTCCCTAATCCTCATAACTCTCTTTGACTTTTATTATTGAATAAGAATAAGGGCATATTTTCCTCTATTGAGATGTTCAGATTTCTTCAACCATCCCTACTCTTAATGAGTGTTGAGCCATCCTCTA
Source organism: Pinus albicaulis (assembly GCA_034641835.2). NCBI lineage: Eukaryota > Viridiplantae > Streptophyta > Pinopsida > Pinales > Pinaceae > Pinus > Pinus albicaulis. Next base: position 132,094,222 of record CM076583.1, on the reverse strand, counting down.
CATATAAATAGGAAAGTGCTATATAAAAGAAAAGGAAAAAAGAAAAAAGAAAAAAAAAATCTATGTGACTACTAACAATTCTATGATTTGTCAGATGGAGGATAGGGGGTCTCATCAAGGGCCAACCTACCATGATCATAAGAAAGTAGTGAAATGGCATTCCCACTATGGCCACCACACCAAGGATATGATCCAATGGGCACATCAAAAGAATAAAAATTCCTTGGAATAGGAGGTCTCATCACAAGCCGACCTGCCCACCTTTCACTCCTTCCTGGTGAATGGCATTGTGATTCATCTGGTTACCATGCCAGCACAATGGCCTCCATCCTGACATTACAAAGCACTTTCCTAGGCATATATAAAGGACTATGGTTCCAAAGGTGAAAAAGCAACTTTGTCAAGGTTATAAACACCCGTGGGCAACAGAGCTCTGTTGATGGTATTGGAGTCATATTTTTCACAAATAAATAACAATTATAAACCTTTTTCTTATATCTTTATCTTGATTTCAAATGATATTATGCTCCTAAACCCTTTTTTTTTTGAACCTCTTATACATGAAATATTTTTTTTAAATCAATCATAATGGTTCAAGTGAATAATGACCGCATAACCATTTTTACTTATGTTAGCTGTCCTCTTCCCTATTTTTGCATCATTCCATAGAATTTCCATATCTATTCACGATTTTCATCATAAGCCTCGACTTCAGTAATTCGATACTTATGCCTTTCTATATTGTACGATTATCGTCCAGTACGCTGCTCCTCCATTTTCCTGGTCAAGGGCGACCTATCATATTTCAGGGGGGCACAGGTGACTTCCAAAATACACCTGCATACGTGTCAATTCCTTATTTTCATCAAATCCCGAAAGTAGCAAGTTTAACGGTATTGATATTTTCTGATATGCACGGGTTGCTGTTCCATTGCCATTTCTATGTATTTCTATGAAAAATTAATAGTGTGCAGAGCTTAGACGAAATGGGAGGTCGACCAGTATGTAGCGAACCACAAGTACTAACCATTTCCGATGCTGCACGAGAAATCTTGGTAAGAGTAGGATGGATTACCTACCTTACACGACTCCAGCAGCCCCATGAAACTGTGGCCATTAAACTTTTGTAGAATTTGAAGGAGGATCATTCCATAGTAAGACGAAGGCGAATAACAGTAACAGATGCAGTAATTGCTGAGGTATCTAGACTACCAGTAGTTGGACCCATATGGATCCATAAAAAACTGTTGAAAATGCAACAAGATGATGGAGCTTAGTGAAATGAAGTCGCCTTCACTAAGTGGGCCCACAGGCTATTTTTGGCGCAAAGTCTATTTTAAGACTATGTCTATTTTTAGACATATGGATCATGGTATATAAGTTGTAGGATGTTATTTATGGATGATTGGTCGAGTTGGTAAAAATAGATGGACCTCTAATTTTAGACATTGGGCGGAATCTATTTTTAGACTGCTGGGCTAAAAATAGAACAGTCAAATATTATTAGCCCTTAATAATATTTAGACTATAAACTTTATCTTTTCCTCTTGGAGCACTTCAGTTTGATGCTTGGATGCGGCACATGCAGCTGACAGAAGGAAATACACTTTTCCTATGGGTTAGTTAAGCTATTGCATGGTTGACTTCAGTTAGAACTCATGTGGCAGAGTTTGGTGGAGTTGATGAGACAGTTGATGGAGTTGTGTTTGGTTTAACTTAGTTGAACTAGTTGTATTTAGTCTAACTGGAAAATACACTAGTGATGAGTGGTGTGAATTAATTAATAATTAATTCACTAATCATTAACTCATAAATCAACTAAATAACACATCAGTTAACTACAATGCATGGACAGTTCAGTGGAGACCAGTGTTAGAGGTGGGTGAAAGGGTGAGTCTACTATCAGTTTTGACTATGGTTGTGCATGAGATTTGCACACACATTGATTGAGATTGCCAATGAGGATTGCACAATACAATCCAGGTGGATTCGAACTTGGATCTCATCATTATTCATCTTGGATTGCGCAGTAGAGGCAGGCAGACTTGTGGAGGAGATTTGAACCTGTGACTTGTTCATCTTCCGTGCTAGTTTTGTGTGTAGCATGTGAGATAGTGTTGAGACCTGTGAGAGCTTTGTGCTATGTATTGTTACATGTTCTCTATAATTATAATGTATAGATAGTTGGGGGTTTTTATCTGTATGCTTTCCCCATTACATACTGTGTTATATGTGTGCTTGATTATGTTTTAATGTGCACATGCGACTGCTTCTATTTCCGCATATTGATGATCAATTGTGGAAGAGGTTATGTATTATGCATGAAGCTTAAATAGTGTGTAATCAGGATAATATCATTGAATAATTCAGCTATTATTCAAATTTCTACATGGTATCAGAGCAAGAATTGATCATCAGATCTATTACAGTGATTACAATTTATTTCGGTAGACAGAGTCTGTAAGCGGGCCAGGTAGCCTCTGGATCCATCCTTCTTTTGAAAGGTGATATATCCAGTAAATTCCCCTACAGTTGATATCTGTGCTAGAAATACTTTATTCTCATAGATCCAAAAGCGGTTGAGTTGGAGCTGGTGGAATTCGAATTTGCAGCAGAATTTGGAATTCGAATTTGCAGCAGTTTTCTTGGTGTCGAAGTCAAAATGTCTTTCAACGGATTGCGACTGGAGTATGCCCTTGAGGGTAGCTCTAATTATGTTGCATGGAAGGACCGGATGGAGGTGGTATTAGATGATAATGGGCTGAAGGAGTTCATAGATGCTGAGGTCCCAAAGCCTACTGATGCTGCTCAAGTTGAGGCTTGGCAAAAGAAGATGGCAAAATGTCGAAGGATTCTGTTGGAGGGCGTGAAGGATCACATTGTATCCAGCCTGGATGGAAAAGATTCTCCATAATTGATGTGGAAAGCGCTGACAGATCTATTCCAAAGCAAGAGTGACCAGAGGAAGTTGGTGCTCAAGAATAAACTCAGAAATAATTAAGATGGAGAAAGGCGACAGTATCGCCAAGTACCTCACGAAGTTCACCCAATGCACGGATGAGATGGGAAGTGTGGGGGTGACTGCAGATGATGAGGACTTGGTGGACTTGGCTCTCCTTGGTCTTTTGAAGAGTTGGCATTCCTATCAGGACTCTGTCAATGGTCAGGAGAAATTGCCGGGATGGGAGCGACTTTGGTCGGATCTCATGCAAGAGGAGATAAGGCGGAGTACCAGGGATGGATCTTCATCAAAGGTATCTGATGAAGAAAATTGTGCTTTGGCTGCCAAAGCAAAGAAGGGGAAGAGCAAGAAATCTTCTCAGTCTAGTGCGAAAGGCAAGAAGCAGGACATGTCTAAGGTGAAGTGTTTTCAATGTCACCAACACAGACATTATGCCACAAATTGTCCGCAGAAGAAGAAAAATAAGAAGGCTGCTGGATCTGCAGTGGGAGAGGCCTTAGCCTCCCAGTTTGAGCTGGATTTTTCACTGATCGCATGCTTGGTCTCAAGTGTGATGGGATCAGTATGGTTCTTGGACAGCGGTGCGTCTTTTCACATGACTGGAGATCGGGATTTGTTTTCAGATCTGGATGAGAAAGATCTTGGAGTGCACATCGAGATGGGCGATGACGGTAGATACAGTGCGAATGGTATCGATACCATTTCCTTTGAGAGGGATTCTGGTAAACCCTTCATATTGAAGGGTGTGATTCATGTTCCAAAAATAGGAAGAATAATCGATCTCTCACCTCAGATGTTGGAAGACAAGGGTATGATGTTGTCTTCAAGCGTAGGGAAAGATTTCCTACGTAAGACAAATGGAAAAACCTTTAAGATAGGGGTTCTTCTAAAGAACCTTTATCAGTTGCAAGCAGATGGATGCGCAATGGCATGTAAGGCTAAGGAGTGGTGAGTTGCAGATGATGGTGAGTCATGGCAACCGTGAGATTGGGCCATCTTCACCATGGCGCTTTGAAAATTTTGCAGCATATTTCTACCGGGCTTCCCAATGGTACACTTGCATAGTCATATCAGTGCAAGGGATGTAATTTGGGAAAATTTGTGAAGACCACTTTTCATGAGAAGGATAGTCGCACCTGGACGATCCTTGAGACAATTCACACAGATGTGTGTGGACCTTTCTCGGTTGCTTCAACAGCAAAGCACAAGTATCATGTGATATTTGTTGATGAATTTTCTCGTAAGTGTTGGATCTTCTTCATGTAGAAGAAGAGCGAGACATACTCAAAGTTCTGTGAGTTCAAGGCGCCGGTTGAGAAAGAGTCGGGGAAGCAGGTGAAAGCTCTAAGGGCTCTTAGGAGCGACAATGGTGGTGAATTCATCTCTGCTGAATTCAAGGACTTTTGCAGCGCAGAAGGAATTTGGAGAGAGCTCATAGCACCCCATAACCCACAGCAGGACGGTGTTGCTGAGCGGAAGAACAGAACGATCGTGGGTGCTGCACGGGTGATGTTGCACGATCAGGGCCTACCCATTCACTTGTGGGCAGAGGCATGCAATACTGCAGTATATGTGAAGAACCGTTGTCCTCACAAGATACTTAGCATGAGTACACCGGAGGAGGCATTTTCTGGCAAGAGGCCTGATATTTCCCTTTTGAGGATCCTTGGTTCACCTGTCTACATTCATGTGACGAAGAATACCAGGAAGAATTTGGAGCCGACCGCAAAGGTTGGGATATTTGTGGGGTACACTGATATGCCCCACAACTATTGTGTGTATTTTCTAGATAGTCGCAAGACTGTTGTGCGACGGGATATCAAATTTCAGGAGGAGAAAGCCATGAAGTGTTCACTTGAGAGGGAGCCACACTTGCATGCAGATGAGGAGCTTTTAGTTCCTAAGGATGAGCTTCAGGATGTGGATCAGCCACATGAGGAAGTTCATGGAGTGGAAGAGACCACTCATGCAGCGCCAACCATCAGAGGGCGCAAGCGCACTACAGAAGCTGAGCGACTGGCTCAAGATGCAGAGAAGGTTGTAGGACCACCTATAGCACAACGCAGACAGAGACAGTCACCGGACCGGTACACTGGATACATGGCTCTTGTGAGAAAATGTATCATGACAGAGCCATCCTCTTTCGAGGAAGCTGTGGAGGACCCCGCATGGGTAGATGCCATGGTGGAAGAGTATGATTCGATTGTCAGAAACAGTGCATGGGAGATTGTCCTGCGACCGGAGGGGAAATCAGTGGTGGGTTCGCGATGGATCTACAAAGTGAAGCAGGCGGCTGACGGGAGTGTGGAGAAGTACAAGGCAAGATTTTTTGCCCGAGGCTTCTCGCAGATCGAGGGGATCGATTATGAGGAGACCTTTGCACCTGTCGCAAGGTATTCTTCCATACGGACGATCCTAGCTCTCTCAGCGCAGATGGGGTGGCACATCCATTAGATGGATGTGAAGACTGCGTTCCTCAACGGAGTCATTGAGGAGGAGGTGTACATAGAGCAGCCCGAAGGTTTCGAGATCTTCAGCAGTGAGTCGCATGTGTGCAGACTCAAGAGAGCACTGTACGGGTTGAAACAAGCACCTCGTGCTTGGTACACACAGATAGACAGTTATTTCACCGGACTTGGATTCTCCAAGAGTGAGGCGGATCCTAACCTGTACCACATTGTGGTGGAGGGGAAGTTGCTGATCATTGTGTTGTATGTAGATGATCTGATTTTGACGGGAGATGAGCTGTTGATACTTTCATGCAAGGAGGATCTTGCTAGAGAGTTTGAGATGAAGGACTTGGGCCTCCTTCATTATTTCCTGGGATTGGAAATCTGGCAGCGCAGTGGTGGATTGTTTGTTTCTCAGGGTAAGTATGCCTGGGAGATACTGGAGAAGTTCAACATGCATGACTGCAAGCCTGTTGATACTCCTCTTCCTGGAGGTTGGAGGAAGGAGGATGCTACTTCAGCGGAGGTAGTGGATGCCACTGTTTATCGACAATTGGTGGGGTCGCTTATGTATCTGGTCAATACACGACCCGATATATGCTATGCTGTTAACCAGCTTTCGCAAGCTATGGTTAAGCCTACCAAGCTCTTATGGAAGGCAGGAAAGCATGTATTGCGTTATCTTAGTGGCACATCGGGATATGGTCTATGGTACAGACAGGAGGATGGAGCGAAGCTTAGCGACTTCACTGATGCAGATTGTGCAGGGAGTCCAACGGACCGAAAGAGCACATCTGGAGGAGTCTTCAGTATCAGGTCGACAGTAGTTTCCTGGTACAATAGGAAGCTGAGATCCGTGGCACTCAGTTCATCAGAGGCCGAGTACATGGCAGCAAGCTTGGCTGCATGCAAGGCTATTTGGATGAGGAAGATCCTCGTCGGATTGTTCGGGTCGCACTTGGAGCCTACTGTGATTTATTGTGATAACCAGAGTTGCATTAAAATCTTGGCTAATCCAGTATTTCATGATATATCCAAACACATCGACATCAGGTACCATCATATCAGAGATTGTGTGCAGCGAAGAATCATGTTACTTTCATATATTCCCACGGAGGATCAGGATGTTGACATCTTGATGAAGGCGCTCACTAGGAGAAAATTAGAATTCCACAGAGGCAGGATAGGGGTTGCAGATAATCCATATCTTGTTGAGAGGGAGTGTTTAAAATGCAACAAGATGATGGAGCTTAGTGAAATGAAGTCGCCTTCACTAAGTGGGCCCGCAGGCTATTTTTGGCGCAAAGTCTATTTTTAGACTATGTCTATTTTTAGACATATGGATCATGGTCTATGAGTTGCAGGATGCTATTTATGGATGATTTGTCGAGTTGGTAAAAATAGATGGACCTCTATTTTTAGACATTGGGCGGTTTCTATTTTTAGACTGCCGGGCTAAAAATAGAACAGTCAAATATTATTAACCCTTAATAATATTTAGACTATAAACATTATCTTATCCTCTTGGAACTTCAGTTTGATGCTTGGATGTGGCACATGCAGCTGACAGAAGGAAATACACTTTTCCTAAGGGTTAGTTGATCTATTGCATGGTTGACTTCAGTTAGAACTCATGTGGCAGAGTTTGGTGGAGTTGATGAGACAGTTGGTGGAGTTGTGTTCGGTTTAACTTAGTTGAACTAGTTGTATTTAGTCTAACTGACAAATACACTAGTGATGAGTGGTGTGAACTAATTATTAATTAATTCACTAATTATTAACTCATAAATCAACTAAAGAACACATCAGTTAACTGCAATGCATGGACAGTTCAGTGGAGACCAGTGTTAGAGGTGGGTGAAAGGGTGAGTCTACTATCAATTGTGACTATAGTTGTGCATGAGATTTGCACACACATTGATTGAGATTGCCAATGAGGATTGTGCAGTTGAAGCTAGTGGGATTCGAACTTGGATCTCATCATTATTCATCTTGGATTGCACAGTAGAGGCAGGCAGACTTGTGGAGGAGATTTGAACCTGTGACTTGTTCATCTTTCGTGCTAGTTTGTGTGTAGCATGTGAGATAGTGCTGAGAGCTGTGAGGAGCTTTGTGCTATGTATTGTTACATGTTCTCTATCATTATAATATATAGATAGTTGGGGGTTTTCAGCTGTAAGCTTTCCCCATTACATACTGTGTTATATATGTGCTTGATTATGTTTTAATGTGCGCATGCAACTTCTTCTATTTCCGCATATTGATGATCAATTGTAGAAGAGGTTATGTATTATGCATGAAGCTTAAATAGTGTGTAATCAGGATAATCTCGGTGAATAATTCAGCTATTATTCAAATATCTACAAAAACTGAGACTTCAAGAGGCCATAACCATCTTTCGAGATGAAGGACAAAACCTGGCTGTCAAAGGAAAAGGAGTCCAGTCGGCAACTCTGGGAGAACCATGGGCGGAACTGGCTAGAGTAGTGCAAAGCTACATTACGTGTGATGGGAGAAAGGATGTGGTAAGACCATGCCACCTCAAATTATTAGCAGTACTAAAACAAAAATGTGTTGTAAATTTTCCTGCATATTTAAATTTTTTACTGCATGAAGCTGCTCAGAGCATAAGGAAATATCATCATACAGGAATGGTAGTAAGCCATCATTTTTTAATTCAATTAATAGTTATTTATATTCTTTCTCAGCAGCAGACTAGCTAGGAGGAATTGGTATTTTTAATAGACGGGGGAATAGCCTTACCTTCCCCGAAATGAAAAAGAACCACCAGCATAGCAAATAGACCTCTAAAACGTAGATAGTCCTCCAGATTGAGAAGAAGCAGGGGAATGTTAGGAAGCCTCCAGGGCAGCAGCAGCCAAGCCTTAGAATTACATAGTTCTGGAGATGAGCAACCCATGCAACCTGAAGGAGGAGAAAACCAGGAAAAGGAAGAAACTGAGCACACCAGTGAAGAAGAAAGGGAGGAAGCAGAACCTCCCGTAACCTCCAGCGCAAGTCCACCACAGAGGCCATTGCAGGAGGAAAAATTGGCCCAAATTTTGGCCAATATGAGTGAGTATATTCAACCCCAGAGTTCGCTCAACCTCATTATTGAGGCAGAGAAATCACAGGAACAATCTGTCCACAGCAAGGATACATTCGAGGAAATTCATGATGAGGAAGAGGTAGAAGCAGAAGCCCTTCACGAAGTGGCAGATCAAACTAGGGTTACCTCCCCTAAGGAACCTAGTCAGGATAACGCAAACACTGAAGAAGTGTTCCAAACAGAGAGTATGGAAGCAAGCTAGGGCAAGGGCACAGTCCCTGAAGAACAAAACCCAGCTGAGCAGCCAAGTCCACAAAAGGAAACAGTTGTTCCTCCCAAGAAGAAGAAGAAGAAGAAGAAGACAAATGAAATTAAGAGGCTGTGGAAGGAACAAAAAAAGCTACAAGAATTAGTAAGAAAACTCAGATAGAAGATAAGGGTCCTGAAAAGCGGGAAAATCTCTAAAAGATCCCCGAAAACACAGACTATAGGAACTCGATATTGTAAGAATGAAACCCAAGTGGATCTTCAACCCATAAGTGTTTTTATCGAAAACAACCCTGGTATAGCAAAACTCCAAGAGGATCTAGCACAGGCTCAGCGGGCTAGAGAAAAGCTCAAAGAAGGGACTATTCCTAAGAAGAAATATCAAGAGTTACAGCAGCACTTAAGGGACATCAATGCATCAGAGGCAGAAACCCTCGATAAATGTCGGAAGGCAGAAGAACAAGTTGAAAAGGTAAGGAATAGAATAAAAATAGTCAGAAGTCAAATGTATACTCTCTGTTCTCTATATACAGACGTTCTAGCATGTAGGTTCCCTGCCAAAACTTATGCTTTGCTTTTGTTAGAAAGATATTTTCAATTAAAAATTAAGGCTGTTAAGGAAGGGAAACCTATAGAATTAAAAACTGTTGATGATTTTATAAACTGCTGTAAACTCTATGGAGTAAAATTTCAGCGGTTACTCTGTGAATTTTATTTGCATAATTTTATATTGAAAGAGGAAATGGAGAAGACTCCCAGTCCTTTTGCGGGTGGCGTCCAGTATCAAGCATTCATTTCGTTTGTTGTTAACCAGTTAAAATGGCTCAAGGCCTATAACACTTTTCAAGGACAATAAAATGAGTTAGACCTTTGGGTTAGGGGTGAACCGAGACACCCATTACAACTGTGGCTAAGCAGAAAAGCTTAATGAAAAATGAGGGTGTGATCCAAACATTGGTACCCATCCACAAAGCAATTGTCCAACAAGGGGTAGAATATTTTATGTCCATCAAAGACTAGGCCATAGCAGCAGCTAAACTCCAATGGAAGATTTCCAATCAGAATATTCAAGATAGAGAGCCATTCAATTACAAAAATTTTAAGTTCGCTGCCAACCGCCTGGTTACCTATAGTAATCTCATCTTGCGGGAAGGCTCGTATTGGCTAGGCTGTAGATTTCACAGCCCTATTATCTGGTATCCTGCAATAGGATATAAGGCCATATATCAATTACCTGAAGGGCAGACAGGGCATATTTTTGAAGCTTTATTTGCAAATCATGGTTTTAGACCACTTCATGAAAATCCCTCTCCAGCCTATTCTCTAACTGCTTTGCATGTAAATTGCATGGTTTTCATGAGGGCATGAAAAAGGTTAAGCAGGGGATGTGTTGAGCGATGGAAAAGGTATGAATGTGCCATTTATTTCTTTATCTTTTTCTTTAATCATAACTCCTTTATATTCTAAAATGGTAATATATCAAAGAATTATAATAGAAATAAGGAGATTAGTAATCATTGTAAATTGATTAAATATTGTCTTTTCTTCTATACAGAAAATAGAAGAAATAAAAAGCCACCATTCAGGAGGAAAAGACAAAGTAGAAGTAGTTGTTTTCCCTTCGCCAGGAAGCCATATCCAAACAAGAAGATTGAGATCGGAACGCACAGTCAAAGAAAGGAAAGGAAAAGCACAACATCAGGGCAAGAAGACAAAAAGATGACTAGAGATAGAAGATAGAGCGAATTCCTCAGGATCTTTTGATCCTGAGGGATCGTTTCTTCAAAGCTCATCTATATTATTGTTTTGTCCACCTGGCTATTATAAAAGGACAACGCTTGTAGAAATCAGGGAGAGGATGTATTGCCATTATATAGATTTCCTTTTTGTGTTTTCACTTTGATCATCGACTCTCGTTTGTTAAAACAAAGTGCAATTGAGTGTAAACTTCTTTACAAATGATTAATATATAATTCAGTTGCTGTTCCATTATTTGATATCAGAGTAGTTCGATAGTGCTTCACTAGCGGCTAGCGGCAAAGGGCCCAGCCCTGGTGGACCCACTTGCTATTTGTACCATTAATTCACAATTCTAGTTGTGTGATGGTTTGCTTTAATTTTCATTTCCTTAATCGCATTGCCTTACAGTTCCCTGTTTTAAAGTCTACTGTTTCAATATTTTATGAAATCGTTTTATTGCATAAGCTGTTATTGAACCGCATTGCCATTCCCTTCCACCATAACAAGATTACTATCCTTTGCAGCTTATATTATTATGTTATTCATTTCAAGTATAAAGCTTTGTTGTTCATTTCGAATTTTGTTGTTCATTTCTATTAAATAGCTTTGTTGTTCATTACTACTAAATAAACTTCATTGTTAATCTCTTTCCTGCAAGTATTTGGTTTTGCTTTAGAATATTATTGCAGTGAGCATGTTTATTCCATTTCCATTAGCAAAATTATTAATTTAATTCAGTTATCATTTCCAATTAGTTGTTTTGGTGTGGAGTGCAAGGTCAACAACTATAAAGGACATTGGCTATTACTGTCTAAGCTCTCAGATTGAGGATCTTGTTTATGTTTGATTTCATTTACATCAGTTGACAGAGGAAAGAGTTATTACTACTGCATCCTTGACTGATGATTGTTGTAGTTTCCTAAGTGAGTGATATAGTTTCAGAATATTAAGTTTCTTGTAATTGCAATTAGATTTTATTTTCAAGCATCTATTTACTCTTGTATTTGGAGCACTCTACTACAAATTGGAAAACATTACTCTTGGCTTAAATTGCCGCCTCAGACTGAGTACATTCTTGAAATAAAAAATCGTACCTGGATTGATAATTAATGTGGGATAAATAGGAGTTAAAAAGAAACCTTTTATACCTCAACAGTGGTTACCCCTAGTTTTCTTAAACTAAAAACCAAAAGCCCACAACTTTGAGAAATTACTAGGGTGATAACACCTCCTCTGAAAATCTAGCTCTAGAAGTGGGTTTCTCAACCCTCCACTGCGACACCCTGCAACACAACAAAATCCTCTACAGAAATTGTGTTGTAGTTGAATACTAAAGCTTGGCCTTAATCCTGAATGTGGAAAATGAAGTGAAAGCTCCCCCAAGAGGCCTCTCAAGAAAGGAGATGGAATTCACGCTCGGGAACACTTGGTGCTAAACAACACAACAATCTCAAGTAAATAGCTGAAGAATGCACAATAGTCATGCAAACCATAAAATAAATAATCAATAACATGCCTCCTATGGCTGCCTTGCCCTCCTTACCAGTAATTAGGGTTTCCACGCATGTAATCTTCCTCCCACTATTACTACGTTGTCTCTATTGATGAGATACTCCATCCATACCAGCGATGTTGACTTGGTCAAACTTGACCTTGTGCACATGTATTTACCCCTGTTCAGACATGATGGTGCTAGATCCAACTATTATTATGATCCCTTTTCACATCAAGAGGGAATTTATGCCTTTTTAAGATATGTATGGGCCTCCTTACCCATTTATTCATCTAAATAGGTGTTGAAAACAAAATTAATATTCCGATTAGTTTCATGCTAATTTAGGAATATTACAAGCTTCCTATTACTAGGCTTACTTGTTGCACACATAGAAAAACCTCTTATAAAACTTGACACACTATCTACCATGCGTGGCCAATAAGAATACCTCAGTAGATGCGCCATTTTTTTTCTTACCCCAAAGTGTCCAACAATAAACAATGAATGAGCTTCTCTCATGACACTTAGCCTCTCTCCTTGTGGTATACAAAACTTGCCCAAATGAAACAACAATTGTTATGAATGTGATAATATTTTTCTTCAACTTTATTCCCTTTAGTTAAATTAGCATGCACATCTTGAAAATAAATGTCATGTGCATATTGTTCTATGTAACTCTCATGTACAACCGAATGATTTTTTACTAAAGTAGATGCACTAATGATTGGTCTTGAAATCATATCAGCTAATTTATTGAAAATACCTTTCTTGTACCTTATAACCAAGTGAAACTATTGAAGAAATCCCATCCACCTAAAATTTCTTGATTGCTGCAATTTTGTTTATGATTGCAAGTACTGTAATGGTTGGTGATCAGTAGGCACAATAGTCTCTTTACCCATCAAGTAGTTTTCCACTTCATGAAACTTTGTACCAAAGAATATAGTTCTATGTCATATGTAGGATAATTTTTCACATCACCATTAAATTTTTCAAAAGGAAATGTGGTAGGCTTACCACACTGTAAAAGTATTGTGCCCATGGCATAATCGCTAGCATCAGTTTGAATCTCGAATTCCTTTCTCAAATTTGGTAATGCAAGGACTTGAGTTGAAATGATATTATATTTTAAAGCATCAAAAGCTTGTTGTTTTTTTCCTCCCCATTAGAAGCCTTTCTTCACACTTGTCACTGCATGCATAGGAGCTATGATGGGAGAAAAGTTAGCGATAAACTTTCTCCAATACTGAGTTGCACCTAAGAAACTTCTTATCTTGGTTACTGTTTTGGGTGTGGGCCAATTCAAAATGGTGTCCACTTTAGAAGGATCAATTCTCAATTCTCCTCCTCCTACAATATGTCCCAAATAGACCAAAGAAGTCTTTCCAAACTCACACTTTGACATGTTAAGAAACAATTTCTCTTTCTTCAAAATATGAAGCACTTTATTCACATGCAAGACATGATATTCTCTTGTTTTGCTGAAAATTAATATGTCATCTAAGTACACAATCACAAATTCATCAAGGAATGGATGAAAAACACTATCCATAACACGTATGAAAGTTTCCAGTGCATTACACAAACCAAATGGCATAACTAACCACTCAAAGAGTCCTTGTTTGGTTTTGAATGCAGTTTTCCATATGTCACTTTCTACGATTCTTACTAGATGATATCCACTTGATAAATATAACTTAGTGAAAAAAATTTCTTCTTTCAGCTGATCAAAAAAATCATCTATCCTTGGCAGTGGGTAATTATTGTTTACCGTAATCTTGTTCAAAGCTCGAAAATATACACACATGTGCCAAGTCCTATCTTTCTTTGGTATCAAGACTATGGGTGAACCGCATGGGGAGATGCTTGGCATTATGATTCCTTTGTCCAACATCTCTTTTATTTTCCTCTTTATTTCAGCATTCTCCATTATCAACATGCAATACATACCGATGTTTGGAAGAGGACAATCTTGTTGCAGCTGAATCTCATGTTGAATCTCTCTTTTTGGAGGCAATCCTCTTGGCTCCTGAAACATGTCATGATGTGCACTAACTACATCATATAGATCTGATTTCAATTTAGGATCACATCCCTCAAATGATTCATTATTAACATTATATTTAGGCTTAATCATAAGAAGAACAAAATTCTTACTTGAATTTACCAGCCTCTTTAATTGTCCAGCATTTACCATAGAAATGTTTTTCTTCTTGTGATGTGCTCTTACAATGTACTCCTTGCCATTTTTTAATAAATGATAGTTGTTCTCATGGTGATGGAATATTTATTTCTTGTCATACAAGTAAGGACTACCCAACAAAATACCTATTATATCAAGCGGAACCACATCTAATTCAACTATGTCGACAATATTTGCAGTGATTGCAAACCCAATATACAATTCTTTGAAACTTGTAAATTTGCTTCCTTACAAATCCAACCTAATGTATATGGTATTGGATGTGGTATGGTCTCAAGGTTAAGTTTCTTGACCAAGTATTCAGAGATTAAGTTTTCTTGTGACCCACTGTCAAACAATGTGTCAATATTGGTATTTTTGGATATGACCCTGACATGAAACAGTTCAATTCTTACTTCTTCATTTGGAGCATGTATGTTCTAGTTTGATGTAGTAGGGTTTAGTTTAAATTTCTTTTCCCTTCATATTCTTCAATCCCATGGCTGTAATCTTAGATTCATCACCTGAATCATCTCCTAAATCATGTTGAGTTGTAGCAACAATTTTCTATTTCCCTTTGTTATTGGGTTTCTTTGGCCTCATTTCAAGATGTAGTTTCCGACAATGAGTTTCACCATGGCCTTCTTTTGAACAATGTTTACAACCCAATTTTTCTCCCTCTTTCTTAATAGATGATTTATTTTTTCTTTTACCTTTTGAGGTCTTCCCTTTGTTTTTACCCTTGAAATTTTTCTTTCTACCCTCTTCAGAAACGTTCTTCCCTCTATCTTCTAGATGTGTGACCTGAACACATACTTCATCTAGACTGGTGGGGTTAAACATGAGAATAGTATGTTTAAGGTACATATGTAAGCCTCCTATGTACTTTATCAAAGTATCTTGGCTCTGAAAATCTACCCCTAAAAATAGATCTCTTCTCCTAAATTCTTGGGTGTATTCTTACACATTTTGTCTTTTCAATTGCCTAAATTTTTTCTAGTTCATTATGGCTTTCTGCATATGATCTAATTGTAATATTCCCAAATGGGGAAGCAACAATATTTTAACACAATAATGGAAATTATAGTGTAAATCAATGCATAAACATAGGCGATCAAAAAGCAGCCATTACATTATCTATAAGAACATCAAATGAATACAAAATAGTGAGGCATAAATCATATGATAGGAGTAGACAAGACTCCCATAAACAATCACTCCCAAAAGTGAGATGCTGTTACAATACAAAATGCCACAGATTTTCTACAATGTAGTCATACTGAGCATAAATACAACTGGAGATCATAAAATTATATAAAATATTGATATATGCCACAATAGATGCTACACATATAGATCTAGGCACTATATCACTTTTTCTAGACAACCCTAGAGGGTTTCCAAAAAATGTACAAACTATACAAATGTAAGTTGCAACCCTAGGGCGGAAAGTTTGCTGCAACAAATGAAATGAGAATATATGGCTGAAGCTAATGTAGAAATATGTAGGTCTTCCCCAACAGATCCTTCGGATGAAAGGTTGTCCCCTTGATTGAAGAAATCACCCCCCAAATCACACACTACAACCACCCCTGCAACTCCTCCCTAAATTAACGCAGATCCAGACTGAAACTGCATTTTAGGGGATAAAATCACCTTGGCCTAGTGCCAAATATGTCAATAAATCCAAAGGGGCTTCTTTACTAGCCTCCCAATGGAAGGAAACCTTCCTCCGCTGAAAATCTAGCTCAAAAAACACCCAATACAATCCTCCACTGATGCACCCTACAACACAACACAACCCTAAGTAGAAACTACACTGTTAAAGAAAGTTGTAGCTTGGCCATATGCTGGAATGTGGAAATATATTGTATATAATTCTCTTGAGTAGGTACTTGAAGTCCCCCAAGGATGAAGGTGGGATTCACGCTCAAGAACACCTTGTGATAAACAACACTGCAATCTTAGCTAAATAGCTAAAGAGAGCCACAAGTCCTAACAGAACGTCAACAAAATAATAATCCAAGCACCCTTCTATGGTTGCCATCCCCTTCCTTATATGAGTTTTGAGCTTCCTCACCTAGGCACCACTCAATAATTCCACCACTTCCATGCATGGAGTCTCCCTCCAAAACTATGTTGTCCCTGAATGAATGCCACTCCTTCCATACCAACGTTGTTTGATTTGGTCAAATTTGACCCATTCTACATGCTCCATCCCCTTTTCAAACATAAGGGTCTTAAATCGAGCTTTTATATGACCTCCTTTCACATTAGGAGAGATTTTCTTCCTACTAAGGAAATTTATGAGTCTCCATACCCTCTTATTCTTCTAACTATGAGCAAAATCAAAAACTAATATCCCAATTAGCTATGTGCTAATTTAGGAATATTACAATCCTCCCCTCCCAAATGTTGCTTGTCCTCAAGCAATTGAAAGGATAAAATTGAAGAGCCTCCTCTTCTCCTCCTATAGCATCCTCATATGATAATTTCATCCAATGAACAAGATGCTCTCTCATCAATATGTCCCCAAGTTGTTGCTCCCAAATGTATAAGCTAGCCTTTGGTGACAAATCCAAATGGCCCTCATCATGAAGAAATGGGATATCCATGTAGGAAACTATATTGTATATAGAGGCCTTCTTGATGCATGGAATCTAAAATATGTTTGGATCCACCACTCCTATGTGAACCTCCCTTCCCCAAGCTATCATCCACACAAAATGAGTCACCCTCCAAAATGGTAACTCATAGAAAAACTCCTCCACCTTAGGCTTCTGCAATGTAGGTGGGCTGTATAGCTGAAATTGATAAACCGAATTGTCTATCCCATGTTGTCTCCCTCTCCACTTATGATAAGTCTAGAGTGGCTATTGATATTGGGCTGAAATAATGTTGCCTTCAATAGGTAAGAATAAAACTAGATCCTCAAGGATCCTCTCTCTAGTGCCATGAATCATACTTGCCCAAACTATCACATATATGATGAATAGAACATCATCACCATATGGCATCCAAATAAGAAAGATATTGAATGTTTCATGTAGTGTTTTAAGGTACCAATAGTTTCCCAAGTGGTCACAACACAGTTTTGCTAAGTGATGTTTCAGAACATAATATGGCAAGTTGTCTCCCAACATTTTTCTAGTTGTGCGTGTCATATCATCTACTAGTAAATAGTAAATGTAATTGTGTATCAACTAAGCATACAAATAATAGCACAACACTTGCCCAAAGTCATACAAGAAATGGCTATCTCCATCGTAGATGTTGGTCTTAGAAATACCATGAAGCCCAAACAAAAACTTGCCCTCTTGTGGAGCAATGCACTATATATAAATGACAAGAGAATGAAATATTGTTTTAGATGATCAAAAAATGAAAAAATACAATTCTTACCATGTATTGAGTGTAAGATAATAATGAAATCCATGGATGATCTCTCCATAGTGGTCTGATATGTCTCCATGAGACCCTTGTGAATAGAAAGGACTGAACCATGTGTTGCATACAAGGTCTTCTTCTTATGCTTGGAGATCCAAGTCAAGAATATCATATCATGGTAATAGATTTCTCCATCCACTACTCCATCACTCTCATCTCCTACTTGTCCATCAAGTGCATCATATGTGAAGTGATCTTGGGAACACTCCATCAACAAACCCAAGCTCCCAAGTGACAATGTTGTTGGCCTTTGTAATAAGGATCTTGTCATCTCATAGCTCTGTTCTTTGACATGCCAAATGCCAAAGTCATCTACCATAATGCTGCTAGATATGGGATATTCCTTCCAAAGTGGAAGTACTTCCCGATCCTCCAAAGCTAAGGTGTAGCCCCTCTTCACCATGATTGTGCCACCATATACTCCTGCAACATCAAGCAAAGTATGGGAGAAAATCAAACCATACTCTCCCAAGAGTATCCAAAGCAACAAAAACTCTTGTTGCCTTCTCACACCATCACCATATAGACCATGGACTAAAAACATGATGGTTGATATGAAAGATACCACACCACCCCAATACACCCAAACTTCTTCCTGCCACATTATGCAAGTGTCCTCCCATGTCCCAACCATTAACACACTCTTTGAAATAGGATATGTTGCATGATGGCCAAAATATTTCAAGAGTGGTTAGTGAATCCATGCCTCTTGCTGCCCTATGTCATAGTTATGCAAGTGGATCACCAAACCATTGATCACCATCCTCACCCATCCATCCAAATGTGGGTGCCTCCTTCCATGCTCAAAATTAGTATCCCTCCAATGGATAATACCATCCTCCCAAATTAGATTATTACCCTTGCACTTCATGAGATGTTGAAGTGCAACCTCCTGGAGAACTCCATATGAAGACCAATCATTAAGGTGTCTATGCTCAATTTTAACACTGTCACCATTGGAGTAAGGATGGGTTTGTAATATTCCATTTCGAATTTCTTGAGCATTTCATTGATGTACTTGTCTTGACATATAAATATTCCTTTCTCTTGCTGAGATATTTGAAGCCCTAAGAAGTATGTAAACTCACCAAGTAAAGACATCTCGAACTCACTTTGCATCTTTGTAGCAAAGTTCTTGCTTAGTCAATCATCATTGCTACCAAATATTATATCATCCTCTTTAGCTATTAGACGTGCTTTAGTTGCTTCATCCAAAACATATATTTCATTTGGAGCTCGACTTGCTGTAGCCACAATTTCACCATACCTACCTTTCCTGATTTCACATTTTGTGGAGTTGAATAGTATTGTGTGTCCTTGATCATACATTTGTCTAACACTGAGCAGATTTTGATTCATGCTTTCAACTAATAGAACATTATTGGCTAGAGCATATTTTCTTCTAAGAGTGACAGTACCTAATCCTATAACATGTGAAGATCCATCATTTCCAAAGGACACGATTCCATCCTTCTTCTCTTTCAGAGATACAAATTTCTTTCTATCTCCAGTCATATGTGTTGAGAAACTGCTATCAACATACCACACATCTTTGTTTTTTTGAACCTTGAGAGCAAGAGAACAATTATCAGTCTTCTTCTTCCATGTTCGTTCATTCTGTGGCTTTGAAGATCCTTTTGGAGGATTTTCAAGTCTTCAGTGTCTGGCTATGTGTCCAAAGTTTCAACATTTGTAACATTCAATATTATTTATTAAATGTCCAAATCTATTGATGTTTCGTTGAGCCCTGGGAGGTCCATATTTGACAGATCTCTTGGAATTGTATTGGTTCCTAAGGTACGTGTGAAATTCTATAGCTTTATGATGAAATTTTCCACATGAATAACAATAGCCATAAAAAATATGTTGGTACCTGGATAGAAAACTTCATCGAGGAATTGTCTTCCAAGGCTATTCTTGCGAATCTTGTTAAATGAAGTTTACATGCATGTCAGATCTCATAGGTTCATTGTATTTGTTGTAGAAGGTCCTGTTTCTACTTCTTTGTAACTGAGGCCAGTTATGTCGTTGTAAGATCATTGATTTTTTATGAGTTCTTCCAATTCCCTTGAGCTGTTGGCATAGTTTTGGATAGTTTTTCCCTTCTTCACTTCCTTGCGCAGTGAGACTACTTCGGCTTCTAATGCTTCCCTTTCTTGGTTGCTTTCTTCCAAATTATTTTGAAGTGACTCTTTTATACATTTGTGTTCTTCAGCTTCAATTTTGAGACCTTGAACTTGTTCATAAAGAGTATCGGAATGGATCTTCTCAACCTTGATCTCTTTTATAATCTTGATTGCCTCCTTAGAAAATTCTTCTATGATCAACCCTTCTTCTTTGTTGTTTGATACCTCTTGTTTAATGTGCTTGGCCATAAAAAATACTCTCTCATTGGCTTCTTCTTTGCTGTCATTGTCTTCATCGGATGATGAGCTATCTTCTTTAGAGAGAAATTTCCTTTTGAATCCTTTATTTTTTCTTTTCTTGTTGAATTTCTTAAAGACTCTCTTTTCTTTTGAGTTTCCATCACTTCCGTTCGAACATTTTGCTGTGAAATTCCCAACCTCACCACAACCAAAACACATCAATGGAATTTTACCCTTGATTTTTCCCTTACCAATTTTTAGTTTTCTCATAAAGCAAGCATATTCTCCATCTGAAAGACCTTCTTCATCATCTTCCTTTTCTTCACACTTGTAGGTGCAAGTCTGTGCCTTTGAAGGTTTTTTCTCCTTATTGTTTTTCTTAGATGCAACGAATGCAGTTTCTAAATGCGGAGTACCCTCTTCTTCATCAAGTCTCATTTCATATGCTATGAGAACTCCATATAATTCCTCTTTGTTGGGTTTGTCTAGATTTGCGCTATATTCTAAGACCGATACCTTTGGGTTGAAACTCCCTGGTAACGTTCTAAGAATCTTTCATATAATAGTCTTCTCGTCAACAGGATCTCCCAGTCCTTCCAGAGTGTTGGTTATTTGATAAACGTGTTGGAAGTATGTAGCAATGTTTTTATCTTCTTTCATTCTAAGTTGCTCAAATTTTTCTATGTAGATTTGAAGCTTTGCTTCTTTGACATTTGAGTCACCTGCATATATATTCTCAAGCTTGTCCCATACATTTTTGGTGGTTTTACAACCTAAGACCTTATGATAAGTAGATTCAATAAATCGACTGATAATAATATTATTTGATTTTGCATCATTTAGCAAATTCTTCTTACCTTCTTCATCCACGGTTGATGTAAATCCATTTCAAACAGTATCCCATACTTCGTAAACTTGCACCAAGAGATAGACCTCCATTCTTCCTTTTGAGAGTGCATAATTATTCTCATTGAACAGAGGTGCACCATTATTGGTATGCTCCATGACCTCGTTCCAGTTATTAAACTGCTATTGAAGGAACCAAGCTCTGATACCAATTGTTGGAATATTGAGAGGACGAGGGGGGGTGAATTAGTATTCCTTTCAATTAGTATTATTATTAATCTTTCAGAGCATTAGTTAATCTTCAATTATTATCAGTGTTTGTACAATGATAGCAGTAAACAAAAGGAACACAATTGCACACATTTTTTAAGGTGGAAACCCTCTCCAGGACAAAAACCACCTGAATTATTTCCTAATAATTTTTTAATATTCAACTCCAATTGAAATTCAAGCTCCAACTTCCTAGAATCTATAAAATAATTCTTCTCCATCTCCCACTGGATGGATGCTCCAACACCCGAGATTCTTCAGTAATCAACTGAACAGATGCCCCAACACCCAATGAGCTACAAATCACCCTAGCACCACCCTACCACCCTAAATTTTTCAGTCTTGAACCTGTTGGTGACTTCATGCACCAGCCTAGCGCCACCCTACCACCCTATAGAATAATAAAATAAGAATTGACTCTTGTACCAGGGAAAATGGTCCACTTTACAATGATATCGAATAATGTAGAAGAAGAATACACACTATACCATAACCCCAACTATGACACAACCACCTAATGATGATCCTAGACCTCCTGACACTGCCTCTTCAACTCTTGGCAGATAGACACTTGTATAATTTTTACAATGACTTAGTACAATGATACCTTTATAATGACTGTATGCAGTGCTGCCCACTTGAAGACTTCATGTCGTGAACTTCTTGGTACTGTTATGCACCTCTATTTTTTCTCTTGTCATGCTTCCCTCTGCTGCACCTTTCCTTTCTTTGCTACCCTAGAAATTCTGGTCCTTTGCAGCCCTTGACAACACATGATCTAGATTTTTCTTGCCTTCTAGGATCTCGATATTGAATCTGGTGTCTCTCTGTTATTTTAGATCCCCAGTATGTGACATTTTGTTCTGTAGTAGTCCTCTCAGTCTTATTTCTAATGCAACAGTTCTTGCCCAATTTTGATCGTTCAAGAGAGAGTTATGCCCAATCTCTCACAATGGCCTAATTATGGATTGGATTAATAGAGAAAACTTGCATGCCATTCCACGTGTCACTATTTCTCCATTCGGCTCTGAAATTGGTACAGAGAAAACCACATTCCATGAAATATTTGTCACTTTTTACAGAATTCCAATATGATGCTCAGAGAGAGAGTTATGAAAATTTTCCCAAGGTCAGTTCTTTGAGATGGAGTTTAGGAGCTTGCAAAAACATTGATTTCCACATATCATATCTCTGAAAATATTATGTACCTTGATCTAAAATTCTTACAGGAGCTTCCTCAGGATTTCGGCTATGCCTCGTAAAAATTTCAGCTTCTGAACCATTGCAGAAGAAAATTTAGAATGTAAATTCTACGATGAAATGTTTGAGGTGGTGAAATCCATATATGAGGAGGATATGAGGATCAAAATTTATATAAATTCTTAGGTTGAGAGGGTCTTCAACAAGTGAACATGGGAGGGATTTTAGGAGCTTAAAAATTATTAATTATTTAATTTTTAACGACCCATGCCACAACCCCATGGGGTTTTAGCACACAAAATGTGGTTACAAACTTAAAACATGAATATCTATCAAAACATGA
This sequence comes from Pinus albicaulis, assembly GCA_034641835.2. Lineage (NCBI taxonomy): Eukaryota > Viridiplantae > Streptophyta > Pinopsida > Pinales > Pinaceae > Pinus > Pinus albicaulis. The sequence continues at coordinate 132,071,605 of CM076583.1, read as the reverse complement.
AGAATTACATGGCCTGCCATATATCAATAGAAACATATCAACAAGTAGAAGCCATAAAAAACATTCTTGACCAAGAATATAGTAATTTTCTATGTAAAAATTCCCATGCAAGATTGGGGTAGCCCCTGGTGCTGCTTGGGTTGACATCAATGACAACCACTAATTAGCACAATGTTATAACCCAAATTAGGATAACTTGGATTCAGTTGAGGATAGATATAACTTGGTTTTGGTTGCGGAATCCTATAATATGGTAATATAGCTTATGAATAAAATATTTTGGGTATAGGTGGTTTTTGTAAACCTAATGAAGGAGTTGGAGTCTTAGGGCCCAATACTTGAGGGTATTGAGTTGAAGGACCCGCCTGAAACAGTTGTTGTACAATAGTTTGAGTCTGTAACATAGGTAAAGATGTATTAACAAGTGGAATTGATGCGGGTGTAACAGGTTGAACTAGTTGATATGAGTGTACAACCATTTGTGGTTGGATAGGAAGAGTGGGTTGCCATTGACAAACATTCATTTTGACATTAGGTTTAACAAAAAACAACAGAGTACTATCAAAGTGGGTGACCATAGGTTTCCCCCCAGCATGAGGAGTATAATAAGATGGAAAATATTGTTCTCCAAATGCAAGGAGTCCAGTTGAGATAGTACTAGATGGAGTAGACCTAGATGGACCAGCTTGATATTGCCCTAATGATAGATATAAAGGATCAAGACATTCAATGCTTACTATAGGTTTACCAGTTAGAATACTAGATAATGACATTGATGAAGTCCATGGGTTTGAAGATGCACCAGCGAAAATTCTAGATAAATATTTATAACCTGATGTGACCATAGGGCCACCATGTAAATATGACTCTAGTGAAGTTTTGAACATCGACAGGGTAGCGAGATCAGGTTCTGACGCAATCAGAATAGATGGTCCAACCGAAGATGTTGGTTCAGGCATGGTTACTTGACCAAATGTATACCCTATTGAATCAACGAGATTTTGAATAGGCACATGATCAATGAAAGAAAAGGGTGGTGATTGAGGAAAATACTCGTATAGGTAAAGATCCTCCCCAAAATGTGTTGGAGTTAAAGGTGTTTCGTCTTGTGGTATTTCTTCAATCAAAATTAAACCAAGTGGAAGGATTTCTTCGTCAGGCCCAATGTATTTCAAGAGGTTGACTGCGCGATATGGGAGACTCAATGGCTACAATAGATTGTGGGGTGACTGGTATAGGAAAAAATTTCGGTCATTCGACTTCGTGATGCAGATGTTTTGGAAAAGAAGAGACAAGATCTGGATCAACTTCCGATTGAACAACGTCGGGTTCAGGAGGTATGGTCTCACTAATTGGATGGATTGTGACCACTGGTAGCTATGAGGACTCTATCTCGAGAGCAGTAGACAAACTATGATTTGTAGAAGCAACTTGTGCCAACTCTGGAATATGTGAAGATGATACTTAACCAGAGGTACTGATGGTACTAGTTTTAGTAGAGCGATGTTGCCTTCGACAACCAGAAGTGACTTCCAGTGGTAAATGTGGTTTCAATGAAAGTCTACGCGAATGACAGGGAAAGGGATTTTCTTCTTCCATGATGACTGATTTATTTTATGACAAAAAAAAATAAACAATCAAAGGGTAATGCTACGCAAAAGTTTTACCAAGGAACTGTGAACTGCAAAAAACCTCCTAGCGAGCCAAGAAGTACGGGCAGGCAATCTCCCTAAATGTTGTGTTCAATGTATCACAATTTACAAGGTAGGCAACTCAGTTCACTATGGATGGATAGCAACCTAAATTTTTCCTCCCAAATATACCTGAAGGTACGTGGAGGACCAAGTTCATATTAGCACTATCTAATGCGAAACCACAGAGTGAGATCACCCCTTTATACTTTTCATACTATAACACCGCCCGATATACCCAAAGGTACGTGGACGAGCTATGATATACTTATGTACGTGGAGTGAGGTATCACACTCGGAATGTATCATAGAAAATTAACGATAGCTGTTATGTTTTATGACGCCGGAAAACATCTCTAGCCTATACTTTCTAAATGTTATCATTATGGTTCCAATGCTTTTTTAGGTAAATTGATGTACATTTTAAGTTGATCTTCTTTATCAATTTTCCTTTCAATGTTCACCGTGATGATGTGATGGAAATTCCTAAAATGCAAACTAAAATCATAAGAAGAATTTTTTATTTTAGCTTTTTCAATGAAAATCGTAGCTACTAAAGAGAAAGAGAAATTAGTTTTGAGAGAAAACAACAAAGAGAAAAAAATAATATGCAACTTTCCTAATTTGTTCCTATGCAAAACACACAATTCACTATATGGATCAAATAAACAAAAAACAAATGCTTTCTTCTTTGAGAAACGATGAATTTAACAAAAATTTCCCTTTTATGAAAAATGAAGAATGGAACTACAATTTTTCCTACAGGAAACGAAGAATTTTATGACAATTTCTTTTATGAAAAAGAATGTATCTAATGAAAAAATAAAATACTTTGAATTTTATTTGTCAATGATAAAGAAAAACACTTAAATATACATTGAACAAACTTACTTTTCAAAGGAGAAAGATTCAAGCAAATTCACTGGTCTCTATGAGGTATCAAACAATTGAAAACACATCAAACAAAGGCTGAAAGTGATGGCGATGAAAAATTCAAAAGGAATTTGGCTGTCTTAAGGGGTAATACAGTCTCTAAGGGGAGATAATGTGTTGCAAGTCACCCCTGAGTGGGAGACAGTGCTATGCAAAGCACTGTGTCTTAACCAACAGTGCGTTGGGCACAACAGAGAAAAAAATTCAAGCTAATAAATACACTTATAGTGCAATTTTTTTTTTCAAAATTCTAATAATTGAGAGTAGATGCTACTGGGTGGATAAGCAGAGGTAAAACACACCAAGGATGAAGGTAAAATCCCTAGTGAAGTTTCCAATTTGTTTTGCGAGATTATGAATTACCGATAAAAAACATTCACTAAATGTGGTGCTATGCATTTATAACAACAGATCAAAGACTTTGTAGACACTTTTCCTAAGATTAAATAGACACAAAGAAGGATGGAGGAACTTACTTGTGATCCAAGCTTCCTATTCTCCTTTTGTTGCTCTTGTTGTAGCTTCCAGTCCAACTTTGATCGCCATACTAGTTCCTGCAAGTATAAACACTAAACAACAAAGAGATTGTAATATGCATATGACTATATATCTTAAACAGTTAAATCAATGAAAAATGAAACATATACATCAGCTGAGAATCTATGATATGAAAGATAGAAACATAAACAGATACATATGTGGGAAAATGAGCAACAATGTTTATTAATGGATATAAGGGGGAGGTTACAACAAAGGATTGATTTGATGTCACCAGCTCCAGCATTCATCCCAGCCTCATCATAATAAACATCTCACCAGTAGCATATCACTCTAATCACACTCAATTGAGAATCCAACAACATTTCTTTACCAAATTTATTCCTTCCCAAGAACAATGATATGTGCTAAATTTCTAGAGAAACTGAAGGTAGTCTCTCAATCAATGATGTTCTAATAAAAGGTGGGACATGTTCCCAAGTTCAAAGGTGTTATATGGAAACATGGATTCGAATTTTGACACATATGGACTCTTCTAGAAGGCACTGGCCATGTGGAGATTCTGGAACAATGAGAATTTCACTCCCATTTGACCAACACACCCTTGAATGTCGGGAAGTGCTTTGCAGAGCACCCTTGAATGGAGGTAACTGCATATTCAAATTAGTTAGTCCCTTGAGAGGCTACGTTGGTGAGCTCATAGGTTATATAACATGTACTTCAAATCTTGGAAGCCTTGCAATGGAATTCATGGATGAACTTTTCTTGTTCTTGTCGTAGGGCATGTAGCAACTAAAATGATAGGCGTTGATAGACCCTATTTCATTGGTTCTAGGGATGATGCCTAGTTTAACTAGGTCATTGGGAATGGTGCCCAAATCGACCTATAATAGAAATATTGGTGCTTCTTATATAGAAATGTCATCCCTTCCTAGATTTACCACTTCTTTTCCAATTTCGTTTTTTTTTACCCCTATGTTTCTGAATGTCCAAATTGATCCTCAACAAAATTATTCCTCCACTTGAACAAGTTGATCCTAATGTTGACCCTTTTCCTTATTCACATGTTTGGTCTTATTCCTATTATTCCTCTTCTTCTGGTGAAAGCCTTAAAGTTAGTAATGAGGTGGATAAGAAGAAGAAGAAAAGGAAGATTAAGAAGAAGGAAAATAAGTAGGGCGGGAACTAAGCAACCATTGCTAGCCATCTAAATAGTATGGAGGAACCTTCCAACCACCCCCAAAATAGTTAATTTCCTTTACATGCTTTGTAAGGTGACCACATTTTTAGATATTGTACTGAGATTCCAAAGATATTAAAAGTGTGGTCCACAAGCTCACTTGAGCCTTCATCATCGGCCTTTAGAGATCATGCTTGTGATAAACCATCACCTAGTGATAGTAAGGTCCATGGGGAAATAGGTAAATTAAAATTTCCCTATATGTTATGTGAAGGGAATAATACTATTCACCTTTGTCCTTATATGGTTGAAGCTTCAAAATTGTCAGAAAACATTACAGCTTCTCAACCTTGACTCCTAGTTGGTTACCAGAAGCTTTCCCCTAATACTCCATTAGTTGATGAAGTTATTCATCATAATTAGAATCGAGTCAATCCCACTCTCTTTGAATGCGAACCCCATGAGTCCATTCCAAACCAACCATTGGTGGATAAAATGTTTGACTCGATTCCAGCTTCATTTTATCGTACCTTTCCTGTAGAGACTGAATTTCATATCGCTCAGGTTCTTCTCTTTTCTTTAGGTTCTTGTAATATCCCAAAATGTGAAAGACTGGAATGTAGAACATTTATAACATTTCAATCAAGGCAATAACCAAAATTTAAGAAAAAAACTGTAAAATGTTGGAAATATCATAATATAACATCAATACATTAAAACATTAACAGAAACATCTTATCCATATCATTATGTATCTAGAGAAATGTAAGTATACAGTGCTCCAAAAGGAATGCACTCAAGCCACAAGATGGCTGAATTACATTAATGAAACTTAGCACTGGAAAGTATAAACTATTATTGTTGGGAAGAATATATATGTGCGAGATTTAGCTAGAGTGCTCAGAAAAATCCAGGATTTTTACCACAGACTCTACCTGAAAAACCATGAAAAACCTAGAAATGGTTTGGCCAGGTTTTGAGTTTGCAATTTTGGCCCTTTTTGGGTTGCACATTTCACCGCTGTTGGCTCTGAGTTACGCACTCCCTGGAGACAACTAATGATATGGGGATAAAGGAATGATCTATTAGATGCAATACCATCCACTCATATCACTAACTAAAGGGTTGGTCCCTTCTCCCGATTCCCAAGCTCAAAACTTGAGATCTAGCTCCTCCATTGAATATACAGTTGTTGCATGCACAACTAATGCGAAATACTGCATTTTCTAGGAGGGTTGATGATGTAGCATGATAATAGATAATAAAATCCTGATCCCAAGATGTTGAATTGATCCCCAGAGTGAATGATTAATGCCTCATAGGATTCCAAGCTGAGTTGCTTGGAACATCCTCTTCTCCTCAAACTCTCACTGCAAAATTACGGAATTCCTGTTGGAAATGTTGTTGCATAGGAGAATAGATGGATGGAATGATATAATATATGACAATGAAACTCCTAAAATACTACAATGGATCCACAACATGAAGGGCTGATCCATCCACAGGTTTCTCAGCTGAAATACTGAGAACAACCTTCCAACCCTCAAACCCAAGTTCAGGAATGCATAATTCCTGTAACTGGAAGTGAAGATGAGAGTGGTTGAAAGTGGCACTGATTTCTGAATAATGAATTCTGCCCAAGAAAACATTCCCAGAGTAGGCATTCGAAGTCCCCCTTGGCTAAGGGTGGCATTCTTGCTGGAGAACACCCGGTGCTAAACATCACAATAGACTTAGCTAAACAACTAAAGTGTGCAAAGAAATGTCTTACGACACTCAAAAATAAAAATCTAGAATCCCTCCTTTGTTGCCCTCATCTTCATTTTATGGTTGTAAGCCTTCGCTAGCCTTGGCCCACCTCATAACTTCTATCCACGTGTGGCCACTAGCCTCCATAAAGACTGCATTTTCCTCCATGATCTCCATCACTGCTGCAATTACTCTCCACTTCCTCCATCATGTGTGCATTTAATGCACCACTTCCTCCATCACTTCATCATTATTTCTTCGTGATATTAAATTTATTCCTCCACTATCTCCATCCTCTTCCTCATTATTTCTCTATGACCTCCACTCTTTCTTCATTATTATAATTCTCAACTACTCCGTAATGCCTCTCCACTTCTAAATTAACCCACATTCACACTATAGAAGTGGATTTTATTCATCTACTGGGTTTATTGGTCCCTCAACCCTTTTATTTTCTTAACTAGATACGAAAAGTAAGAACTCTAATATTCCAATTAGCCGCATGGAAAATTTGGAATATTACAGTCCTCCTCGCCAAAATGTTGCTTGTACTCAAGCAACTACAAAAGTGGATGCTACAAAAATCTATCTGCCTCCCTAGTGGCATCCTGATGTGGAAGGTTTCCCCATCTGCTCCAATGTGTTATGGATGCCCAGCTCTATAGCTACCTCTCTATAATTCCTATAATGGCCTCCAGCTGTGGAGCTATATTCCTCTCCTCATCAATGAGTCCCCAAGTTGCAACCATTTGTTTTCCAAGAGCCTCTTCTCTGCATGATATATGTGAAGTGTAGTGGTTCCTTCCCTAAGTGGAAAGTCCCAACTCATAAACTATCTCTCCAACCCATGCTTCATAGAGTAATTTGTGTCTCTCCATGCTCCAATCCTTGGCCATAGTGGCCTTGCTTTCTCTAAGAATCATCTCAACATTGTGAAAAGTAGTAAATAGAGACATATGGATTGACATGTGAAATGTCGAACCATACTCTCCAACAATGCCTCTTACTGTCACACCACTTCATCATCATACCAAGCATGATTGTAATACTCCCCTAACAGAAGCCATTGCAAAAAGGCTTCTTGTTTCCATCCCACATCATCATTATGCAAGGTCTGGTAAAATATCAATCCATATTCTCCCAAGAGTAACCATCGCACAATGACTATTGCTGCCACCCCACGTCATCATAATGCAAAGCATGAAGCAATGATATACTAATTGACATGTAGAATTTCACACCATACCAACATAGCTAGGCTTCCTGCTGCCAGATCATATGAGCATCATGAAAAATCTGAAACAATAACATCCCATTGACATGTGATATGGGGTGTGATGGCCAAAATCTCTCAAAAGTAACCAACGCAACCATGTCTCCAGCTAATGCATATCATAACTACGGTACAAGGTGAAAAACAATGATATACCAATGGGCATATAAAATGTAATGTCTTGGCCATACTCTCCCAATAGTAGCCAACATAGCCATGCCTCCTGCTCTTACATCACCTCAGTACTATGCAAGGCATGGAACACACAATCTGAAATCTCAGGTGGTAACCATACTCACCCAAGAGTAGCCAGTGTAGCCATGCTTCCTGTTGCCCCATGTCATAGATCTACAAGTGTCTTTTCAACCACTTTCTCATCATCTCCATCCATCCATCCAACTGTGGGTGGTGACTCATATCATGCACCAACTTGGTATCCACCCAATGGAGAAGTTCTCAACAAAAAATGCTCATACAATAACTATCCCCATCACTATCTATGGCCTTGGGAAGACCATGAAGCATGAAGACATCCCAGAAAGATAATATGGTCATGGTTGAAGAGTTGTATTGTGTGAAAATGTTGAAGAAATGTGCATACCTCGATAGTGGATCAATGTTGACAATACCATCCTCCATAATTTGATGACACCCTTTGCACTCCATGATATGTCAAAGTGCATCATCCTTGAGGTCTCTCCATGAGAGCCTCTCACCAATGGCCCGATAGAAACTATGACTTTTTGAATATGTTTCATGTAGAGAATTTTCTTTGAGCTGTGAGGTTCTCATCAAGAAGGCTCGGTCCTGATAATGGAAGATATTATCCATTACATGATTTCTACCATCTACCATCTGCCCATCCAATGCTTCATAAGTGAAGCGGTCATCGGAATGCTCAAAAAATAACTAGGTCCCCAAATCATCACTACTCCTCAGTGACAGTGTTGTTTATCTTCATGATAGTGCATATTCTACCACATGGCCCTCTCCATACACAATGTTGAACTCATAGTCCTGCATTGTACTGATCCACCGGTGTTGCCTCTTCTACAGATGTTTCTCCTCCTCAAATATATTCTAGAGAATATGGTGGTTTGTCTTTACCCAAAATCTACTACCAATCAAAACTGTTAGAATTTGACCAATGCGTGAATAATGGCCAATATCTCTTTATCGTAAATAGAATATGAAAACTCGTGCGACAGTAACTTCCAATTCTTGAAAGCTATTGTATAGTTTCTTTGCATTAGGACTATGCTAATCCCATCCTCAGAAACTCCACACTCCAACACAAAGTGTTGTGTGCATCTCAACAATGTCAAACTGGGATAGTTATACATCTTCTCCTTGAACCAGTCAAGGGTCTTCTCCGTAGTGATATTCTGTCGCTCCAAATCAGCAATGTGATGTAACCCTTGGTAATGCAATTTCCATGATGGAATGACCCCGCAAATATCAGGATGATGTGTTGAAACAGTATGGGGTGGAAATGCTTGCATACCCTGTATCAACTGATGCCTGGGAACATCTTTCAAAACTACAAGCATTCCTCCAACTAGTGCAATTGCTTCTCCAAATGCTGGTGATGGTGATGGTTTCTCCTCTACTACTACACCAACACTAGTATCTACTTCCTCTTCCTCATGAACCTCCTGAATCATGCCTTGGCCTCTCAATGTTGAAGTCTTAAAAACATCTTGCCAAAATGAAAGTGCTCCTCCGACTGATGCAAGTACCTCTACTAGAGATGGTGGTGGTGGCAATTTCTCTTCTCCCGGAGTATCAATGCTGACATCTTCCTTTTTCTCCTCATATACTTCCTCATTATTTTTGGAAAATGTCTCAATGGAAAGAGCCTTCAGTTTTCTTTTTTCAAACCTCTTTACTAATATTTGAGTGAACTCTGCATACGCAGTCACTCTTACATGTTTCAATATTCCAAACCACTATTCATTTGCTTCACCCTCAAGGTGAAGCACTGCAATATGAATAGCTTCCTTTTCCACTACTGGATGTAGTTGGAATAATGCATCTAACTTCTCCATCCAAGCTTTTGTCATGATTTTTGATGACCCATCGAATGTAGGTAGAAAGAATCTATTATGCATATGCCCTCTTCTTCTATTGCTACTGTGGGGTCTCTGGTTCTCTTTAATCTGGAAAAACTTCTGGAAAGTCAGATTCTCTTTGAATGCTATAGATTGATATTTGTACTCCGCAAGATAATCACTAAGAGTCTCATGTTCCAAATATCCTCCATCACCATGCCATTCATTTCCTTCTACAGGGAAACTAGGCATAGTAGGGTGTTGTGGAACTTTATGCACCGCCAGTTGATTGTACTATTGATAGGAAGTGATCATACCTTCTCCATTATGAAACCCTCTTGAGGTTTCCTTTTTTCCTTTCCCTTCTCATTTCTTTGATCTCCATGGTGAGATCCCGCATAGATCTAAAGAGAACTGTGGAAAAACTCAGTCCTTTTGGCATTGAAGAGTTATTCTTTTTCTGCTTCTTCTTATTATTACCCTGATGTTATGAAATGAAAAAAAACTGAGCCAAAGATCATGCTTTCATACCACTGTAATATCCAAAACTGGGAAATATAGGAATATAAAACGTTTATAACATTTTAATCAAGGCAATAACCAAAGTGTAAGCACAAAACTGTAAAATGTTGGAAATGTTGGAATATAACATCAAGACATTAAAATATTAGCAAAAACAACTGAACCATATCATTATGTATCGACGACAATGTAAGTACACAATTCTCCAAAAGGAATGAACTCAATCCACAATATGGTTGAAATACACTAATGAAACTTAGCACTGGAAAGCATAAACTGCTCCTGTTAGAAAATCCTGTTGTTGGGACAAAGATCTATGTACGAGAGGCTGCTCGAATGCTCAGAAAGATCTAGGATTTTAACGATGGACTCTACTCAAAAAACCCAGAAACAACCAGAAATGGTTTGGCCAGATTTTGAGTTTCGAATTTTTCCCCTCTTTGGGTTGCACATTGTTCCACCATTTTTTGGTCATCTAACCTATTATCATTAGATGGACCCAAGTACACCATGTAAGACCAATTTTACCCTAAGTAAAATTTCTTTCACTACGTAAAATAACTTAATAAAACACATTTATTAGGTTGTTTATGGTCTAAACAGAAAACCCCAAAAGGAAATATTAAACACATCTATATTTGTTTGATTTTCCTCATGCAATAATTAATTAAACAATAATTTAATTATTATTCCTGGTTATATTTAACCAAAAACAAGGAAATTAATTAGATAAATCATTATTTATCTTATTATTTTCTAGGAATAATTATTTAAATCTTATTTAAATAATATTCCTTGTTAAATATGACTAAATCATTTATAAATAATTAAATAAACCATTATTTATTTAATTATCATTCAACCACTTCCTTAAAATAGTAAATAAATCATTTATTTATTTATTATTTACAAATAAAGGGATTTGACCCAAGTCAAATACCTTTTCCCTCCAACAAATATAATAAAATATTCCTAAAAGGTGGTTCTAGAATTTGGTTAATAATATTTTATACATGCACCAAGTCCTAGACTACCCTAATATTTTTCTATAAATAGAAGGGTTTTCCCATTCATTCGTCATCTTTTGTTGCATATTAGATCACTCTAGATCTATACTCTTAGTCTGACTTTGAGCCATTATCATTGTCACATTCTCCATTATTTGCTTTGTGAGCTCCCTTTGAGTTCTATGTTTGTCTGGGTTTTCTACACCAACAAGAGAGAGAAATGATAGATCTGAAGCGCTGAGGACTTTCAAGAACCCATCCCATTGAGGAGAATTGGAAACACCTTTCTTTTTTTCCTCTTAGGTGCCCTTAATATAAAACATTCTTTCAAAAATATTGTTCTTGTCTTGTCTATTGGATGCATGGAGAAAGACCTTATTTTCACTGCTTAATGTCTTTTTATGCATAGATCTGGATTTGTGCAACTTTTTCTTGATCAACTAACTACAGACTTGAAGATATTGGTAGCCATAATTGATGTTAGGGCTACTTGTTATGCGTAGCTAAAGTGGTATTTTTCTGACAAAAGATTCATACTAACACACATTGCACCATTGCTGGTTGAGTGATGCACTCCCTGGAGACAATAGATGATTTGTGGCTGAAATAATGATCTATCAGCTGTAATATCATCCACTCGGCTCACTAACTGAAGGTTTGGTCCCTTCTCCTGATTCCCAAGGTCAAAACTTGAGATCTAGCTCCTCCACTGAATATGCAGCTGTTACATGCACAACTACTGGGAAATATTGCGTTGTCTAGGAGGGCTAATGATGTAGCCTATTGATAGATAATACAATGATGATCCCATGCTACTAAAGTGATCTGTTGAGTGAAGGATTAATCCCTCATAGGATTCCAAGCTGAGTTTCTTGGAACTTCCTCTTCTCCTCAAACCCTCACTGCAAAATTACACAATTTCTATAGGAAATGTTGCTGTATAGGAGAATATATGGATGGAATGATGTCAAATATGAAAATGAAACTCTCGGAAGACTGAAATGGATCCACAGTCTAAAGGGTTGATTCCTCCACAGGTTTCTTAGTTGAAGTACTGAGAACAACCTTCCAACTCTCGAACCCAAGTTTAGGAACGCGTAATTCTTATAGTTGGAAGTGCAGATGAGAGTGGTTGAAAGTGGTATTGATTTCCGGATGATGAATTTTTACCAAGCACAATAGACTTAGCTAAATAGCTGAAGAAATGTCTTATGACACTCAACAATAAAAATCCATATTCCCTCCTTCAATGCCCTCATCTTCCTTTTATGGTTGGCCCACCTCATAGCTATGTTGCACATGTGGTCACTATTCTCCATAAAGACTGCGTTGTCCTCCATGATCTCCATCACTACTGCAATTACTCTCAACTTCCTCCATAATGTGTGCATTTAATGCACCACTTCCTCCATCACTTCATCATTATTTCTCCATGATCTTAAATTTATTTCTCCACTATCTCCATCCTCTTCCTCATTATTTCTCTATGACCTCCACTTTTTCTTCATTATTATGCTGCTCCACTACCACATAATGCTTCTCCACTACTCTATTAACCCACATTCACACTATAGAAGAGGATTTTATTCATCTATTGTGTTTATGGGTCCCTCCACTCTTTTATTTACTTAACTAAATAAGAAAAGTAAGAAATCTAGTATTCCAATTAGCTGATGGAAAATTTGGAATCTTACAGTTCCAATGAACTAGGTGGAAATTCTCATCTCCCTTAGCATGTGAGGGAAATCCCCTCATTCCTATGACACATGGGACCATTTCTCCCATTCCCATAGCACAAGGGGGAATTTCTCCTGTTCCCATAGAACCCCCTCCAAGAAAACATTCCATTTCCTTTTATTAGAGTTGATTGACATAACCTCATCTCCCTTCTTACATGCCTTTTAATATCACGGTAAAGGCTTATGATAAGAACATCCATCACACTCTTATATATGAGGAATATTTTTTTAGTATTATATCCTCCACTACCTAGAAAGCCTTGGGTTCCCCACATCTTATGTCTGCCATTCTGAATCTGTTAGATTTTAACAGAAGAACAAGTCAACCCTTAGGAATCCTTAGTTTCCTATTACATTGCACGTAAAAATAGTATGTATTGATGTTATGTTTTCATGGGCCCTTTGGAATTAAATTTTCTCCAGGGGAAAGCCTATGCTTATACTATGACCATAGTTGTGTCCACACTCCTTCGAGTAATATGCTTCCTGCATAATAAAAGGATTGTGACTATCGATCAAATTTCATTTTTTTCTATTGATTTGACTGCCTATCATCTTATTTCCCTAAGCATTCCAAATTTTCAACTGGTATCTTCCTCGCCATAGGTAAATTATGTGGCAACATATCCCATTGACATTCAACTTATTTTGACCTGGATCTAGTAGGTGATATGGTGAATCATTTATTAGGGGCATTAGAGTATGATATTTCCATTGGATCCTTTGATATGCATGCCTTCCAGAGTGTTGTTCTCCCATTTGATGAGGACCTCTTGGAGTCTAAGGACTTTTTCATGTCATGATCATGTTCTTAAGAGAAAAATTTCTTTTCTTATGTCAAGCTCTTTAAAAATGAAACAAGGTCATGTGGAAGAGTTCATTTTTTTGTTTCAATATCCTTTAAAATTGAAACAATGTTTTTAGATCATAGTTACTTGTCTTGTTTCAATCTCATTAAAAAATGAAATAAGGTGTCACGAGCATAGTTCTTTCCCTATTTCAAGCTCATTAAAAAATGAAACAAATACCCTTCCAATTCGATTCTTTGATTATATCTTGTAAATTTCCAATTGAGTCTTTCACTTCATCTCGTAAATCAACCTTCATTCCATCCACCTGTTATCATCCAGTAGTCTATTGAATGAAATGAAGCTTGCGGGGTGTTGGCTTGAGGGGTCCTAACCTAGGTTTGGAGGTTAAGGTTTGCCAACAAACCCCTATACTACTGGCCCTTTTGGCAGTGACCTGCTTGCACAGGCCAAAGTCTCACCCGAAGTAGTATGGGAGGGTACTAGAACTAGGTTTCCGCACCCTAGGAGAGGGCAGGTAAGTTAGGTAGAGCTGTGTTCAACTTCAAAAAAATCAGATCGCATATTATAGAACCCAGATCTATCAGTCCCTTCGCATCTACATGCACAATACCATATATAATCACAATAGATAACATATATAGGACAATAAAGCAACTATCGCAAACTATTCTTGCATCAAGTATAATAATCAGACTCAGAACAATTGTCAACGCAGCATAAGTACTTAACACAGTCACTTGCAAAGCTCAATATATAATTATGCATAACATAACAGATCCAGATCGCAGTATAAACAAGTAACACAAGTACTTTCATAGCTTAAATCAATGACATAGAGCATACATAATCAGATATCACAAATTCATACATCCAATAGATTCATATATTCCAACAACCTTCCACATTCATTAACCCTTCGGATCCTTTTATAATACCCAAAACCCAACCCGCACAAACAATAGCAGGGTCTACACATAGTAGGACTGAGGATCTCTGCACACACAGCGAGTAGTAGTTCTGTTAGGTCCCTATATTACTAGTATAGTCCCTATTTATTGTTAGTGTAACCCCCTTATTGTTATTATTGTACCCTTGTAACCCCCATATTGTTATTATTGTGCCCTTAAATTATCATTGTTAGGTCAGCTAGGATTACATTATGGCCCACTAGGATTGCATTATGTTCCCATGGACTCCTATATATAGAAAGAAGGTTTTGTAAATTGTATCATCCAAGAATTGTTCATTTATGTAATTTATTGGAGGTTTCCCCCAAGAAGTGTCTTATTTCTATGGTGTTTATATCTATTTTCTTATATTTTTGGAGTTTGTTACACAACATTTGGTATCAGAGCTTTGGATTCTAGGGTTTCGCTACTCTAAACATATCATCGTGGAATTTTCGCTATAAAGTTTTTTCTACGAAGGTTCAGAATCTGAAATTTTTATGGTGCGAAGTCAAAATTCTGAGGAAACTCATCAAACAATTTTAGAGCTTGGTTTGCAATATTTTCGGAGATATGATCTATGTAAGGTAGTGTTTTTTCAGGCTCTCGAAATTCATCTCAAAGAGGTGATCGTGGGAAAAGTTTCATAAATTTCTCTCTGATCATCGGATTTGAGTTCTGTAAAAAGTGGTCATAGTAACACAGAATTTAGTTTCTTGGATATCAATTTCAAAGTCAAAGGATGAAACAGTGACACGTGGCAAGTCATACAAGTTCGCTCTACTGAACTAGTCCATAATTAGGATATTGTGGGAGATTGGACATAACTTTGTCTTGGAGAATCCAAATCAGGTCAGACTTGTGGCATTCAAAAGAGAATTCAAAGGGATACTTCAGTGCTGAATTTTAGATATTGAAGAACCTCAATCACATAGATAATCCAATTTCAATATCGAGCTCCTCAAAAGCAAGAGAAAGGTGTGTATTTTTTTTTTCGAATTTCATAAGTCTTGTTTGAAGAATCAATTTGAATTGATTCCAAGGAAATATTTTAGAATAGATATCAGTATTGGGTTCTAAAAAAAAATGCCCTGTAAAAATAATTCAACACCCATTAAGCCTTAAGAAGGCTCTACTATGACTCATGAAGATGAAGAATTGCAACATGATCTATCAAAATTACAAGAGCAAGTGCACCAAATTTCGCTCTCGCAAAGAGCAGCAAAAAATGAAATGGAAGTTTTGAAGAAAGGCGTGGAAGCAAAGATGGATGGTATGAAGAATAATATGGATGGTTTGAAGAAAGGCGTGGAATCTAAGATAGATGGCATGGAAGCTGGCATGGAATCTAAGATGGATGACATGGAAGCTAAAACGGAAAACATGAAGAATGATCTAAAAGAAAACATAGAAGGTTTGACAAATTTGATACAAGAAATGTTTCCCAATGGTTAAAATATAGTAGAGGAAACTCATGATGAGAACAAAATAAATGTTAATCGTGATTTCATAAACTCTAATGTTGGTGGGAAGAACCACCATATTCCAAAAATGGATATGAGGAAGTTTGATGGAAAGGATCCTGTAACATGGATACTACAGATGGAGCAATAATTTGATCTCCATAATGTGCAAAACACACAAAAGGTACGCATTGCAACTTTACATTTAGAACAAAATACATTTGTATGGTATCGATGGCTTTGCTCCCGTAAAAAAATTGTCACTTGGTCAATTTTTACGGAGGAAATTATAGAACATTATGAGGATACAAAGAATGATACCTTCTTTAGCCAATTGATAAATCCCAAATAAAAGGGTTTAGTGGGGGAACACATTGAGGACTTCCAAAAATTGAATATAAGGGTAACTGATACACTAGAGGAACACAGGATTGATCTCTTCATAGGAACTTTAAAGGATAACATCCAACATGAAGTTCGCGTTTTGGAACATGATTCATTGGAGAAGGCATTTAGGTTGGCAATAAAAACTGAATGTAAAATTATGGCGACAAGGAAGCCTACCACTCACTTCTATAAAGAAGGAAGTGTTGCTACGCCTAGATTTCCACAATCTACAAGGTTGACACCACAATAATTGGAAGAAAAAAAAGCAAAAGGGCTTTGCTACATTTGTGATAGCAAATACACTAAAGGTCATAAGTGTGCTGAGAAGAAATTATTTTACATAGATTGTGAAGAGGAAGAAGAAAATGAACAAGAAGAGGATATACACCAGGAACCAATCGTAGAAGAGGAAGAAATGAGTCCGACCATATCATGTAATGCACTGGCACGAATCACCACTCCTCAAACTCTCAAGATAGAAGGACATATCAAGAAGAAAAATGTAATAGTGTTGATTGATTCAGGTAGCACCAATAATTTTATTCATTGTAAGGTAGCCAAGGAATTAAATTGTTTCCTATACCTAGCACAAGAATGTCAAGTGATGGTTGCAAATGGAAGAACTATAAATTGCTCTGGAAAATACCATAATATCAAGCTAACCATGGGGGGATATGTATTGAATATTCCAATGCTTTCCATTCCTATGGGAGGTGCCGATGTTGTACTAGGAGTACAATGGTTACAATCTTTGGGGACTGTAGCTTTTAATTTTCAAGAACTTTTCTTGAATTTTTTTTTAGAAGGAAAGGAAGTCAAATTACGGGTATTGCAGGGAAGCCGGGAAAGATAATAATCTCTAATGTCATGACAAAGCTTCTAAAGAAAGAAAAACGAGGCGTAATTGCACAATTATGCTCATTAGAAGTTCCAACATCAAAATCATCTATTTTTGCAAATCTCCAGCAAGTCTTGGACAATCATTCCAAGGTGTTTCAAACTCCCAAAGGACTCCCACCTATTCGTGATAATGATCATGCTATTCATTTGATTCCAGGCAGTGTTCCTCCAAACATCAGGCCTTATAGATATCCTTAAGTCCAAAAGAGCGAAATTGAACGTATGATTGCATAAATGTTAGAGGCGGGTATAATTCAACCTAGTCAAAGTTCTTTCTCTGCTCTTGTAGTATTGGTACACAAGAAGGATGGATCATGGCACATGTGTCGGATTATAGGGAGCTCAATAAGCTCACCATTAAAGATAAATTTCGCATTCTTGTGATTGATGAATAACTGGATGAATTACATGGAGCAATTTATTTTACCAAGCTGGGTCTTCATTTAGGATATCATCAAATTAGAATGAAGACTGAAGATATTCCAAAAATAGCATTTCGAACTCATGAGGGTCATTATGAATTTTTGGTCATTCCTTTTGGCCTTAACAATGCACCTTATACATTTCAAGGGTTGACGAATTCCATTTTCAAACCCTTCCTTAGAAGATTTGTGCTAGTATTTTTTGATGATATATTAATCTACAACAGGTCTTGGAAGGATCATGTTGAACATGTTGACATGGTGCTCAAACTATTGCAGGAGAAACAATTATATGCAAAAACATCCAAATGTTTCTTTGGAGTACAAGAGGTGGAATATCTGGATCATGTTGTATCTCACGAGGGTGTTAAGGTAGACCCTAACAAAATTAAAGCCATTAAGGAATGGAAAGTCCCCACAACCATAAAGCAGTTGCAAGGATTTCTCAGGTTAACAGGGTATTATCACAAGTTTGTTAAGAATTATGGGAGAATAGCAGCGCCTCTAACAACATTATTCAAGAAAGATGCATTTTCATCGACTCCTGAAGCAACTAAGTCCTTTGAACATCTTAAAGAGGAAATGTGCCTAGCACCGGTCTTATCTACGCCAGACTTCACAAAAAAATTTATTGTGTAATGTGATGCCTCAAGAAATGGAATTGGTGCTGTTTTAATGCGGGATGGAAGACCCATTGCTTTTGAAAGTCGTCCAATCAAAGGAAAGTATTTACAAAAACCTATTTATTGGAAAGAAATGTTAGCAATACTGCATGCACTAAAGAAATGGTGAACTTACCTAATGGGAAGACACTTCAAGGTAAAAACTGATCATGATAGTCTTAAACACTTTTTGGAACAAAGACTATCTTCAGAAGAGTAGCAAAAATGTGTCACAAAGATGTTGGGTTATGACTTTGAAATAATCTACAAAAAAGGAAAGCTTAATGTTGTTGCAGATGCACTCTCAAGAAAGAATGAAGAGGTGGAAGCATTGCTTTGTGCCATTTCTATTATCCAACCAGATTGGATATCCGAAGCAAGAGATGAATGGAAGAAGGACAAAGATGTATGGACACTCATTCAAAAGTTGCAGCAAGATCCTAGTACATCTGATACATTTAGTTGGAAAAATGATTCCTTATGGTACAAAGATCGCTTATATCTTTGTAAGAATTCCCAACTAAAACAAAGATTCTTCTGGAATTGCACACTTCTCCTTTAGGAGGACACTCAGGATTTTTAAAAACTTACCACAGGGTGAAGAAAGAATTTTTTTGGGATGGCCTTAAATCTGATATTCAAAAGTTTGTGGCAGAATGTTTGGGTTTCCAACAGAATAAAGTTGAGACAATTAAGACCCCAGAACTTCTACAACCTTTATCCATTCCAAGTCAACGTTGGGAGGAGATTTCAATGGATTTTATCACAGGTTTACCTAAGTCCGAAGGAAAGAATGTCATCATGGTGGTAGTTGATAGACTTACCAAGTATGCACACTTTGTGCATTATCTCATCCATTTAAAGCAAGTACAGTTGCTACTACATTTATGGACATAATTCAAAAGCTACATGGAAGCCCAAGCGTTATTGTGAGCGACAGAGATCCCATTTTTACCGGAAATTTTTGGACGAAGTTATTTTCTTGTTTGGGTACTCAATTAGCTCATAGCTCATCTTATCATCCTCAATCTGATGGTCAAACTGAGATAGTAAATAAATGTTTGGAAGGATATCTTCGTTGTTTTGTATCTGATAAACAAACACAATGGGTCAAGTGGTTACCTCTCGCTGAATGGTGGTATAACACTTCCTTCCATACCACAGAAAAAATGACCCCATTTATGGCACTTTATGGATATCATCCACCATCCATCACATCATCTTTAAGGGAAAATTCGAAGGTTCAAGCAGTGGAAGATCACATCGAGCATCAAAAAGAAGTTCTCCAACTCTTAAAGGATAACCTGAATTTGGCACAAAATCGAATGAAACAACAGGCAGATCAACATCGCAGCAAGAGAAGTTTTGATGTAGGAGATTGGGTATTTCTATGGCTACAACCATACAAAAAAATGTCCCTCAAGCAAGCTAAGAAGGATAATAAATTATCGCCAAAGTACTGTTGTCCTTACAAGGTGTTGCAAAAGATTGGTACTATGGCATACAAATTGGAGCTTCCTGCTTCTTCACGAGTGCATCCAGTTTTCTATGTTTCATGCTTAAAGAAGGTTATAGGTGAAAATCTTCCAGTTCAAACAATATTTCTAGAACTTGATGAGGAAGGAAAAATCATATTGGAACCTGAAGCGGTCACGGAAACAAGAACTCGACAGCTACGGAACTGATAAATTTTAGAGTATCTCATCAAGTGGAAGAACTTACCAACTGAAGATTCTACATGGGAGGATGAGAATTTTATATAGAAGCACCCATAGCTACCCAAGCATTGAGGACAACACTTTTTTGAAGGAGAGGGGCATGTTAGGTCCCTATATTACTAGTATATTCCCTTATTATTGTTAGTGTAACTCCCTTATTGTTATTATTGTACCCTTGTAACCCCCATATTGTTATTATTGTGCCCTTAAATTATTATTGTTAGGTCGGCTAGGATTACATTGTGGCCCACTACGATTACATTATGGCCCCATGGACTCCTATATATAGAAAGGAGGTTTTGTGAATTGTATCATCCAAGAATTGTTCATTTATGTAATGTATTGGAGGTTGCCCCCTCGAAGTGGCTTATTTATAAGGCATTGATATCTCTTTTCTTCTATTTTTGGAGCTAGTTACACAACAAGTCCTTTCCCCAAAAACCCAAAATAGATCTACTAATTCTCAATTCACACCAATCTTAGTTCAATGTCTGTCTTACAACTCAGAAAAGGTTCAATTACTTATACTACTTTAGAGTACGTATCCAATGGTCTGCAAACCGTGGTTTGTTGACTCCTGGTCTACCCTTGACCCATTTACAATGCATTAAGGGCTTTGGCTGACCCCAAAAACCATACGCTAGACTAAATATAATAAAAAATATACAAAATGGATGAGATTCATAGCTTTTTTAGGAGACCCTATTCCAACAATCCCCCAACACAATCTTCTGACTCGTCCTGAGTCACTGTGGTGGTGGGGTCTCCACCCACGCCTGTATGGCTACTCTGGCCATAGAGTCATTTGATCTGATACAGTTTGAGCTAGCCACCATTGATGTAGCCGAGGAGCATATCTCCACGTAGGGTACCAAGCCTAACCTCTCTGTCATCCGTGATCTCCTTAACTATGTAGGGAACAAGCCAATGCTGCCGAAAATTCCCGCAATGATTTTCAAATTGGCTATCATACAAGAGGATCAATTAGCCTTCCACAAAGGTCTTCTGGTGAATGTGTCTATCATACTAGGATTTATCATGGGCCTTTTCAACTTGTTGATGGAAATTTGTAATAAACCGATCTTCCTCCAAAGCGATAAGTTGCGCTAATCGCTCCTCCATGATGTCCGGTTCTGCCATGTTTGTAAATGATGTGATACATAGACTAGGAACAAGATACTCCATGGGCATAATAGCTTCTTTACCATAAACCATCTTGAATGGGGTTTTTCCTATTAAATTCTTGAAAATTGTTCGATAGGCCTAGAGGACCGATGGGAGGTGCATGTCCCAATCACTGTGGTCAGTGCTTGCTCCAAGATTTTATTAAAAGCTTCAACCACGTCATTGGCCTGGGGGTGATATGGCATGATCTTTGCATGATGGATCCATAATTCCTTGGTCAAAGCTTGATTTGTTTCATTAACGAAGTGCATACCTCTGTCACTCATGAGAATCTTCGGACATCCAAATCTGGTTAGGATTTGTTCTAAGATGAAA
Source organism: Pinus albicaulis (assembly GCA_034641835.2). NCBI lineage: Eukaryota > Viridiplantae > Streptophyta > Pinopsida > Pinales > Pinaceae > Pinus > Pinus albicaulis. The sequence continues at coordinate 132,050,151 of CM076583.1, read as the reverse complement.
TGCGCAGCGGTATCCACAGTACAATCCTTTACTGATTGTGCTTCTGCCCACCTGGTTAGTGGCCATAATAATGTAGCTTGCACCCGTCTTCTTTCTTGGGGGTTTGATAGGCCCGATGAAATCAATAGCCCACTTATCAAATGCTTGTAGAGCCATCTGTGGTTGAAGGGGCATTTCATCTCTGCTGGATGGCCTCCCTATTTGTTGGCATGTATCGCAAGCTTTACAATAGTCGTGGGCATCAGTATGCAGAGTTGGCCACCATATCCCAGCCCTCAAAATCTTTTGCGTTATTGCTTTCCCTACACAGTGACCTCCTGCTACTCTGTCATGAACGTCTGCCAAGATAGCATGCCTTTCATGCTCCAAAACATATCGCCGCAAAACTTCATCTGGCCTCATCTTATATAATTGACCTGCTATGATGGTAAAGTCTACTACTTGGGTCACTAAATATTTTTTCTGCTGTATAGAGTACTCTGGAGGTGTCATCCCAGTAGTCAAGAACTGAATGATATCATCGAAGTGTACATCTACTAGCTTGATAGCAAATAGCTGCACATCAGGTAATCCAGCTTCTAGGTTGGTTGGCTCCTCGCCACTTTCTATTTGGGACAAGTGGTCTAGCCCAGCATTCAACTTTTTCGGCTTGACTATGATTTCAAAGTCATACTCTTGAAATAGCAGTATCCATTGGCATATTCCCCCCCCCCCCCCCTAACACATGCTTATTGACTAGGTACTTTAAAGTTGAATGATCTGTGAACATTTTGAAGTGTCCTTCTAACACGTAATGCCAATATTTCTACAATGTGTAAACCATGGCCAATCCCTCCTGCTCTGCGGTGGAGTAGTTGCGTTCCACTCCACAGATCTTCCTACTTGAAAAGGAAATTGGATGGTTAATATCTCCTTCTCCTGGCTACGTGAGGACAACCCTAAGAGCAATGCCTGATGCATCGACGTGAACAGGAAATACCTTCTCTTAATCCAAAAATATGAGAATAGGTGTTGAAACCATATTTTCCTTTAGTAGCTCGAAGCTCTTTTGACATTCGTCATTCCAAAAGAATGAAACATCCTTGTTGAGCAATTTTTCCATAGGGGCAGTAATCAGCGCATAGCCTTGAATGAATTTCCTGTAGTAGCTAGCGTGTCTAAGGATCGAGTGTAGCTGTTTCTTTGTGGTTGGTACTGGAAATTTTTTGATAACTGCGATTTTGGTAGGATCTACCATTAGTCCTTTCTAACAAACTATGTGGCCGAGAAAGATTCCAAAGGGTACGCAGAAGATACACTTCTTGATATTTAGGGAAATCTGGTGTTTTCGGCAGGCATCCAACATCATGCGCAGGTTTGAGACGTGTGCTTTGACCACACTAAAGACAGTCCAATCATCGAAATACACCTCGAGGAACCTGTGAATGAAATCTTTGAACACTACGACAAAGACCCGCGTGAAGATAGCAGGGGCATTTTTTAGTCCAAACGGCATGACAGTATATTGAAAAGATCCCCACTGAGTGGCGAACATGGTTTTTCTGCGGTCCTCAGGTGAGATTCTTATCTGATGGTATCCTGACAACCCATCCGTGAAAGAGTATGTTTCCTGTCCTCCCACATTGTCTAAGATTTAATCTGAGAATGGCATTGGGAATGGATCATGAATGTAGGCATCCTTCAACTTTCGTAGGTCCACGTAGATCCGAATCTATCCCTTAGTTTTTTTCTCCTGAACCACCATTGGATTGACGCATTCTGACTATTCAACAAGTCTGATGATACCTGTAGCAAGCATTTTATGTAGATCATCCTTGACCTTCTGCTTATACTTGGGGTTAAACCTATAAGGTCACTGCTTTATGGGCTGCGCGTCGAGTTTCAGAGTGATATGCATGACCCCTAAGTCCATCATGATCCCCTTTAGCTCAAAAAAAAATTTAGGGAAGAAGTCCTAATATTCTGTAAGTAATTCAGCCACTTTACCTGTTGTATTCTCATCCCAGTAGTCCCCAATCTTAGCCAACTTAGGGTGCTCTTTCGTCCGAATGTTTACTTCACATAGCTTGAGAGGCTTAGTGACAACCCCTTCCTTCAGTGGAGGTCCTTCAACAATGCACTCCCCTTCCAACTCTGGGATAGAGACAGATCGCGGATCATCTTCACCTTCCTCTTTTGCCAAGCAGCGACAATTGAAAATATCCTGCATCTGTTTTTCCCATGTGAGCATCCCAAATACTGCAGAAGAGCTGGTCTTGCCAAACACGAATGTAGCTATTTCCTACAAAGTTTTTTCAAGCACCTCGAAACCCCCTATCAGTTCGAATGTTCCTATAAAGTCAGTCTTCAAAGTTTCCCAGTAGCGGGTGCGCTGATGTAGCTCTGCATCCAGGTACTAGGCAGTAGGGATTGGACCTAACGCATGAGTGAACAAGTGAACCCACTCTCCTATAGTTCGGTCACCCCACACCTCCATCCATGCAACCATGTGTTCACGTAGATCCCCTGGGCCAAGGAACAACTTGACCCGTACCTCCGCCAGATTCTCAAATCATAGGAGCATCTTGCTTTGATAATCCTCCCACTCTAGGAACTCTTCGTTATGTGTCTCCCACCATCGTGCAGGGGTTGCATGCATCGCTAGGTTAACGGCCCATAACCTTCATTCCCTCGGAACCTCAGCTTCAAATGCCCACAAAAGTCCCTAAAATTACTAGAACCATAGAAATAAGGTAGATCTCTTACCTCTGAGGAGATGCAGTGGATGTTCTTCATGATCCGAGGATATCGCAGCACAAAGACATCATGTAACTAGTTTTTCCAATTCTCTATCTCCCATCAGAGTCGTAGAAACATTCAATGTCATTTTCCCAGCAAAGTACCCCCTCCGCTATAGGGTTGATCCAATATTCATCTCGCGCAATCAACTTATAAATGCGATCCACATCCTCTTCGTCACACATTGGTTCTGTGTATCATTCACCTTCCACCGAGTCTAATGGTACTATTACCCTTGTACCGTTATTCTTAAATACCATACTTATCTTCTTTAGGTTAATGATGCCCCCATATCGATGGCCCAATCCAAGCCTAGGAGCACAGGGTAGGGGTATGCATCTTTGACAATATGAATTTCTTCAAATTTAGCCTCGACCTTAACTCCTGCGATATCCACCACAACCTTCGATAGTCTTCCCAATGGTATGATCTTCTATTGATTGGCCATACGCAGCTAGATAGTGGACCATTCCAACTTAGGTTCCGCCAATTGTTGCCAAGTCTCTTTAGGTAATGCATTCGCATCTAACCCTAGGTCTAAAATAACCCGATCCATCTCGTAATCACTGATCTGCACAGTCAACCGCATCTCCCTACCAGTGCATTTCTTATACCTATAGATTTTGTGTACGTCCTTGACTTCCATAGGGAGGATAGGTCGTGTTGCGTAGCTATCTATTAATGCCTAAAGATTTTCCATAGCCTTTGGGCTGCGCAGCAGCTTCATACATGCATGTAAAAATGTTTTGAATTACTCATCTGCCTTGAGGTCTTCAGGCGGCTGCGAAGTAGATGGCTCTACCTTCGCAAAGTCTTTACGAGTTGCAAAAAAATTTTCTTTCTCCTTTTTTAGATCCAAACCTTCCTATTTGATAATTGCTAGTCGGATCAGAGGCTCAGTTGCAGTTTTCTCCCCAGGCCCCCCGGTGGCAATCCCACTATGTGTTACGACATTCACACTTGGACCTTTGTCTCGTAGCTCGACCTTAACCCTCTACACATTCTACGTAGATGTTGGTTGCTTTTCCTGCATCTTCGCTATCAAGACTAGACAGTCTTCAATCACATGGTCCAGCTTCCTGCAATACCGGCAGGACTATCTTGTAGGGTTTGGACAGTCCCTGGCAATGTGCCCTACCTCTCCACAGTTATAACAGATTAGTTTCCCTCGTCCCCAGCCTGCACTTCCACCTCTTCTGCCTCCCCTACCCCTTGCTGGGGAGCCCCCTGTGCTTGAGAGGGATCTAGGTGGGGATGGATTCGACTGTACCCTATAGAGATTCCCTCGATTGATCATCAAATCATATGTCTTAAAATTCTATTCACCATGTCCTACCAACCTGCAGAACCTGCACCATTTCTATTTTACTCCTGGGGCGTACGTGGCAAGGTGGGGACAGTGGTTTCTATCTTGCAGCCCTGCAACGTGGCAATCATCGCACCATAGTACCAGCCCACTTTGTCTTGCAACTTCCTTATGGCATAATGGACTAAGTCCCCCAGCCTGCATGTAGTCTGTTAACAGAGGGCAATTCTCCTTGGTGTGATCATTCGTCCTGCATCATATTTTTAGGTCCCTATATTACTAGTATAGACCCTTATTGTTGTTAGTGTAACCCCCTTATTGTTATTATTGTACCCTTGTAACCCCCATTTTTTTATTATTGTGCCCTTAAATTATTATTGTTAGGTTGGCTAGGATTACATTGTGGCCCACTGAGTTATTGTAGCCCCATGGACTCCCCTACATAACATGAAAAGGAAGGCTTAACAAGTGTATCATCCAACAATTTTTTCATATGTATTGGAAGTTTCCCCCATAGTAGCTAATTTCTAAGGTGTTGATATCTCTTTTCTTCTCTTTCTTCTCTTTTTGGGCTTTGGTTACAACATTGGTATAGAACTTTGGATTCTAGGGTTTATTTTGTCAAAAAGGTCATGAAGTGGAATCTTCACTACATAAATTTTTTTCTACAAAGATTTGGAAAATTTGAAATTTTGAGGTGCAGAAACTAAAATCTAGGAAGATTTTCTAAAAATTTCAGAGCTTGGTTCGCAATATGTTTGGAGATATGATCTATGGAAGTTAGGTTTTTTTTTAGGCTCCTAAACTGGTCATCGTGGAATTTGTGCTATAACTTGTTTTATACGAAGGTTAAAAATCTGAAATTCGTATGGTGCGAAGCTGAAATCCTGAGGAAATTTATCAAAAAAATTTAGAGCTTTTTTCGCAATATTTTTGGAGATATGATCTGTGGAAGGTAGTGCTTTTTCAGGCTCCTGAATTTCATCTCAAAGAGGTGATCGTGGGAAAATTTCAATAAATCTCTCTCTGGGAATTGGATTTGAGTGCCGTAAAAAAATTTCACAATTACACGGACTTTAGTTTCTTGGCTATAAATTTCAGAGACAAAGGACGAAACAGCGACACGTGGCAAGTACTACAAGTTCGCTCTACTGAACCAGTCCAAAATTAGGTCATTGTGGGAGATTGGACTGCTTTGTCTACGTTGATCTGAAATTAAAATATTAGAGAGTTCTTCAATCATAGAGATAATCAATTTTAAATATAATTCTCAAAAAGCAAGAAAAAGGTGTGTTTTTTTTTCCGAATTGCATAAGTCTTGTTTGAAGAATCAATTTGAATTGATTCCAAGGGCATATTGTAGAATAGATATCAGTATTTGGTTCTAAAATATGCCTTGTAAAAATAATTCAACACCCATTAAGCCTTCAGAAGGCTCTACTATGACTCATGAAGATGAAGAATCGCAACATGATCTATCAAATTACAAGAGCAAAGAAGAATTAGCAAATTTCTACATCTCTCTTTCAAAAGAAACAACAAAAAATGAGATGAAGTTTAGACAAAGGCATGGAAGTGAAGATGAATGAGGATTTGAAGAAGAGCATGGAAGCTAAGATGGATGGCATGGAATCTAAGATGGATGACATGGAAGCTAAGATGGAAAACATGAAGAATGATCTAAAAGCAGACATGGAAGATTTGAAAATTTTGATACAAGAAATGTTTCCTAATGGTGAAAAGATAGTAGAGGAAACTCATGATAAGAACAAAATAAATGTTAATCATAATTTCATAAACTCTAATGTTGGAGGGAAGAACCACCATTTTCCAAAAATGGATATGAGAAATTTTGATGGAAAGGATCCTGTAACATGGATACTACAGATGGAGCAATATTTTGATCTCAATAATGTGCAAAACAAACAAAAGGTACACATTGCAACTTTACATTTAGAACATAATACATTTGTATGGTATCGATGGCTTTGCTCCCATAAAAAAATTGTCACTTGGTCAATTTTTACGGAGGAAATGATAGCATTGATAGCACATTATATGAGGAATTACAAAGAGTAACATTCTTTAGCCAATTGATAAATCTCAAACAAAAGGGTTTAGTGGGGCAGCACATTGAGGACTTCCAAAAATTGAATATAAGGGTAACTGATATTCCAGAGGAACAAAGGATTGATCTCTTCATAGGCACTTTAAAGGATAACATTCGACCTGAAGTTCACATTCTGGAACCTGATTCATTGGAGAAGGCATTCAGGTTGGCAAGAAAAGTTGAATGTAAAATTATGGCAACAAGGAAACCTACCACTCAATTCTATAAAGAAGGAAGTGTGGCTACGCCTAGATTTCCACAACCTACAAGGTTGACACCACAACAATTGGAAGAAAAAAGAGCAAAAGGGCTTTGCTACAGTTGTGATAGCAAATACACTAAAGGTCATAAGTGTGCTGAGAAGAAATTATTTTACACAGATTGTGAAGAGGAAGAAGAAAATGAACAAGAAGAGGATATACACCAGGAACCAGCCCTAGAAGAGGAAGAAATGAGTCCGACCATATCGTGTAATGCATTGGCAGGAATTACCACTCCTCAAACTCTCAAGATAGAAGGACATATCAAGAAGAAAAAGGTAATAGTGTTGATTGATTCAGTAGCACCCATAATTTTATTCATTGTAAGGTAGCCAAGGAATTAAATTGTTTCCTATACCCAGCACCAGAATGTCAAGTGATGGTTGCAAATGGAGGAACTATAAATTGCTCTGGAAAATGCCATAATATCAAGCTAACCATGGGGGAATATGTATCGACTAGTCCAATGCTTTCCATTCCTATGGGAGGTGATGATGTTGTACTAGGAGTACAATGGTTACAATCTTTGGGGACGGTAGCTTTTAATTTTCAAGAACTTTTCTTGAAATTTTTTTCAGAAGGAAAGGAAGTCGAATTACGGGGTATTGAAGGGAAGCCGGGAAGGATAATAAGCTCTAATGTCATGACAAAGCTTCTAAAGAAAGACAATGAGGCGTAATTTCACAATTATGCTCACTAGAAGTTTCGACATCAAAATCATCTATTTTTGCAGATCTCCAACAAGTCTTGGACAATCATTCCAAGGTGTTTGAAAATACCAAAGGAATCCCACCTATTCGTGATCATGATCATGCTATTCATTTGATTCCAGGAAGCGTTCCTCCAAACATCAGGCCTTATAGATATCCTTACTTCCAAAAGAGAAAAATTGAACGTATGATTGCAGAAATGTTAGAGGCGGGTATAATTCAACCTAGTCAAAGTTCTATCTCTGATCCTGTAGTATTGGTACACAAGAAGGATGGATCATGGCGAATGTGTCCATATTATAGGGAGCTCAATAAACTCACCATTAAAGATAAATTTCCCATTCCTGTGATTGATGAATTATTGGATTAATTACATGGAGCAATTTATTTTACCAAGTTGGATCTTCGTTCAGGATATCATCAAATTAGAATGAAGACTGAAGATATTCCAAAAATAGCATTTCGAACTCATGAGGGTTATTATGAATTTTTGGTCATGCCTTTTGGCCTTACCAATGCACCTTCTACATTTCAAGGGTTGATGAATTCCATTTTCAAACCCTTCCTTAGAAAATTTGTGCTAGTATTTTTTGATGATATACTAATCTACGGCAGGTCTTGGAAGGATCATGTTGAACATGTTGACAGGGTGCTCAAACTATTGCAGGAGAAACAATTATATGCAAAAACATCCAAATGTTTTTTTGGAGTACAAGAGGTGGAATATCTGGGTCATATTATATCTCACGAGGGTGTTAAAGTAGACCCTAACAAAATTAAAGCCATTAAGGAATGGAAAGTCCCCACGACCATAAAGCAGTTGCGAGGATTTCTCGGGTTAACAGGGTATTATTGTAAGTTTGTTAAGAATTATGGGAGAATAGCAGCACCTCTAACAACATTATTGAAGAAAGATGCATTTTCATGGACTCCTAAAGCAACTAAGGCCTTTGAACATCTTAAAGAGGCAATGTGCCTAGCACCGGTCTTAGCTACGCCAGACTTCACAAAAACCATTATTGTGGAATGTGATGCCTCAGGAAATGGAATTGGTGCAGTTTTAATGCAGGAAGGAAGACCCATTGCTTTTGAAAGTCGTCCAATCAAAGGAAAGTATTCACAGAAACCTATTTATGAGAAGGAAATGTTAGCAATACTACATGCACTAAAGAAATGGCGAACTTACCTAATGGGAAGACACTTCAAGGTAAAAACTGATCATGATAGTCTTAAACACTTTTTTGGAACAAAGACTATCTTCAGAAGAGCAGCAAAAATGGGTCACAAAGATGTTGGGTTATGACTTTGAAATAATCTACAAAAAAGGAAAGCTTAATGTTGTTGCAGATGCACTCTCAAGAAAGAATGAAGGGGTGGAAGCATTGCTTTGTGCCATTTCTATTATCCAACCAGATTGGATAACCGAAGCAAGAGATGAATGGAAGAAGGAAAAAGATGTATGGACACTCATTCAAAAGTTGCAGCAAGATCCTAGTACATCCGATACATTTAGTTGGAAAAATGATTCCTTATGGTACAAAGATCGCTTATATCTTTGTAAGAATTCCCAACTAAAACAAAAGATTCTTCTGGAATTGCACACTTCTCCATTAGGAGGACACTCAGGATTTTTAAAAACTTACCACAGGGTGAAGAAAGAATTTTTTTGGGATGGCCTTAAATCTGATATTCAAAAGTTTGTGGCGGAATGTTTGGTTTGCCAGCAGAACAAAGTGGAGACAATTAAGACCCCGGGACTTCTACAACCTTTATCCATTCCAAGTCAACGTTGGGAGGAGATTTCAATGGATTTTATCACAGGTTTACCTAAGTCCGAAGAAAAGAATGTCATCATGGTGGTAGTTGATAGACTTACCAAGTATGCACACTTTTGTGCATTATCTCATCCATTTAAAGCAAGTACAGTTGCTACTACATTTGTGGACAGAATTCAAAAGCTACATGGAAGCCTAAGGGTTATTGTGAGCGACAGAGATCCCATTTTTACGGGAAATTTTTGGACAGAGTTATTTTCTTCTTTGGGTACTAAATTAGCTCATAGCTCATCTTATCATCCTCAATCTGATGTTCAAACTGAGATAGTAAATAAATGTTTGGAAGGATATCTTCGTTGTTTTGTATCTGATAAACAAACACAATGGGTCAAGTGGTTACCTCTTGCTGAATGGTGGTATAACACTTCCTTCCATACTCCAGCAAAAATGACCCCATTTATGGCACTTTATGGATATCATCCACCATCCATCACATCATCTTTAAGGGAAAATTTGAAGGTTCAAGCAGTGGAAGATCACATCGAGCATCAGCAAGAAGTTCTCCAACTCTTAAAGGATAACCTGAATTTTGCACAAAATCGAATGAAACAACAGGCAGATCAACATCGTAGCGAGAGAAGTTTTGATGTAGGAGATTGGGTATTTTTACGGCTACAACCATACAAACAAATGTCCCTCAAGCAAGCAAAGAAGGATAATAAATTATCGCCAAAGTACTATGGTCCTTTCAAGGTGTTGCAAAAGATTGGTACTATGGCATACAAATTGGAGCTTCCTGCTTCTTTGCAAGTGCATCCAGTTTTCCATGTTTCATGCTTAAAGAAGGTTATAGGTGAAAATATTCCAGTTCAAACAATATTGCTAGAACTTGATGAGGAAGGAAAAATCATATTGGAACCTGAAGCGGTCACGGAAACAAGAACTCGACAACTACGGAATCAATCAATTTCAGAGTATCTCATCAAGTGGAAGAACTTACCCACTGAAGATTCTACATGAGAGGATGAGAATTTTATACAGAAGCACCCAAAGCTACTCAAGCGTTGAGGACAACACTTTTTTGAAGGAGAGGGGCATGTTAGGTCCCTATATTACTAGTATAGTCCCTTTTTTTTGTTAGTGTAACCCCCTTATTGTTATTATTGTACCCTTGTAACCCCCATTTTGTTATTATTGTGCCCTTAAATTATTATTGTTAGGTCGGCTAGGATTACATTGTGGCCCACTAGGATTACATTGTGGCCCCATGGACTTCAATATATAGAAAGGAGGTTTTGTAAATTGTATCATCCAAGAATTGTTCATTTATGTAATGTATTGGACGTTGCCCCCTCAAAGTGGCTCATTTCTAAGGCGTTGATATCTCTTTTCTTCTCTTTTCTTCACTTTTTGGAGCTGGTTACACAACACGTATGCACCATATTTCAAGGCTAGCCTCTGTGCCTCACTCCTTTTGCAGGTTCTGGATCTCCATGTGTAGCTTCTAAATTCATAGCAACCTCCATGGTTTTTTTCAGTGAATCGAAAGTTTGGTGACCCATAGGTATGCGCAGGTGAAGCAACAACATAACAATGAACTATTCCGTGTGTTGTTTGTCATCATACTGAAATCATCCTTCCCTGATCACCTTCTTTTGTCATTGACCGGGCTCCCACATAGACTCAGAAGGCCCTTGCTTGAAATCCTTTAGATCGACCACTATTTGAGAATAGGAGTTAGGCTTCTTGAACTCTTGTTTCAAGGCATTCTTGATCTCTTCAATGGTCGAGTTTACATGATGTCCGATGTATCCCATGTACCAATCCAAAGCTCTTCCTTCGAAGGAAACGGATAGTTGTTCCCTCTTCACCACATCATTAGCTATGTTTTGCACATTCCATGTCGATTCTGTGACAAACCAGAACTGATCCATGTCTTTATCTCCCACACCCTTAAACGTGGGAAACTTCATGTGCGCAACCATGTCATCTTCTGGTGGTGGAGGTGTAGGTGAATTCTTATCCATAAATCCTTTGAAGAATATTTTCTCTGCTTCATAGTAGGAGATGAACTGATCGATGGAAAGTTCTATCAGGAATCCTCCTAGCACTCTGTCCACCTAGTGGTCTACTGTGTGAGTGATGGTGTTATCAGCCTTCTCTAATTGCTGGATCAATTCTGGGGTTCACTCTACGACCCGTTCGTCCTTCCAACACTTATGAAATTCGACCAACCTTGCGAGCCACTCCTGGAGCTTGATCGCAATGGTTACAAAGAAGATCTCATATATATCCATGAAAATACAATTATTTTTCCACTCTTCGGTGGTCACCCTCTTACTACGATTTTCTTTTACTGGTTTCTAGTACGGCCTTGGAATTACCTGATCCCTCTCTCAAAATTCTCCCGGTCCCAGCAATGGAACCATTTGTTGGCTTGAGGGGTCCTGACCCAGGTTCAGAGGTTAATGTTTGCCAAAAAACTCCTATGCTACTAGCCCTTTCGGTAGTGACCTGCTTGTGCAGGCCAAGGTCTCACCTGAAGTAGTATGGGAGGATGCTAGAACCAAGTTTCTGCACCCTGGGAGAGGGAAAGTAAGTCAGGAAGAGCTGTTTTCAACTTCAAAAATATCAGATCGCATATTACAAAACCCAGATCTATTAGTCCCTTCGCATCTATGCGTGCAATACCATATATAATCACAATAGATAACAGATAAAGGATAATAAAGCAACTATCATAGCTATTCTTGCATAAAGTCTAATAAGAAGACTCAGAACAATTGTCAACGCAGCATAAGTACTTAACACAATCACTTGCAGAGCTCAATATAGAATTATGTATAACATAACAGATCCAGATCGTAGTATAAACAAGTAACACAAGTACTTTTGTAACTTAAATCAATGACACAGGGCATACATAATCAGATATCATAGATTCATAAGTCCAATAGATTCAGATATTCCAACATCCTTCTGCATTCATTAGCCTTTCCTATCCTTTTACAATACGCAAAACCCAACCTGCGCACAAAGCAGCAGGGTCTACACATAGTAGGACTGAGGATCTCCGCGCACACAGCCCGTAGGAGTCCTTTCCCCAAAAACCCAAAACAGATCTACTAATTCTCAATTCACAGCAATCTTAGTTCAATGTCTGCCTTACAGCTCAAAAAAGGTTCAATTACTTATACTACTTTAGTCTACACATCCAATGGTCCGCAAACTATGGTTTGCGGCCTCTTGGTCTACCCTTGACCCATTTACAATGCGTTAGGGTCTTTGACCCACCTCAAAACCCTTGCGCTAGACTAAATATAATAAAAAATATACAAAATGGACTAGATTCGCAGCTTTTGTAGGAGACCCTGTTCCAACAGGGGGCATGTACCTCGAATTGAGTCATTATGCTCAGGGCATGTAGAATTATTTCAAGCATATTTTCCACATGTTTCAAGATTGTGTAAAAATGAAATCAATTTCAGGCATAGTTTCCCATGTTTTAAGCTTGTGTAAAAATGAAACCATTCTCATCCTACATCTTGTGATTCCCATTTTTATCAGCCTTTTTTTTCCAGATTATTTTTGGTTTTCTCATTCCATCATCACCCTCTGGTTTCATGATCATACACTTTCACTTTTTTTTTTACCCTTTACTAAGGAACCATTGCAATGAGTGGTCTTATTAACCAGCCTCTTAACATCTACTTCTTGTGAGTAGTTCCTCTAGGAGGATTCCTCTTTTAGCTCTTTTCAGACTCCAAAAATATGAAAAGAATGTCGAGAACTTTTCTTTCCAAACTCGTTAAAATAAATTAAAAGAACTCTACCTAGTATAATTTTAACCTTTTTCTGTACTGAGAAAGACTATTTACAAAAAATGAATAACTTAGTTGATCATGGCTAATAGGTTCTCTTGGGTATCATTTTCTACCTTTTAAAACTCAAAGGACTATCTATGAAAATGAACCTTTGGCATTTTCTTTTTCGCCTTTTTTCCAACTCTCTAAACATGAAAAATATGTTGAGTTTTACCTTCGCTAGAATCGTTAAAAAATAAAATAATGATTGACTCGTTCATCATGATGAGACTGAACCACTCCTTCTTAGGTTTTTGTTAAACATACTAAAAGGGATTCATCTGAAGGATGAACTTACAAATCAATCATATTTTATTATCTATTGGGTGCAGTATAGGGTATATAAATGTACCAACATTTAATTTGTCAATCCGGATAGGTTCTAAACTTCAAGATGCAGCACTAGAAATGCCAGAGAGAACCCCTGGAAACCTGCAAAAAAAATTCTAGTATATCTTGTGCATTAATCTCGACAAAAAATGAAACCCTACACTAAAAGAGAATTCGAGAAACACCAATCCAAACAATTAAAAGCTTGCAGGAAATAGAAGGCAATCATGTACTATCAATGTGAAATGAAATTCTAAGTACGAGAAAATAGAAGGGAAACCAAAACTGGAAACCAAGCAATGTCGAAACAATATCAAAATACTGTAAATGCCGGAATAGATTCAAAATCAATTCAAAACCATTCTTCCTGTACTAATTCTTCTTGCACTAATTCTGTGTGAAATTAACCTAAAAGCATCACACACATAACAAGTAAATCTACTATGTAAATAAACTTATAAAGAAATTGACTTAATATGAATCTCTTTCCTTCCTTTTCCCCATAGATTAATCTTGTAAAACTATCCAAAATCTTAAAGGTAATTACATATAAAAATAAACATTATCAATTTCAAGCCTAGCGAAATTTCCTTTTTATAGTTGTCGGCTCTCAAGACCATAAATAGTCAAATCGATCTCCAGTTCTGGAATATAAATTAGATGGGTCTGGATCAATTCAAGTAACTCAAGTTGCATGTTACAACTTCCGGAGGGACGCAACCTTATGAAGAAATATTTAGAGTGCAAGCACAATCTGTATTGCGGTAAATCAATTAATTCTTCAATTGCAAGAAAATTGAATGACATCAAGTTGAAAATGGAAAGAGAATGCAAATAATTAAATCTTGCAATAGAAATTCACACACATAGTAAATAACAATTTAAATGCTAATTATTTCAGGAGATGTAGAGTGCTGTCGAGATGGTCTGGTGGCCAAGCCATCCATCTCACACCCTCTATGAGTGACTTGGTTTACACATAAATTAAAATCATTAGATGCAACAAATAAATAAATAAATAGAACATGAATTAAAATTGATTCAATTAATTTCTCAAATCAGTATTTACATTCTTCAGAAAAAACTCATCTCCATCAAGACAAGAGGAGTGATCCATGGATTATAAAATGCATGAGGCTACATTGGGACAAAATCCTCCCTCCTGTGTGTTCCCTCTCTACCTCCTGTTTGTTCCCTCTCTACCTGTGCATGCCTCCCAATTTCCCTCCTGATCGAATTCCTAATTCCCTGCCTAATTAATTTTAATTGTTTTCTCTAGTCAATTTCTTATATAGACATCAAATTACACTTTTTGACTTTTATTCAGCCAATCAAACTTCAAGAGAACAAATCATCGATCTCAACAATTTTCCATGAATAAAAACTGGTTTGCAACAAAATGTCGAAAGAGAGAATGATTCTGGTGAATTGTTCCTCTTTTCTTGGAATGATGTCATTGCTGGAAGGTGTGTTTTGACTAATCGATCTCAATTTGTCTAACGTCTGCATGACAGGTATATTAAAGTAAAGTAAATTTTTTTCTTTTACTCCCCAGGTTGAAATGACACACTTTTCTGGAGCACGATTTAATTCAATCATTGACTTCACAGCTGGATGTGCCAAATCTAATTCACCCACGATAGTATTACCATGACAATGCCGACATTTATGATATTGTCCTGTATGACCATATTAGTAAGCACACAATGTAGCGTATGCGATAAATTTACATTACTGGAGGTTGATATGACTTATCTGCCAGTGATTCAATAATGTGATATACTTTTTTGGAGTCGAGAGTGTTGAATGCCTCATGAATTCCAAGAACAACTACATTGCAATTATAACCATTCAGTATTCCTTCTGCTAATGCTTCCTTGATTGAAATAATCCCATGAAGAATAAGTTCATCATGCGAGGACTCTGAAAATGCCTCAAAATTCCTTTCTAAGTAATTTTTTGTTGCTTGGGAGCCAGTATGAATGGCATAGGCTTGATACTCGAAATAATTTCGAGAGGGGAAATTATGATAAAGATGGGGTCATGTTTCATATAATCCAACCACAAGTAGACCCACACCATCTAGTCATGTCCAAGATCGATGTGTGTAGACCTCCACCTTATCTGCAAGCTGCACTGCCAATCGGCCAACAAGAAGGGGTGAATCATACAAAAAATTGTAATGGACGCACTCAGACCTCATGTGAAGAGATAGCATGTGCCAATCTGTAGTGAGTCCAACACAACATGAGTTTTGGATCTCAGCCCAACTGTAGTACTGCCTACTTCACTGCCTCCATTGCATATTCCACTTGGAACAACCTCAATGGTGGAGATCAAGTTGTTCCCTAAGGGAGATGGCATGATGTGAAATACATTAAATTTATGGCTATGAATAGATGTAGTAACCAAAAGTGTGCCACTCGGATCAAAGCACAATGTAGAAACCCAGAATTTGAGCAGGAAGCATTCATTGTCCTCTTCAGTAACATGCAAGATCTTCTCAATGAGATGATCCCTATCTAGCCTTGAGACATCAACTTCAATATGTACATCAGTTCTAAGTACTCTAGTGTAGGATCCCATTGCATGGTGTAGGCAAGTAAGTGCATGATCGAACCAGTTTTAAACCTGCAATAGACAAGCCTTTATTAAACTTTTATTAATGACATTTTGATCCTGTTAAAACAAGGAAGTGACAAATACCCTTTAAAAATAATCATTTAGCCATCGACAAAATTAGATAAATTTCGAATAAATAAGACAAAATAGAGGCCCAACATCCCCTCATGCTGACCATCTTGCATGTCTCATGCAAGGAAATCTGGTACTGGCACTCCTTCACAAAAACAAAATTAGAAACATTTGTAGGCATTCAAAAATATGCTTTTGTAATTCTATGTGATCACATTTCCTATGCTAGGTAAAGCTTGCTCTAAGAAAAAAGTGTATGATGGACTCTTTATTTTCTTACACTGATTTCAAGAAAACCTAAAATGAAATCTGTCATGGAAAAAACTATATTTCAAGAATCATGTTATTACTTGAATGAAGTAACCAACTCTTTAAAATCTTGAAAAGAATATCTCTGAGGTATCATTGATCAGTATTTTCACTTTAATATCCTCGTTGTAAGTACGAGTGACATGATTTAAAAAAAACAATAGTGTTAAAAGTGGACATAGAAATACCTTCCCACAATCATCATTTTACCATTATCCATGTATATTTTAAGCTCCTTTTATCAGGGCACAATGAATTACATGCACTAAGGGTCCCACACTCATAAAAATAATTCCAAAAAGATAGAACTCCAAGGTATAACAACAAAAGGATTTTAAAGACATTCTCAAAGAGATTGATAGTGAGTTTAGGGAAAGGAAAAACAATCAAGTAAATAATAGTGTAAAGTTAACTTTAATACCATAGGCATGGCCCTGCTACTAGCAGGCATCTATAGCCTTGATAGGGATACCTTTTAACCTCATGAAATGTTTTTTTACCACCTATTAGATATAGATTCAGAGTCATTTAAGAACATTTACTTTTTATATTTTAGAATATAATTGAAGGTCATTGTCCTGGCTTGGTAACCAGCTAACGATAGTGCCATTCACATGAACTAACAAGAATGAACAAGCTGGCTCATGATGAGACCTCTTGTCTTCGAGATTTTCAGCTGAAAGCCATTACCCTAGCTTGGTGACCAGTGTGGTAATGTCATTCTCCTTAAAACCCATGATCATAGTAGGTTGGCTCACAATGAGACCTCCTATCCCTCAATTAATTAATTTATGTTTTTTTATAGAAAAATTGTTATAATGATTAACCTTAGATAGGTTACTTAATAGGTGGGGAAGAAAATGTACTCCTTAAGAGTGCAGGATGGTGTGAAATTTTTTTAATTAATATTCTTTACTAGTTGGGCATGCTACCCTGAGAACTTATTTAAACACATCTGAGATAGTGACCAAATAGATTCCATGAGTTGATTATGGAAAGGTTATTTATGAAATCTTATTATAGTTTTGTATGCGTGGTCCACCATAGGAGGTTTTTCATTGATCTCTCTGAAGAGGACTTAACAAAATATTTTCTGAATGATACTTTATTAGGATACGAGAAAAGTATTACATGTTATAAAAATATCCTTTACTAACATGTTAATAAATAATCAAAGTCACTTTAAAATATGAGGTTTTAAGTGTAAAGTTCTTCTGACAAGTATTACCATGGAAGTGCATGATAATAGAAATTTCAAAAATTGTGCTTTAAAGGAATCACAAGTTCAAGAGTGTTGTTATACATATTTATTCATTATTCTAATAATACCCTACCCTAATTTTAAAGAAATAAATACCACCCTTAAGTGTAGGCGTACTTCAAATGAAGCCATGTGCGTAACAAAATGTTGATTATACTCACATTTAGTTTTAAAGAATAGAATTCAAGACATGCCAAAGCATGATAAATCAGTTGCTTCAATTGACATGGTACCAAGAGATGTCGAATCTTGATGGAATAATGTGTGCTTATGGATGTTTGAAACTATGATTCAATGGTATCCACATATTTTTGATTCTCCAACTGATGCAAGTCTTCCACAGTTTGATATTCACTCTCTTGGAGGCACAAAGAACCTGGTGAAAGACAAAATATAAATCCCTCAAGTTTGGGCTCAAATATTTGGTTTTCAGATTGAAAATAATGTTTGAGATAGATTCTAAGGTTTTTAGCTTCAACAACATTTCCAGAACAAGTTCCAACGAAATATTGCTCCTTTGGTGGTCTTTGAATTATATCTTCCTGTGGTGAATGTTCTGCGGCAATGGGGGAAGTTTGAAAATTCATTCCTTTTCCCAAGATGGAAGGTGTAACATAATGTTCAACATGGGAATCCACGGGAAGAATAAGTGTTTGAAACTGCTGTGCAACCAAATGGTTTAGATTGGGGTTTTGGCTAATGCTTGGACTAAGGTTTGGATTTGGATTGGGATTAGTCTTTCGACTAGGGTTATGTATAGGTTTTAAATTAGAACTAGGGTTAGGTCTAGGGTATGGATTAGGGCATGGAATAGGGTTAGGGTATGGATTAGGGTTTGGACTAGGAATAGGGTATGGATTATGTTTTGAATGAGACCTAGGGTATGGGTCAGGATAATAAGTACGATAAGGATTAGGATAATGGGTAGGTTATGGATTAAGGCTAGGGTAAGGTTGTACATGCAGTTGGGACAATGGAGGAGGATAAATTAATGGTGCATTGGAAAGAAATTGAGGTTGTTGTTGGTGCTCATATGCTTCAATTTTCATGGAATATATTCCTAGAGATAAGGATCCAAACAATTCTTGAGACCATGGAGATATCTGGCTCGAGGATGAGAGAAAATGAGAGGGACACTGTAGCCATGAAGTAGGATATTCAATTGGAGGAGGATTAAAAATTTTCCATGAAACTGCATGATTATAAACATGTTGAGGAAACTGCTCAAGAAAATAAGCATTATTCCAAGTATCAAATGATAGTGGATTTTGAGTTATACTTGGTAGTTGATTTGATTCCTTATTTGATTCCATGAGTGCCTACACTATCTTGGTAGTAATGGGAAATGTTTTGTTGGATGATCCTCTTCACAAATTTTACAAATTTTCAGGCTACAAAGTGGAAAATTTCCAAGGAAGTGTTTCTTTCTACAGTTGGCACAAAAGATAAGTGGTGGGTTTTCATATTACTTCCACTCTTCCTGCAAATCATCCAATTTTGAAATCGAAGATTTAATAATATCATTTTTATGTTAAAAAAAAATGTTAAATTCTACAATTGTTAATTCCTCATTGGATGAGTTGTATGTCTCTGTAGCAGCATAAAAACTCCTCATTGAATGATTCCTCAAAATACAATTTTCTTGTTTTTATCAAGCCCACTTGTACAATTGTTAGCATCAGAATAGTGTGTATATATATTTGTAGGGTGGGTGATTCTTACAACATTAAAGAAAATGAGAAACCTTAAAGCAACAGTGCAAGAAAGAAATAAATTGCAACAGAAACTAGGTGAAGGAAAAAAACCAAATGAAAAAGGTCACCAAGGTCAATAACCTAAGCATCTCCCCGACAACGACGCAAAAATTTTGGGTGCGGTATAGGGTCTATAAATGTACCAAAATTTAACTTGTTAATTCATATAGTTCATGAACTTTGAGACACAACACTAGAAATGCTAGAAAGAGCACCTAGCAACCTAAAAAAAAAATTCTAGTATATATTGTGCATTAATCTCGAAAATAAATGAAATCCTACACTAAAAGAGAATTCAAGAAACACTGATCCAAAAAATTAAAATCATGTGAGAAATAGAAGGAAATCACGCACTATGAATGCAAAAGGAAATTATAAGTACTTGAAAACAAAAGGGAAATAAAAAATGGAAGCCAAGCAGTGTCGACACAATATCAAAAGACTATAAATGATGGAATAAATTCAAAAGAAAATCAAAAGCATTCTGCCTATACTAATTCTGCTTGCACTAATTTTGCTTGCACTAATTCTGTGTGAAATTAACTTGAAAGCATCACCAACGTAACAAGTAAATTTACCATTTAAATAAAACTATAAAGAATTTGACTTAATATGAATCTCTTTCCTTCCTTGTCCCCATAGTTTAATATTGTAAACCTATCCAGAAGATTAAAGGTAATTACATCGAAAAATAAACATTATTGATTTAAAGCATAGAGCAATTTCCTTTTTATAAATGTCGGCTCTCAAGACCATAAATAATCAATTCAATCTTAGGTTCCGAAATATAAATTAGATGGGTCTGGATCAATTCAAGGAAGTCAAGTTGCACATTACATCTTATCGAGGGACGAAACCTTATGAAGAAATATTTAGAGTGCAAGAAGAATCTGTAATGTGGTAAATCAATTAATTCTTCCATTTCAATCAAATTAAATGACATCAATTTGAAAATGGAAAGAGTACAAATAATTAAATCTTCCAATAGAAATTCACACACACAATAAATAAAAATTTAAATGCTAATTAGTTCAAGAGATGTAGAGTGGTGTTGAGATGTTCTGGGGGCCAACCCAGCCAAGTCACATGCTCTATGATCAACTTGGTTTACATAGAAATTAAAATCATTAGATGCAACAGAAAAATAAATAGTACATGAATGAAAATAACTTCAATTAATTCCTAAAATCAATCTTTACATTCTGCAGACAACACTCATCTCCAGCAAGACAAGAGGAGCGATCCACCAGTTATAAAATGTGTGAGGTTACATTGGGACCAAATCCTCCCTCCTGTGTGTTCCTTCTCTACCTGTGCATTCCTCCCAATTCCCCTCCCGATCAATTTCCTAATTCACTGCCTCATTAATTAATTAATTAATTGTCTGCTCCAGTCGATTTCTTATATATACATTGAATTACATTTTTTGGATTTTATTCAGCGAATCAAAATTTGAGAGGACAGATCATTGATCTCAACAATTTTCCATGAATAAATTTTTTTTTTCAGCTAAATGTCAAAAGAGAGAATGATTCTGGTGAATCGTTCCTCTTTTTCTGGAATGATGTTGTTGCTGGAAGGTGCCTTTTGAATAATTGATCTAAGTTTGTCTAACTTCTGCATCATGAGTTTATGAAATTAAAGTCGATGTTGTTCTTTTACTCCCTAGATTGAAATGACACGATTTTCTGGAGCGTGACTTAATTCAATCATTGACTTCACAGCTGGATGTGCGAAATCTAATTCACCCACGATAGTATTACCATCACAATGCCGCCTTTTCTGATATTTTAATGTATGACTGTATTAGTAAGCCCATGATGTATCGTATGTGATGCATTTACATTAATGAAGCTTCATCTGACCTATCTTCCAGTGAGTCAATAATGTGTTGTATTGTTTTCGAGTCGAGAGTGTTGAATGCCTCACCAATTCCAAGAGAAACTACATTGAAATTAGAACCATGCAATTTTCCTTCTGCTAATGCTTCCTTGATTGAAATAATCCCATGATGAATCATTTCATCATGCGAGCACTCTTGGAATGTCTCAAACTTCCTTTCCAAATAAGCTTTTTGCTGCTTGGGAGTGAGCACCAATGGCATAGGCTTGATACTCAAAATAATTTCCATAGGGACAATTATGATAAATATGGGTCATGTTTAATCTAATCGAGCCACAAGTGGACCCACACGATATGTCTTTGTCCAAGACCATTGTGTGCAGACCTGCGCGTTGTCTACAATATGAACCACCAATCAGCCAACGGGAAGGGGTGAATCATACAAGAATTTTTAATGGATGCACTCAGACCTCATGTGAATAGATAGCATGCACCCATCTGCAGTAAGTCCAACACAATATGAGTTTTGGATCTCAGCCCAACTGCAACATTTCCCTACTTCACTACCTCCATTGCATATTCCACTTGAAACAACCTCAATGGTGGAGCTCAAGATGTTCCCCAAGGGAGATGGCATGATGTGAAATAGATTAATTTTATGGCCATGAAAAGATGTTGTAACCAAAAGTGTGCCACTCGGTTCAAAGCACAATTCAGAAACCTGGAGTTTGAGTAGGAAGCGTTGATTGTCCTCTTCGGTAACGCACAAGATCTTCGCAATGAGATGTTGCCTATATAGCCTTGAGAGATCGACTTCGGTATGTACATCAGTTCTAACTACTCTGGTGCAGGAATCCATTGCATGGTGCAGGCAGGTAAATGCATGATCAAACAATTTTTAAACTTGTAATAGACAAGCCTTTATTAAACTTTTATTAATGATATTTTAATCCTATTAAAACAAGGAAGTGACAAATACCCTTTGAAAATAATCATTTAGCCTTCGACAACATGAGAGAAATTTCGAATAAATAAGACAAAATGAAGGCCCAACATCGTCCTCAAGCTTGTTAAAAAATCAAGAGGTATTGACCAATATGGTTGGGGATATTGGGAAAAAAAGGTTCTTCACTTTTTAATGGTAGGAAGTCTTTCTTGAAAATGACACTCTTCCACTTCATCTTCGTGGTTGTTGGGTTTGGAAATAAATTTTTTTTTGTTTCATCATACCATTTCAAAGCCTTCATTTTCGTTTTTGGGTAAATGTTTCCAACTCCATTCAGTGTCATTGATATGTTTAAGAGAAGTAATTTAATCAATAATTTATACAATGCTCTTAATCCTTCATTCCATTTCTATCATTCTTGATCCAAGTATTTACTCTCATAATTCTGTCTCAAATAATGATACCCATTTCATGTCATTTATGCAAGATACATCAAGGCCCTCCCGCAACAGGTCACTTCCTATCGAAGTCAACTCATTGTCTAGGAAGTTGACTTCAAAACAACCCTTAGGTACCTTGGTTCTTGCATACATCAATGGAAAGTTTCCTTGCTCTAGGTGATAGGTTCACCTCAATGGCCTTTTACCGAAAGAATCTGTGTGTTGTTTGACTTCAACTCATTCATTCACACCACACAAATTGTACTAAAGTACCTTGACAGACATTAACATCATTGCTGGTTTCTCTAAAATCTGTTAATGGATTACATCATTGCCTGGTAATTAGATGGTCTATACCATGTTCGACTCTAGATCATTGATTCAGATGGTTAGACTCGTACATTGGACAATCATGTGAATGATATAGAAGAACTAAAGTCTATTTTCATCCATCCAAGCTACAATTTTAGGATTAATACAAGATCACAAAGTATGATGGCTATGATCATATAGAAAATCATCCAGTCTAGGGTCCACCCTTTGACATCAATGGATATGTCTTTTTTATCATTGTACATGTAATGTTAAACTATGTGCTAAGTATGGGTATGCTTCCCTCAAAATAGATGTCATGATGTAAATGCATTGTAACAGAAGTTGATCTCGCTAGTTGTTATTGATCCTAAATTGACACAAGGTAAAGCTCTTTAGTCATTAGTTCTCATTTCTTACTTTAATGTGCTTTAGTGGGGAATATGTTATAGGCCATTTTTTCACTTCTATTCAATAGGCCTTCAAATGGGATCATTCAAATCCTTTGAACACTTAGTCATCCTGCCTACATAAATCCCGGAGAATGACTCTCTCAAATCCCTGAGTTTCTTCCTGAAATTTCTTCATTTCAGTGATTTTTAGGACCAATGTACCCAAGCCCTTTAGAGACCAGCGTTCACTAGCAGGTTGCTCGTTCTAGACCTGTGTTGATCACTAACATATTTCCCCTTGCCGTGGTTGTGTTGGTTCTATAAATTCAGGAACAATAAAAAGTATCTCGAAGCTTCCTCTTCCAAATGCTTCTTGGAGTAGTCATAACTATTTTCCTTGGATGAAATTTTCGAATCCTATCCTATCCTACCTTGGGGATTTCACCCCTTATCCCTTCAGTTCATCCTCCTAGCAAGAGTGAATCTCAAGCCTAGATTGGTAAATGGATAAGAAATCTCAACTTACCATCCTCTTGTATATATTTGTGACCATCCATAAGCTAGGGGTTGGCTTTTTGAGACAGATTCTACCCTTATGTTACTATTGTGAGAGACATTATTCCATGCATTTCTATTAATGAAAATATTTCAATTTTTTCCTATAAGTTATGATGTGGTCTCATGTATTTAAATGCCATGTTTATCAATTGAATAAAGTGATTATATTATTCTACATAAATGGTGTATATCATTGTTTTGTCTTCTTTGATTGTGCAAGTTCTAATTATAGCAACTAGAGCTAGGATTGGAGTGTACAAGCCAAGAGAGGAGAGAATCATACGACGAATTACAGGTAGGCTTCATCCCATTATCTACTTACTTTTTAGGAAATATAAAAAAGAGATTAAATCTGATCCTATAATGTACTAAAAAAAATATTGAATCCTTCCTACAATTTGCGGAAATAAAACACGATCACACAATCACATAACAAGACAGAGAAATAAAGGATTAATCACACAACACAAGGTCTCTGGAGAAAGCAACTGATCAAAACTGTGTTATCTGTATATTTCATAAAATCAATATCATGAAACAATAGAGTTCTATTTCCATTTGTGAGAAACCTCTACACTGTTTTGGCTGTCTCACTCTGATATTGCTTGAATCTGGCTTAATATTAGCAAGTTTTGTTCAATATTTAACCTTTTTATTGCCTCTTCCTAGCCTTCCTTTCTTAAAAATTCTTGAAATAATTGAGCCCCTATTTATTAGGAAAATCACAAATAATGATTGTGGAATACCTTCAAGGCTTCCTGATGACATCATGCATGACTTGTACAATTTTCTAATTGTATAATTGATAGTTATCTTCCCTTTAACCTTGGTCTCAGCTAATCCTTCCTTAGAACTAACATGCAACAACTATTTATAGTGAATTATCAGTTACATGATTGACCACTACCTGCGAATGAAATCATATTCAATTCATTGGACCTATCACTAGCTCATCTCTCAGTTAGAACTAGTTAAACTGATTTTAAATCAATTAATTGAGTTAACTAATTACAACTCATAAATAACTATAGCTGGACCCCCTAAAATCATGGGATAACACTACATGCCTCCTCTCTGACCTCCAAGTCAAATTTACTAATCTAACTAAGTCAGTTATCATCAAAATTTAGTCATATAACCATTTACTATTAGATGAATCAAAGTACAACATGTAAAACCAATTTTACCATAGTAAGATTGCTTTCACTCTAAGAAATAATTTAATAAACCATATTTTATTAGCTTGTTTCTATTTTAAACAAGAAACACTACGAGGAAATATTAAATAAATCCTTAATTATTTTATTTTCCTCTAGGAATAATTAATTAACAATTTGTTTAAATTATATTTCTAGTCATATTTAACCCAATTATGAGAAATAATTAGATAAATAATTACTTTTCTTATTTTTCTCTAGGAATAATTAATTAAATCATTATTTAGTTATTATTCCTTGTTAAATTTGACTAAATAATATCAGAATTATTAAACAAATCATTATTTGTTTATTATTCTTTAGCACATTCTTGAAATGATAAATAAAGCATTTATTTTATTATTATTTCTAAATAAAGGTATTTAACCAATTTAAATACCTCTTGCCTCCAACAAAATATAATAAAATATTCCAAGAGGTTAGATCTATATCTTGATTAATAATATTTTTATTATCTGCCATTATCAAGGATAACTCAATATTTTGTTATAAATAGAAGGTCTTTTCCATTCGTTCTTCACTTTGACACTTTTCATCATCGCACTTTGATCATTCTCATTTTTGCTAATATTTTCTTTTGCTTCTTGAGCTCCCATCGAGTTCAACTGTTATAGCATCATATATCACCGGCATATACTTGATGATTTATATATTGGCCTTGGGCAACCCTTCCCTTTAGAATTGGACATATCTCTCAAAAAAAAGTTTCTTAAAACCCATATGTGACTCTGCCTAGACTTTTCCACATATATACGTGAGTCCATACATAGAGAACTATGTATGCCTTTTTAAACATTAACTACCCCAACCCGTGGCCTAACTGTTCCCAACTGCAAAAAACTAATTTGAGGGAGCATAAAAGCCCCTCAAGGGAATGGCCTAAGGGAGGAAGAGAGAGAGAAATGTAGATATTATACATTGTTGGAGCCCTATCCAAGTCTGATATATTCCATGTGCCTCCTGCACTTCCTAGATATTTTTAGGAAACCCTTGTTTCCTTGAGATGTTCACTCACCCTATGTGACATCCATTGTGAACTATTCTTGGAAGAAATCTTGAGAGGCTATGGCTAGATGGATCCAGAGGACGATATGCTCGAAGGTCATGGCAGATTTCAGGTGACCTCTCCAAATTTGTTTACTGTACATGTCATTAATAACAGAGGTTCCATCTTGTTCTTGATGTTTACATGTCAATAATATTTTATACATGTGTCATGATCTTAAATTTTTCATTTAATATAGTTTTTATGAGATTATGCATGTTTTTCACTAACATCTAGAACATATATATGTTGTACAACTAGGGTTTTGTGTTTGTGCTTTGCTGGTTTACAGGTTTCAAAGCACAAAGAGTTTTAGGGGCTTTGCACCCCACGGGATCTACTACAACCGAACGATATCCAAGTAAGGTCTGCAACCTGTAGTTTCTAGTTTAAAGCATAGAAGTTAGTTAAGTGAGTCCTTCTTGTAATGACATGCCCCTAATCTGTGAAGGTTTATCAACCCAAGACCTTTAGGGTAACACTTCCCGAAACATAAATGGCGACTCCACTGGGGATTACATTTGTATAATTCCTAGTTTGGGTTGTTTTATCTGTCTTGTAGGTTCCTGACAAGTTTTATCACTTTTGACAGTCTACTAAGTCTCTTTCAATTAGACAGAAGACCTAGTCCCTTGATCAGGCTTGAATTTTTTTATTTTTTCATTATCTTTATTTCCATACACAACTTAGTCTCTACACAGTCGTGTATACCTCCTGTATTTTCCAAAGGGACCCGCGTATATGCGATTTTCCTTGGTTACAGTCATGTATACATGCTTGTTACATACTGCAAACCGCGTATGCCGGGAAAATTTTGAAAATTTGATTTTCCAGCCTCTGTAATTTTTTATGTCTATGGTGAACCATTCTCATGGTGTCTATAAGGTGTCTGGATTGTGTTTATGGTGCTTTAATATCCATTTCTCTATTGCTTCTTTGAAAACCTAGCCATTTGGTGAATTTCCTATTTTGTGTGATTGCAATTGTGGCTAAAGCACGAAGATCTTTTCTTGAAGTTCTTGGTTGTTCTGTTCATGCAGAACAGTGAGGCACTATTTGTTTGTTGTTCTTGGCCCTATGCATTACTTCACTTGTGTTTTTTTCCTTCTTGGCCAATCTTGGTTTTCTTGATTTTTTGGACTTTCCTTGTTGCGAATCTTGAAAAATTTCTTTTTGGTTTTTTGAGTTATTGTTCGCTGAAAGATTGCGCTACTATATTGAATCAATTATTTGAGTTTTTTGTTTCTTTTTTCTCATTTGAGTCCCGCTAGGAAAGTACCATAGTTAGGTTGAGCACTTTGAAGCCTTGTTTAGACTCATTTTGTTTGATTTTAGTTCTTGGGTATTTTATGCTTGTCATCTTAAATTTTTTTTTCTTCCATTATGAGTGGAAAGCCTAAAAAACATTTGTGTTTTCCGTAGCTTTTGATTTAAGTTTGTTTTTATGGTTTCATCATATCTTTTGAAGATTTTTTGTTGGTTTCTAGTATTTGGTACTTGGCTTGATTTTGAAGGAAGTCTTTTCGTGATTTCTCTCTTTTTTATCAATTACATTTTAGCATTTTTATTCATAGGAGTTCAGTTTGGAACATGCCTTATTTTTTTGTCAAAATGTGATCGAACCGTTATCTTTCTAGAGACTCTTTTTCAATTCTTTAGAATTAACATCTTACAATTTTCATCATTGGTAGTTTTCATTAAGTGAATTTGATCATTTTTAGTCTTTTTCATTGTTTTCTAGATCTTGTGAAGTGTGAGTGTCTGAAAAGAAAAAGAAAAAAAGAAATCTTAATTAGTTTCGTAGAACCCATGTAGAGATCACCTTTCATCGAAAGTAAATTATTACATTTGCATGTAACTAGGTTTTCATTGATTTCTTCTGCGTCATCAAACACCATCAGTTTCACTTCTATATACCCTTGACTTAAATAACAAGAAATTTAAAACAAGTGATATAATTAAAAGCAACTAGATGTTTTTGTATCATTGCCATTAATCATACACCAACTAGCTAGGTTGTAGGGCCTTGGATTAGGTGAGTGGAGAGTTAACTCTCCAAGGCCACTCAAATTGTTAAACATAGAAATTTTATTAAAGAGCGAAATCCAATACCGTTAAGTGGACTGGGAAAGCTCTCCTCCAAAGAGTCAAGCGCAAGGGATAGTGCAGGCAGAGAAGAGAGATACCCCCTCTCCTATTTGTTTAATCTTGAACTATACCGTTCAGCCCGAATCCTGATACGGATTGGTGCCCTTAGTTGCCTATCCTATGGACCACACATGTGACTGCGGGGGGAATACCTTGGTACCTAAGATAGACGTTGCATTACTTCCATCAGTACTTTTGGAGGGTGCCCTTGCGAAGCTTGGGGAATTGCATCGGTAAAGGCTATTGTTAGGAGGTCATCATAACTATTTCTGTTACCTTCGCTAGTAGGCGTGGGCTATAATTACCTGAGACTATTTTCAAAAGGTCCTATTAATTCGCTTTCTTATATTTTGGTGTTCGATCCTCATCACCCAGAGCGGAAATACCATAGAGCTTCTTGTATGGCTGTATCTTAGGAACTTTTTAGAGTGTTCTCATTGCTCCTATATTGCTTATCTTCTTATATTTTTTGAGTCTAAAATTAATCTCTTAAAGTGGCTGACTGATTGGCTCATTGATTGAAGACACTTTGTGGGTTTTCTCCCGCGAGTGCCAAGCCTTCTTCAAGAAGGCGTAGAAGTAATTTGGTGGGTGATTTTCACCCAGTGTTTTCGAACGCAGCAAAGAGTGATCCTCCATTGGGGCTTGTTGTTTCTGTGGGTGGTTCTGGTGTCAGTGTCAGTATAGAGAGGAGTGCTCCGCTCATCTCTAGATTTCTATTTCCAGTAGAAGAAGTTGAAGTAGAAGAAGTCCCTTAGCTTGCTGAGTCTCTTCCATCTCCTCTTCCTACTAGTTGTCCTAACGTTCTTCGATAGATCGAGCCCAAGTCTCAGAGACCAGCTAGTCCTTTTCTGTCATATCCCTTTCTTTCGATGGCCAGGACTGGGAACACAGTTTCGACTGTCAACACTACAAGTGTTCAGACTCCTCTTTTATTTGAAGGAGGAGGAACTATTTCCATATAGAAAATCACTTCTATTGCTATTGTTTTTGGCTATGGAAACACCCAAGCACATGCTTCTCATTCTAGTCCCTTTTCTTATGGAATGCCCACTAGTGGAATTCCTTCTTTCTCCTTTTCTGATGCTTCGGTTGTCTCCACACCCATACCTTCTATGGCTAGTGGATAAGCTTCGTTTCAAGGGTTCCCCTTTGCAATTTGGCATATCCCTCATTCAAATCCTTCCTTAGGATCCTTTCCTTTTACCTCTGAGATTCAAGGTTTCAATCCTTTTTCTAGAGGTCAATGTCCTAATGTCTTTTTGGGATGGAACCCTATTTTTACAGTATTAGGAGCAGGGAGTCAGTTCTTTGCTAGTTAGAAAGGAAATGTTCATTTCCCTTCATTGAGTACTTCTCAAGAATTTTCTCCATTTACAAATGCTTGGAACCCTTACCAAGGGTTCTCTTCTCCATTCAATACCTCGGTTGGAGGGAATGTTCCTGCGTATAGTAACTCCATGTTGGGAGGGGGTCCTTCTCGAAATGTTGGGTCACAAGGATTTTCTTATGGCCCGACATTTTCTATGAACAAAAATCTTGCAGCTTGGTGCCTCAATAAATCTAGGTTATTCTTTGCAGAATGTGGGGAATCTTTCCTATGGGGGATGGAATTCCCAGGCTCCTCCATGCTTACCATTTCTAGCAATGTTAAACTTGCCAGATCTATCAAAATTGACTAACGATCCTATTCAGGATAGTCCGAGTTGGCGATCGGTCCCCACCAAGCTCCCCTCAGACATCCCAAAGTTTTAAGGGAAGACTGGCGAGGATCCGGCAGATCCTATCACCACTTTCCATTTATGGTGTTCATAGAAATCCCTGATTGATGACTCGATTAGGTTGAGATTATTTCAACGAACCTTAACTAGAAATGCAACCAAATGGTACATAGAGTTAACTAGGGGTAGTTTTGCTACTTTTGGAGAATTGGCTACCATGTTCTTAAATCATTTTGAGCTACCTGTCCATTATGACGTTGGGACAGACCTCCTAGCCAATTTTTAGCAGGACAAGGAAACTAACATTTCTGACCATATTCAGGAATGGCGAAGAAGGAAGAGGCTCATTAAAGCCCAAATCCTGAATAAATTCTTTCGTGAATGGTTTTTGAAATCCTTACAGCCAGAAATTTCTAAGAATTTATCCCTTTCAGGGGTATTTTGTGAAGTGTAGGCTATTTTTAGGGCTCAACAGCTAGAACTGATTTATTCTTAGTCTGGAGACCTTAATAAAAAAAATTTGGATGCTCCTCACTCCAAATTGGACTTTTCCAAAACTAAACCTGGTACTCATGGTGATGGGCTTATCAATTTGATCAATAGCAGTACGGCTAACCTGCTAAGTCAATTGCAGCATTTGTCTATACAATCTTCTTCTTTTGGTTAGGTTGTGCCTTCAGTGTCAACTCCTTCCCAGTCCTTGGCAATCAACGATGTTCAAACTTCTAATCCCAAAGGAAATAAAAAATATTATGAGAATAAGAAAGGACAAAATAACAAGAAAAAGGACAAGGATGGGAAGGGGAATGTGAAAAAATCCAACAATCATGTTAGAGAGGGTAAAAAGGATAATAAAAATAAAGTGAATTTACCATGCAAGTTGTGCACTGGAGACCATCTTACACACCGTTTCCCTAAAATTCAAGATGCGCAGTGCTTGTTAGCTCAAGAGGGTTCTTCTAGTTCCTAAGCTATGCTAACAAACCCTTTTCCCCAAGGGAAACAATTACTTGCTGGCGTGAATCCAAATACTAGGGCTCCCTCTGGGGGCTGCTAGGAAGGGGAAAATACATCAAACATATACATGATGAGTGCTCATGCAGATATAGCTATGAGATCTTGTGATTATGGTGAATCTGAGTC
Source organism: Pinus albicaulis (assembly GCA_034641835.2). Taxonomy (NCBI): domain Eukaryota; kingdom Viridiplantae; phylum Streptophyta; class Pinopsida; order Pinales; family Pinaceae; genus Pinus; species Pinus albicaulis. The sequence goes on along the minus strand of CM076583.1, from coordinate 132,019,237 downwards.
TTGGAAAGCTAAGGGTGCTCCTAATAGTACTGAGCCACTTCATATTATGAGGCCTACTGTTGAGCCTATACCTTGGATGTCGAATGGGTCTTCGAAACGTACGATGATCAATCCTAATGCCAAGGCTGCCTAGAACTGCTCGATTATAGAAGATATGGCTCAAAGTCCTTGTGCCATGTCTGTGTTAGAGGTGTTCCAGTATTGTCCTGCTCAGCAGAGTGATTTGCTCACTACTATTGGGGCTATTGATCCAAATAATTCACTAATGATTACGCTTGATATGTCGAATTTGAAAAAGATACTTCCTCACCATATGGCTTTCCATATTAGGTCGACTCATTAAAAATTCAATATCTTTTGAACGGTTGTCGACGAGGGTGCTTCCACGTGTGTACTGTCTCTTGCATGCTGGAAGGGTATTGGATCTCATGTAGTTGTTCCTTCAGCCACTCTTCTAACTACATTTGATGGTCATTCTCACAGGCTGCATGGTATTGTTCAAGTTCTGCCCATCTGTGTTGGAGGAAAAACTGTTAATATCGAAGTTGAGATAGTCGATGCAAGCTTAGACTATAACCTTCTATTGGGGACAAACTTTATCTATGAGATGGATGCCATTGCATCCTCATTATTTCGTATTGTTTGTTTCCCTCACGAAGGGAGAATTGTCAGAGTTGACCAACTAGATTTTATCCTGTAGATCTGAATGCATCTTCTGACTCAACCATTCCTTTGGTGAAGGATACCAAGCAACCTGTTGAGAATCTTGGTGTTGGAATGTACACTTCCTTGATGGGTACTTTTGATCTTCCGCCTCCTTTGGTTCATATCAATTTTATTTCATCCTCGAGGGTTCCTACTCAGAGAGAGTTCTTCAGAACTCATTATTTTTTGAACCCTTGGACCTTAACTTCTCCTACCTCCATATTAGAATAAGTTCAAGTGGGTGGAATGGCATTTCCAATGTCTACAGCTGAGATTTCTTATAGCTCTATTGTTGACTCTGCAAATTACATTCCAGTTTCTCTTTCACCGGAGGAATTGGATGGAGATGTGGCTCAGGCTTGGACTCTGAGTTCATCTTCGGCTTAGGAATGCCTTGATATCACTCTTCCATCTGAAGTGGCCATCCTTGAAGCAATGACTGGTGTAGAGAGACCATGGGATGATTTGGATCATCTATCTTACTTTCTACTGGACTTGTGAGAAGTTGAATCAAGTTTCCCTAGCCCTCAGTCTTCTAGTCTTGTTCACCCTGTCTTGAACCCTTTAGCACCAGCACCGGCTTTTGCTGAAGGGAACATGGATTTTATTTCTCCTACTACCACGGTGAACATATCTAGAGATCCCAACATCATATAAAATGTCTTCATTGGAGCCGAGTATTCCCCTGAAGAGGATTAGAATTACACCGATCTCTTTCAATAAATTCAGGATGTATTCACTTGGTGTTATGAGGAAATGCCTGGTATAGATCCATATATTGTCAAACATGAGATCAATATATACAAAAATTCTAAGCCTATCAGGAAAAAGCTTCATTCGATCAACTATAGGAGGGCAGCAGCTATCAAAGATGAGGTAGAGAGGCTGCTTAAGGCGGGTTTCATTTACCCAACTCCTTTAACCGAGTGGGTTTCAAATCCAGTTCCTATGGACAAGAAATAAGGAACGATTCGAGTTTGCATCGATTTTCGGGACCTAAATAAAGCATCTCCTAAAGATAATTACCCACACCGTTTATAGATCAGATCATCAATGAGTGTGTGGGGAACGATATTTTCTCCTTCATGGACGGTTTCTCTGGATATAATCAAATTACCATCTGTCTCGAAGATCAGCATAATACTGCATTTATTTGTCCTTGGGGTACTCTAACAATAAAATTCCTTTTGGCATAAAAAATGTTGGAGCTACTTTTGAGCGGGCCATGTCTTACGCCTTCCATGACATCAAACATATTATCGAGGCATATTTTGATGATTTAGATGCTTGTTGTCACAAGCGAATTGATCATCCTTCTCACCTCCATCAAGTTTTTGAATGATGTTGGTATTAGAAAATCTGGTTGAACCTGAACAAGTGTGTTTTCGCTATCACGTCTGGTCAGTTGTTGGGATTGATCATGTCTACAAAAGAGATTCAGGTAGATCCCTTCAAGGTTGAGGCAATACTTTAGTTGCCTCCCCCGTCTTCAATTCGTCAACTTCAAAGTATGCAAGGAAAAGCTAATTTCCTGCGGAGATTCATTGTAAATTATGTCGAAATTACAAAAGGATTTATGAGATTATTAAAGAAAGGAGTCCCATTCTTTTGGGATGAATTTTCTCAGCTCTCATTTGATGCTTTGAAAAAAGAATTGACGACTGCTCCTTTACTAAGCCCACCCGATTATAGCAGGGATTTCCTCTTCTACCTAGCGGCAGTAGAATCTACCATTGGTATGGTTCTGGTTCAGGAAGACAATTCTCTTTGCGAGCATGTTATATATTGCCTTAGTCGAGTCTTGGTAGGTCCTGAAATCAGGTTTTCTCATATACAAAAACTTGCTTTAGAAGCTATCCATGTTATTCAGTGGCTAAGACATTATATTCTCCTTCGCAAAACATATGTTTTGGTAGCAATCAATCCATTTCAGTTTTTTCTCCATAAGCGAGTGTTTGGGGGAAAATAAAATCGATGGATTGTGATTTTGCAGGAATTTTATCTTGATTTTATGTCTGCAAAGTCCAAGAAATCATTAGTTTTTGTAGAATTGATTTCTGAGTTGCCCTATGGAGAAGAGATAGTTTATGACAAATCATTTCCTGATGAACATATTTTTCTCATTTCTTCACAAGATCCTTGGTATGGGGATCTCATAGTTTATCTCTAGACTATGAAGTTTCCCTCAAATTTTTCAAAATATGAGTGCAGGAAGTTACGTCACTTAGCCAAAAGTTATTTGATTATTGGTGACACTTTATATCGTCGCGGGGTTGACTTGATCCTTAGACACTGCCTAACTCTCGAAGAAGCTGAGTTTGTACTGAATGATTGCCACATTGGAGCTTTTCATGGTCATTTATCTGGGCTTGCTACAGCCCAAAAAATCTCACGTGCAAGATAATTTTGGCCTTTGATTTTCAAATATTGTATTAAATCGGTCAAAAAGTGTCATCTGTGTCAGGTTTATATTTGAAATATGTGTGCTCATCTAGCTCCGCTCTTTCATGTTGTCACTATTAGCCCCTTTACAAAGTGGGGTATTGATTATACTACTTTTAACCCGCCTTCAACTAAAGGTCACAAGCACATTATCGTAGTTGTAGAATACCTCACCACGTGGGTTGAATCTATGCCTATTTTTGGGAATGACGGTGAGACAACAACTCTGTTCCTCTCTAATCAAGTCATTTATCGCTTTGGTATCCCCAAAGAGATTGCCACTGACCATGGAAGTCACTTTTAGAACAGCATGATAATGGAATTGGCTCTGAAATTAGGTTTTTGGTAGGAGCATTCATCTCCTTATTATCCTTAGGCCAATGGGCAAGTTGAAGTCGTGAACAAATCCTTGAAGACAATTCTTCAACAAACGATTGATAAATCCATATCCAATTGACGTTATATGTTGCACTTTGGGCAGACCAGATGTCAGTCAAATCTGCAACTGCTTTTACTCTGTTTCAACTGGCTTATGGGTTGGAATCTATATTTCCTATTGAATGTCAAATTCCCTCTCTTAAATGATTTTTTGAGCTTATTCTTGACACTTCCAGTATTGAAGAATGCCTTCTTCATCTAGAACATTTCGATGAGCAGCGTCGAGATGCAGCTACAATGAATGAGGCACGTAAGAAATGAGTAAAGGTTCAGTATGATAAGGCGATCAAACCTAGGGTTTTCTCTGAAGGTGCCTTCTCTTTGTTTATGCCCAAGAGAAGGATGCCTTGGGTGTAGGCACATTCAAAACTATGTGGTATGGCCCCTTTATCATCAAAAAGGTCCTGCAAAAAGGAGCTTATGCCTTGTTTGACTTTGATGGAAACGAGTTGTCAGAGCCCCAAAATGGGCTCTATTTGATAAAGTATTATGCCTAGGATTAGGCCTAACATCTTGCTTTGTTGTATATATTTTGTTTTTTTACATATCTAGGATTTGATTTTCGGTGTGATTTTGATGAATTTGATCTGGTTTGGCAGGTAATATTGGATGACATTAGTCACTTTTGTTTCATCAATGGTGCTAGTAAACATACCCAAAACTTGGCTTCCATGGCTTGGGTACTCCATTATCCATTTGGTGAGTTGTTAGTTTCAAGAGGTTTCTGCATTGGTCCTGCTTCAAACAACGTAGCAGAATACACTGCAGTGGTCAACATACTCTCGGAGGAAATATCTTTGGGTGTTGATTCGTTAGTAGTTTTCTTGGATTCACAACTGGTGGTTTTGTAGTTGAATGACACATATCGTGTCCGAGACCCATTTTTACATCTATTGTTTTTGAGGGTACGTTTGTTACAACGATCATTTCAATTTATCACATCAATTCATATTCCTCGAGCTGACAATTGGATGGTGAATTATTAGCTAATCAAGAAATTGATTGGCATATTAATCATTCAATACTTTAAAAAAATATATCAAATACATCATTCATTATCATACATTTGAGTCATCGCATCATATAAATCATTGTATATATATATATATATATATATATATATAAAACATATGAGAGTGTTCAAAAATATACAAACTTTGGACCATCATGTCCTACAAAATTGGGGCTTATGCTCGATCATGTCTATCATAAAAAAATATTACAGTCATCTGAACATATCTATAATCTACTCCTGAGGTCCCCGCCCAACACTTGAGTTCCTATAGAACACAATGGCGGTCGCTACACGGCGGAATAACCACACTCAGTCTCGTGGTACTCCTACCACCCATCTCTGGATATCCTCCGATAGGTCCTCAATAGCAGCCATAGGAACTTAGCGAGTGAAGCTCTCGAAGTTCGTCTGTACGACATGGAGTTTCCTGCCAGGGTCTTCAACATCTACCTCACCTTTGCAGCACTTGTGCCTTAGGTACCACTTTGGCCTGACTAGTGCCATGTCTGCATCATGATCATCATAATTTTTTAAGTCATTTAGTCGAATCAAATACATTTTTTCATTTTCATACTTTAAAAAAATCATTAAAAAAATCTTATAATCAAAAATAAAAAAAATTAAATCTCACCGATTCCACCCCATGCTGCGTCAGATGGCAGGACTAGATTTGGATCTGCACGAAAGTCCATCCTAGCATAGGGATAATATTCCACTATGATGACTTGTTCTTCCCACCATTGGAAGAACTCATCATCCCAAGTGGTCCGGGGAATCTCAGTTCCCCCTAATCTCTTCATTAGATATACCCATCGGGCTATTCTTGGATCTCTCGAGCTACTGATAGTTGAGATAACCTTGGGCTGAAGCCATGGGACCCTCTCGAAGAATAATGTCAGCAAGATTGTACCATAACCAAAGTGTTTAGTCTTTGATTTTCGGATTGAAGTTAATTTTTTTTTCATATTTCTCAACAAGGTTGTGCACCAATCAAAGAGATGAATCAGGCATTCCATTGCTATGCTCATTTGTGTCTGTGAAGCCTAATGCAGAGAAGTTGATCTTGCTACTCTGCCAATGGTAAAGAGAAGGATATTCATATATAAATCCTTCATATCTCTAATAGGAATATATGTTCTTACCTTTTTTGCATCTTCTACGCAATAGAATTGGACATAATCCTCTATGGTAAGCCCTCCAACAGGCTTTCCGTGCAAGTCTATTGGGTCTCCCCTTCGAGAGAGTCCAATAATGAAGTATATATCTTCCAATTCTATGCGTAGTGGCATCTGATCAATTATGAAACAATATTCTTCTGGTTCCAAATGATCAGCCAAAATTTGAAGCAAATGAACATTTCTTTTCATATTGGGCATTTTGAAAATTTTGAGCAATCCGCAATTTCAGAGAATATCTAAAGAAGTTTGATCCTCCATCACTTCATTGTCAATTGCACTATGCTCGCGCTCTCTCTAGCTGATGGACAGCCTAGGAAAAATCATTAAATTACTAATTGGATACAAGTTTTAAATTTTCACTCTACACATACGCGACCTCATTTGTACACAATCGTGTATCATATGCAGGTACGTCCACACGAACCCTTATATGTGCAGAGGGTTTCAACAAAAAATATTTTTTCTACGGTCAAAATTCCAAAAAATTTCTTCAAACAGGAACGAAATTGATGAATAAGATGGTTTTAGATCTTACTTGAACGATTTGGCACGCTTTGATGGCCGATTTCTCCATATTTGAGAAGAGGAATTTTTTCCTCAAAGCTCTTTCCCCACTTTTGCATTGTGAAAATGATTAAAATGTGAGTCAAATTGTGTATTTATGCTGAGAATTTGATTTTTTTTTTTTTACAAATCTTACTTGTACTTATTTTTTGAATTCGACTAAGGCTATATAATCGTTTGGCTTGTAAGCATTGGGCAAGGTATTTTTTCAGGTACATTTTGCTGAATTTGAGATTGTCCTAGTTTTTCTTCGATCCATGACGCTGACCTGTCATGGCAGGTATTTGATTTCAAACTGGCATATAGGTTAGGGAATTCACTATTCTGTTACATCTTTGCATACTAACCTCCATTCTGATCACTTTCCATAGGGTCAATCCCATCATGTCAAGAGTACTTAACCCATTTCACTCGCCCATTTTTTAATCATGACTTGGTGGTAGAGCCTTCCTTTACATGGGCTTCCTAGTTGGTCCCTCGCTAGCATTTGTCGCCCATGCTACAATCTATGTAGACTCGAGAGTCCTCTTTAGTCTCGCCATGTCTTATGCATTGAAGCCTCATTATTCTTCTTCTTCACTATCATTTATTTGGCCATTTACCCCAGAGGCCCCCTTATGTTATCGAGTTGTATTAATGCATTGCATATTTACTACTTGTTTATCTTGGCCTTTACCTGGCTTCATTTGGACTCATGTTTAAGCCATCTTTTGACCATGTCTTTCCATACAATTTAACCATGCAATCACTTAGCTTCTGTGACTTGACACCTTTACCCATGGATGGAATATTCCTTTGAGTGTCACATACTAGTTTTTGCCACCTTACATTGAGCACAAGGTTGTTCCTATCCCAGGAACTAGTGCATCTGTTTCACGACACTCATTCTATCCAAGTACTATAGCATTATTTTATTTTTTTTCAAGCTTTGAATATGAAAAAGAAAAAAAAATTTTTTTTTTGAAAAATAGCAGGAACGAGATATTACTCCAATACTTCATGATAGCTACAGTGTCAGTTGTGTCGCCCTTGAACAAAGCACAAAAAAGCTAAGACTTTTCTCCATTTGGGATGGTTTTATTTTTTGATTTAGGAGAAGCCATAACCTTGTTTCATGAGTCAGTTCTCCCCCAATTGGTTATCTCTTCCAATCATATGTAGGGTTTTTTTATGCCTCCTACATGACAAACTTATACAAAGTTATCATTTGCTTCCATAGTTAACATGAGTCGTGCTTTTGTTCAACAGAGGTTAACCTAAGTCGGCCTTTCTGCAGTGTCGCTTGACTCATTTTTCAGTCGACCTTCTCAGTCTTGTCAACATATTTTTATATCACATCATATATTTGGTCCTTTTCCCATGCTAGTTTGATAAGTTCTCCATTGACTTATTGCTGGTGGTTTTGTCTCTTATCGACTACGACATATTTCTCTGAGAGTAAACCTAGAGCCTCACCCTGGCCCTATTTACATCATTGATAGGTGACCTTGTGCTCAACATTTGATCATCATCATGGGTCTTTGATTGATTGGTTTCCCTTGTGTTCAACTTCAGCTTACATTATCAAACCTGGGATTCATGCAGTACCTTGATTTACATTTTACCCTATCAGTGGATATCTCGCCTCTTGGTCAGATTTCATTATTGGTTGGTTCAGAGGGTTCTGCCATGAACTTGCTTCATCTCGTGCATGCCAGAAACGTACTTTGGGTTGGTTACTTAAATTTACTTCGTTCGATTCCTTCCAAAGCTTGGCCTGCAGGTTACACTCACGCTGGACTGATGTGGGATGTCTTAATGCCTTCCTTCTAGTAGATATTTTCCCATCGACTCCAACTGATTGCTCTAGGAATAAGGTCTAGAGTCCTTTTGACAGTACCGTAGGGTTTGTAGTCATCAGTGGTAGACTCTTCACTATCGATAGATTATTTCAAGTGCTCTACTTCAACTCATTCATTTGCACTTGGTTGATTGTACTGGGGCACCTTGACACTCATTTTCATTATCGGTGGGTTGTCTTGCGTTTTTTAATGGTATACATCAATGACAGGTAATCAAATGATTTCTCACATGGTCAACTTCATCTCATTTATTCCCATTGTGTATAATTGTGCCAGGGTGATTGGTGAAGACCTCGGGTTTGCATCAACATGCTTTGGTTCATTTTGACAACTCCTTCAATTTTCTTTTAGTGACACCATCCACCCTTATATGTTGAAGTTTCAACACAGCAACATCTTATATGTTGGCTCCTGAGTTGCATGATTTTACCATTTGTTCCACCACTTATGATTTGGTACTTGGATATTCAATTGTGACTTTTGTGATCAGATATTTTTTGTTGCATCATTGATCAATCTTCTATATGTGATACTTGGACCTGATTTTGACTAGTACCTCTGGGAAGTGAGCAGATGATTCACTATGTACTTTACATTTCAGCTATACTTGTGTACATATTAGATCCGCTCAATACTTCATGTTGTGGTCCTGTGATTTGGCAGATTGGTATACCAAATGACAAGGTAACATCAAAACCAATCTTTACAGATCTAGGACATAGCCTTCCTAGTCTCAGAGAGGGATCTCTCAATTGTTTTCAAAGATATGACTTGTTTTCTTTTAAAGGGTTGATTTTAGGCTAGTTATGAAGAATGGATTTTTTTTATTGTTTGTTTGGGCATGATGATCTAGGCAGCATAGATCGAATGAGGAAATATCCAAATCATTGGGCAATGGAGTCAAATATAAGTCATGACAATTCAATCAATAGATCAGAGTTATCAAAGGGAAAATCTAACTTGGCCAGTGGATCTTCAAGGTGTTGCAGATGGAATGAAATGGACATCAAGGATTTTAGAATGAAAAGTATAACTAAGGGAAATTAAGAATCCTTAATTATATTTACTTCTCAAGAAAGGGACTTAAAACATTATCTGAACATGAAGAGGCATTCAATAGATAGGGCTAACAATAAATTTTACAAATCACACTTCAGCAAATAACAATTTCAAGACAAACTTTTCAAATGAAATATAGGAGTCAAGGAACTCTCTATTTCATCCAAATATTTCACTTTCAAGGAATTTAGAAAACATAAAAGATTCACAAATAATTGTATCATTGAAGAGGGAATGCCTAATCATCTCTGATTACAGTTATAAAGACCTTCAAAACAATTATCTCTGTAAGAATAGAGGGTATGATCAAAACATACCTCTTTGGTAGAATTTGGACAATGGTACTTTGAAGGGAGACTTCAGAAATAGTTTTTAAGTGGCAGTAAGTAAGCAGGGAAAACCATAAATCATTCTTGGAGCCAACTGTATTGAACTATTTAAGAAATAAACAAGCATAAGATTCCTAGAGAGAAATTAATAATTCTATAAAAAACCTTAGCAGAAGAAAACATTAAGGCAGTGAAGAGTAAACAGAACTAAGGTGCTTTCAAAAGACATTTCTTAGTCTAAACGTTTTACTCTGCTGCAACAAAGAATGATGAAACATAATGGAATAGGAAATAACAATAACAGATTTAGAGTACTTCACCAACAGCCAAGCTCATGGATCCAATGACAAAGCCTTCCTCATCAATAAACAGGTCAAGACATCTACAAGCTCCAAAACATCAATTTTCTTTCAACTTTGGCAGAACTATGTATTACTTCAAAGAGTCACCAAATTCCAACTTTACAATGAGTTCCAAGGCAGTAATTATGCTGCAAATGAGGAGGTGGAACTCTTCTAGGGTTTGAGGGTTATTAATTACAGAGTAAATGCATTTCTAGCCTTGAAAACCATGCAAGCCATAAGGCAGAAATAGGTGAAACTACTACTCTGTTTCACTAACTCTGTCTTAACTTCTGAGAGGCAAACAAGAGAAAAGATTGACTATTAAGGTCTGATCATATTTTTACAATAACTGTCTTGACAGTTTAAAATATATTCTTTTGTGTAATAACTGTTTGTTGCCTTTATAGATAAAGAGTAGCCCAAAGGTGTCAGTTTGATTTATTAAGTGAATAACTGCTTCTTTTTTATGTATCTGAGGCTGCTTTAGCCTAATCTTTCGTTTAATTTCATCATATAAATTGTGCTTAGGCCTGATATTTCTTTTTTCCTTCATAATTCATTACGATGCCTTTATCACTTTTCGGATTTCTTTAAACTTTTGTTCATTTGTTTCAACTGTGTTTTTAACCTTTAATCATCAATTTAGGCCTTTAATCTCTATTTCTTTGATCTTCACTTGTTCTTTATGCACAAGTGTCTTCATTCCTCGCTAGAGGGTTTTGCTAATTAACCAATGTTCATGAGGCATTGGTTAAACATTAAATGACAACCTTGAGTCTCCCATTTCTTCATTGTTTTGGCCTCTGGATCGTCATCTTAGGATCTTTTCCATTGATATTTGGTTGTGCGAGGGCCTGCAGATTAAGGCCGCCATTAAGAACTTGCACACTAAACAAAAAATGTCATAAAACCTGCGTAATTTGGATAAACTTCTTGCAGAGGCGATGGTAAGGGTGGAGGAGCTATGTAGAGGCAAATGGATATGCGGGAGTAGATTCCATGGTCAGAATCAGAAGAAACGGGGTTTTGAATTTGATTAATGGCATGAGAATGGCAAGCAGTTTGCGGAAATCCAGAGGTGGTTTTCGTGCAATGAATGGGCGGTAAGTTGTTTTGCCACATTTGAACGTGATATGATTCGGAAGATGACACGTGTCCCTATTGAAACCACTGTTTTCGCATGGAAGTTGCATGTTGGAGTGTTTTGGGTGGATTGGACGTGAAAGGGAGTGAGGGCCATCTGATCTAGGGGAGCCAGATCGACGACTAAAAATGCACGCGATTGGTCGAAAGCACTTGGCGTAGGGATAGGTGGGACCATGGGGGTGATGTCAGTTGTTTTGTCATATAGTAGATGTGCTGTGGGTGGGGTAAAGTGGTAAGATCCACCTGATCCATTGGATCTTTAACGATCGACGGTCATGATTAGTTGTGGGGGTTTAATGGATTTAAAAATAGCAAAGGAAAAGGAAAAGGGAGATGGATGATCACCATAGGATGAATGAGATCAACGGCTGGGATCAATCCATGGGAGAACATCTATGGGGAATGGGGGAATGGATGGAAAATAGGAGGAAACCCTGACAGCCATATGATCTGGGAGATCGAGGGCTAATATTTAACCAGGGGGTAAATACCATCGCGAAGAAAATATAAGTGAAGGGCGGCTCGAGATAGGGTGCGGAGACAAGGTCATGTGGGGAACTAATAGGACTGGGGAAAAAATGAAAAATGGGTTTGGGGATAGTGGGAGTACATGGGCGTTGGTCATATGGTGAAAAAAGGCGGAGGACCTTAAGCCCGTAGGGGCTTAAGTCCTATCTTTTTTCAAATGAGCAAAATTAGGCTATAATAAAGGTTTTTTAGCCTTTTTGAATGTTCCAATAGGTTAGGAAAAAGAATTTTAAAACCATATGAGGCTGTTTATAAAGGTTTAAAAGGGGTTTTTATGGGAAAGGGGGTGAATGAAGGGTTTTAAAGGGATTTTTTCTAGAGAAAAATGATTGATTTGGATAAGTGAGAATGAGTGGGAAAAATGAATGAAATAGGCCTAGGAAATGATGGAAAATAGCTTATAAACAACTTTTTTTTCATATCAGCAGGAAAAACTTTGAGGCCTTAAGTGAAGATTTATGAAAAAATGGAAAACTTAGGGATAATGAACACAGTGAGATTTTCAAAACTTGCAATTTTTTCATAAAAGATTGTTTTTGGAAATTTAGGTACCAATCTAGCCATCATTAGGTATAACAGAATTTATAGATTGCTAATAGTGGCTCCACTTGGGGAGGGCAGCTTGCTTTGTAAGATGTCCAGAATCTCAAAAAATAATCTTTGAGTTTTAGCAGACTAGTGCCTTAATCTATTGGGAAAATTTCTTCTTTATCTTTCTTTCTGATATTTCTTTGAATCTGTCAATTTCATCAGTCTGCAACATATAATTCCTTCAAACAATATCTCTACCTACCAAATCCTACTTGTCCTAGCATTTTTTCTTCCTTTTGAGTGCATTTGAACTAGCAAACTCCTTTGACATTTTATTTTTGAAAACATAAAAATAAGCTATCTAATCCTATCCCTATTTCTTCCCAGAGTCCAGATTAAATTGTTGAACTTTTTTATTCTCTACCTATACTAGCTGATTTCCAAGATTAAACAGTTTGGCAATCTTGATTCTATATCTATTGGCCTAAAATTGAAAGCATGGTCCAAATCAGGATTAAGCAGTCTGATCAACCATGGTTGTGGCATTTTAAACAAGTTGCACATAAACATTATTTTGCATAAAAAGTAAAATAGAAGGATAAGGCCATGATTTATCCTTTGTAAGGCATCCTTATCCATCTCTTTGGTTATGTTTTGAGCATGTGGAACTAGTATCTTTCAATCTCCTAATCTATCTTTCTCTGAATAAGTTCAATCTGAAATAATTTCATCAATCAATGTTTCTACTAACTTATCAACATCAATTTAAAGTATGTTCAGCCATGATTAGGCTAGATGACTGAACAATATATCATTTTTGTATCAGCAGTGGCATTTGGACTTTCACAGTTTCAACAACTCTCTTTTTGGGTATGGGGTTGTACCTCTTTTGAATCTGCCCTCTTTTCCTTTTCTTTTCTTTTCTTTAATTGTTTTTATATTTTTCATAATTTCTTTTCAACTAGGTCATGTACAATTAATAAAAAATTTGAAGCTAAGACTCTTGACAGAAGTAGTTATTGAGCATCTTGCCATTGACAGGACCTCCAGACATGTCTTCTCCATTCAGCTTTTGTAGAAAGAATGCATTATGACCCTTTATAGAATGAATGATGTAGGGCCCTTTCCATAGTTTATCAAATTTTCCATGCTTTCCCTTTTCTTCCCTTCTATAATCCCACTTTAGAACTGTATTTACAACTTGGAAATCATTTTCTTTAGTCCTTTTGTCAAATAACTTCTTGATGCCTTCTTGGACTATTTGTGTTCTCTTATATACTTCCTCTCTGGACTGTTGTAAATGAATGGTCTGATTTATCCTTCTCTGGATATCATTCTCTTTAATTTGTATTTCCTGAAGGAGTTTCATGACTAAAACTCCTAAAGAGGTTGGGAAAACTACATCCATGCCATAAACCAGTTGATAGGGGGACATATTTATTGACTTTTTGGTGGTTAATCTATCAGCCCATAAAGCATGAATAAGTTTACTATGCCATGATTTTTGATTCTGCTCCAACAGTTTTTTGATAATATTGACAAGGCTTTTGTTGGAGGATTCAACTAATCCATTTCCTTGGGGATAGTAGGCAGTAGAATGACCCAATGTGATATGATATTTATAGAAGAAGCCAACCATTATTTTAGAATTGAAGGCAGTAGCAGTGTCTGTGATAATTTTTCTAGGACAACCAAATCTGGATAGGATGTTGGTTTTAAGGAACTTGATAATGACAGAGTCAGTAGCATTCCTAGAAGGTATGGCTTCTATCCACTTGGTAAAATAATCAATGGCAGTAAGGATCCACTTATGTTGAGCTGAAGAAGATGGGTGAATTTCCCCAACGAAATCCAAGCCCCATTGTTGAAAGGGAGCCTCAACATTGATGGGCTGTAAAGGTAAAGGTACGAGTTTTCTCTTGCCATCAAAAATTTGACACTTATGGCAAGACATGACAAGTTTCTGAGTGTCTGGGAAAAGGGTGGGCCAATAGTAACCAGATTTGAGGATTTTATTTACTGTAGTCTTCCAGTAAAGATGTCCTTGACATTCTCCTGCATGCAGCTCATGCATGATTTTTCATGCATCAATCTCAAGCAAACATTTAAGCAATATTCCAATAGCATTCCTCTAGTATAAAACCCCATCTAATATACAAAAATTTAAAACCTTCTGTTTCAAGAATCTAGCTTTAGTTTTAGACAGAGAGGGAGGGGTATTCAGATAAAGTAGCACATATATGATATCAGCATACCAAGGTGAATTCACAAAAGTGTCTTCAATAAATGGAGTTGTGAATTCTTCTGTTTCTTCTAAAATATCAACCACATTCATATCTAGTGCTTGGAATTTTGACTCAGCCATGAGTTTTGCTAATACCTGCTCTTTGAATAGTTTGGTGGGCCTGATTTCTAAGTCATATTCTAAAATAACAACAATCCATTTTCCTCTTTTGCCATCAGTGTCTTGACTTAGAATATCCTTGACAACTATGCGTGGAACAAAAGCAATGATATGAGAATGAAAAATATAAACTCTAAATTCTTTCAATGCTTTTACCAAGGCTAAGGCTTATTTATCCATGATGTTATATTTGAGTGGAGCATATCTTAAGGCCCTACTAAAAAAGGATATTGGTTGTTCTTGCCCCATGATATTCTTTGTAGTAATATTGCAGCTATTGTATGTTCAGATGCAAAAGAAAAAATGTAGAAATCTTTGGTGAAATCAGGACTGATAAAAACTAGTGTTTGAGTTAAAGCTTGTTTTACTTGTTCAGATGATTGTTTAGCTTGTATTGTCCATTTAACACCTATCTCTTTCTTTAGCATGTTTGTGATATTTCTCAATAGCTCAGCAAGGTTGGGGATGAACCTCCCTAAAAAATTTATCTTCCCAATGAGAGATTGTAATTCTTTGAGGTTTCTAGGATGGCTGATCTTCAATATGCCATCAATCCTTTTAGGATCTACTTTGATTCCCTCTTCATAAATTATATGGCCAAGAAGCTTCCCTTCTTGGAGACCAAGGAGTGTCTTTTTGGGATTCAAAGATAAGTAATATTTTCTACATTTCTCAAAAACTTTCCTTAAATGAATCAAATGTTCTTCATCAGTTTTGGAGAAAACAGTAATGTCATCAAGGTATATGAGTATAAAATAGCCTATGTCTTCTGAGAAGGCTATATCCATGGCCCTTTGGAAGGTGGCCCCTGCATTCATCAAACCAAATGGCATTTTGACATACATGAATGTACCCCAGGGGGTAGTAAAATTAGTTTTATGTTGATCACTTGGGAGTACTAACACCTGATTGTAACCTGAGAACCCATCCAACAGTGAAATTATTTTAGACCCAACCACCCTTTGAAGTATGTGATCCATTTTTGGCAAGGGATAGTTATCTTCAAGGGAGGCTCTGTTTAGATTTCTAAAATCAATGCATAGCCTGATTTCCCCTGTCTTTTTCTGAACAGATACTAGATTGGAAACCCATTCTGAATATCTAAGGGATGCTATGATCCCAACATCGTACATTTTCTTGATTTATTTCTCAACTAAAGGCAATAAAATAGGGTTTATCCTTCTAAGTTTTTGTTTGAAAGGTTTCTGATTTTCCTTAAGAGGAATTTTGTGTTGAATGATGCTGGTATCATATGATTTTAGATCCTTGTATCCCCACACAAACACATCTCCAAATTCTTTGAAAATTTCTATGTATTGATGTTTGATATGAGCTGGGAGAGTGTTGGATAGCTTGATAATTTTGGGTTCAGCTAGGCTGCCTATGTTATGTTCTTCTATGTTTGCTTCTATAGGCTCCATTATTAGTTATTTGGCTACATCATTAAAATCAAAAAGTTGTTCTAATGGTGTAAGACCTCTTGGAATTGTATCATTTTTACATTGTAAAACTTCTAGGTCCTTTTGGTCTATATTATCAACTATTTCGGCTCTAAAAGGATATTCAAAATTGTTTATATCAGCAGAAAAGGACAACACTATGTCAGGGATTTGTTCCTCATCTAAACAGTTTTTCTCATGGCTAGTGCTTGATGTTGGTATCGCAAAGTCATTTTTTAATTGCTTAAAATCATCTATGTGTTTTTCTCCTTCAAACACTTGCCAATAATATTCATTGTCAGGTATTACAGGCCTGTTTTTTACCTTCACATTGAATTGCTCATTTATCTGTGGTATTTTGCAATTACTAGTAGCAAAGGCAAGTTCATTTGCTAGATGATTTTGAGCTCTCAGAATGAAAATGAGTTCATATTTTTCAAAGGTTTTTAGGAGATCAAGGGAAGAATTTCTATATTCTCTGATTTTTGGGTTTTTGGCTAAATATTCCCCTTTAATTTGTCTAATGATTAGCTCAAAATCTCCTTGAACTGATATTTTCTTTGCTCCTAAATCTTTAAGCAAATGCATGCTAAGGAGGAGGGCTTCGTATTCAAAAATGTTATTTGTGCATGGAAAATCTAGTTTATAGGAAAACTCTTTGTTTATGTTCTGTATCCATACACCAGGCCCTGATCATAATTTGCTACAAGAGTCATCAAACTTTATTTTCCAAGGTAGTTCAAATTCATTTTCATTTTCTTTCTGTTGTTCAAGGTTGCTAGAGTTTGAGTTATTTTGTATTTGAGTTGAGGGCAGATTTGACTGTTCTGGTGGACTGAATTCTTTATTGCTTTCCTTTTCTTGTTGGCTGATTTCCTCTTCATTATACAAGATAAAGGAATCTAAGTCTGAATGAATAGAATAAACAAGAGTATTTTTGGGCCTATCTATATTGCTCACCATGTATTTCATATGAGACTCCCTATATAGTCTTCTGGTCTAGTTAAACACTGGGATGGTGGCATAGGACATCTCGATTTGAAGGTTCCCCTAAAGTTTGGCTCCCCATGATCTAGATAGAAGCATGCCATATTTTGGGGGAATGTCAGCTACTACTATGTCCATAACTAGACTTGTAGTAGGAATTTGTGCCAAATTGACACACAAATCTTTAATTAGGCCTAAGCATTTGAACCTGCTTGAATCAAAGGAATACAGGTCTTTATATGGTTTAGTAATTTCTAAGCCTAGGCTTTCCATTACTACTTTGGGCATAAGATTATGAGAAGCACCAGAGTCTAGCATGGCATTATGCAAGATTTTTTTATGTATATTCAGGCTAATATAGAAGGGAGGGACAACCCCTTCTTGCTATTTTCCTTCAAATTCAGGACGAAACAACAATTCTGGTTTATCATCTGTTAAGTTTAAAGTATCAGTATCACTGCCTATATTCAAATCTTTCAAAACTCGATTTGTATATACATCCTGAATTACTAGTTCAGCTAAGGGTACGGTGATTTTGATCTTGGAAATTTCCCCTTCAAGGCTGAAAGGAACTATTCTTCTTGACATATTTACATCTGTTTTGTCATTTATAATTCTTTCAGCAATTCTGATTTGCTGAACTTTATTTAGACTGTTATTTGGGACATATTTCTTAGGGCCACTAGCAGAAGTACTAGGGTAGCTTTGTTCAACACTTTGTTGGTTGTTTTTGTCTTTATTTAGATCAGTTTTCTTGGCCATTGTGTTGGTGTTACTTGCTATCCTTTTAGGTTGATTTTCTGAAGTTTTCCAAACATCAATACTAGTGTTCTTGTCATTGGAAATTTCTGGGCTCCCTTTGGTTCTAAGATCATATTGTTTGTGTACCTCCATGATTGGATCTTCAAACCCCAATTTGTAATCTTCAGAATCTTCATGATAATTTTCAGTTTGTCCTAGGGAGAAAAATTCTTGTTCTTCTTCAGTGAGAAAAGCATCTGTCTCACTGTCAGATCTTATCAGATTTACATGATTTTCTTCCAATCTTTCAGTTTCCCTTTCCTCCTCTTGTTCTACATAATATTTCTAGAAGGGAGGCCTAATTTTTTTTTCATTAGCTCTTTGCCTATCTTGATTAGGGTCTCTTCTGAAATTTGGGTTTCTATTTCTGTTTTGGGGGTTGTTTTGGCTTTCTCTTGGAGGCACTCTATCATTCAGATTTATCTTTTCAAGCATTCTTTCCATCACCCTCACTAAGTTATCAATTTTGGTATCTGATGATGAGGTTTATGCTATTGTATCATCCCAATACGTAACTCTTTTTTCTTATTTCAACCTGGCTCTTTTCTCAATCAGATTTTCCTCTACACTTATGGCCCCTATTTGCATATCTTCCAAATTCAGGGGGTCTCTTTCTCTTAGCTGGTATGCCTTTTCAGGATCAAAGCCCTCTGGGAATTTAGCCAAGGCTAAGCCTAATGGAGGTTTCATGTCTGGGGGAACTGCATTGTACACACTATTGAATCTAGTGCAATAATCTTGGACACTTTCCCCAGTATTTCTCTTGAGGTTATTATAATCTGAAAGTATTTGGAGAGGGTTCTTTTTAATTTCCCATTTGTTTGTGAATGTTTGGTATAAAGAAGGGAGATCATTTCTGCTATGTGGAGATAAGCCTTTAAGCCATTTCTTGGCTTCTCCTCCCAAACTCTGAGCGAAAATTCTCATCTTAATAGTCTCTTCCTCTATTTCCATATAATCAAAAGCATCATTCATCTTATCTACATGCTTTTGAGCAGTAGTAGGTTCATTTCCAGTGAAATGGGGAATTTTTTATTGATATTCATTGGGTAAAGGAACCAGACGTTTTGGTAACATTAAAGGGGCATACCATGCTTCCATGATAGGAAATAATGGGGGATTTACAAGAGGTGGATTAACAAGAGGGAAAGTGGATTGAAATGGAGTGTTTTGAACAATGGATGTGTGGATAGGAGTAGAAGAAACACTTGGGCCAGCAAACTGATGATGATCAGATCTATTATGGAAGGAGCTAAAATGATGGAGAAGTTGAGAATCAGGTGGAGTAGAAGGTGAGGCCTCTCTGATAAAGCTCTGTTGCAAATCTATAGCTTCAAAATTAGCTTGGTTTAAATCACTTTGAGACTTATTTCTAAATAGGTTCTTTGTATGAGGTAAGCCAAAGTGAGGATCTTTCAAGACTGTAAGATTTTTAGGAATAGACTTTGTTCTTGGAATGGTCCTATCAGTAGTTAAATTTCCAGATCTAGATTTTTTCCAAAAAATATTTTCTGGGTCATCAACTATTGTAGGAGGATTAGGGTTTGGGTGAGATCTGGTATAGATCCTATGTCAAGCCAGATTTAAATTTTCAAAATTTTGGAGAGGGTAAAATCTTAAGGACTGTTTTCTCAAAGGTTGACCTCTCACAATGTTTTTTATGAATTTCTAAAAAGTGGGACTAGACTTCAAAACTTCTTCAGGGCTGGTTAACACAGTTCTAAGGAAATCTAGAGTACTAGTGAGGTAATAGGCCTACTGGGGATAGTGGAGTCGCCATGTGGAAATTTTTAGCTTTTCAAAGGTAAAATGTTTTATGGTCCACCACCAGTGATTTATTTAAAAACCAATCTGAAATGTTTTGGGTTTCTCTGAGTTTTTATAATAGTTCTATGGTTTGTCAGAGTGTACTATACATGTTTTCATCACTTAGCTAAGGTGGTGAAACAAACAGAGTCTACTCTATGGATTATCACTTGATTTTTTGAGGTAATTGAAGGACTAATGAGTCTATAAAGGCTTGCTAGGCAACTATGAACTCAGGAGTCCCACCGTGATCGCCAATATGTTATGGTCCTATGATTTGGCAGATTGGTATGCCAAATGACAAGGCAACATCAAAACCAATATTTAGAGCTCTAGGACCTAGCCTTCCTAGTCTTAGAGAGGGATCTCTCAATCGTTTGCAAATATATGACTTGTTTGCTTTTAAAGGGTTGATTTTAGCATGTTATGAAGCATGGATTTGTTTGATTGTTTGGTTGGGCATGATGATCTAGGAAGCATAGATCGAATGAGGAAATCTCCAGATCATTGGGAAATGGAGTCAAATAGAAGTCATGACAAGTCAACCAATAGATCAGAGGTATCAAAGGGAAAATCTAACTTGGCCAGTCGATCTTCAAGGTCTTTTAGATGGAATGAAATGAACATAAAGGATTTTAGAATGAAAAGTAGAACTAAGGGAAATTAAGAATCCTTAATTATATGCACTTCTCAAGAAAGGGACTTAAAACATTATCTAAACATGAAGAGGCATTCAATAGACATGGCTAACTATAAATTCTACAAATCACACTTCAGCAAATAAAAATTTCAAGACAAACTTTTCAAATGAAATCTAGGTGTCGAGGAACGCTCTATTTCATCCAAATATTTCACCTTCAAGGAATTTAGAAAACACAAAATATTCCCAAATAACTGTATCATTGAAGAGGGAACGCATAAACATCTCTGATTACAATTATAAAGACCTTCAAAACAATTATCTCAGCAAGAATAGAGGGTATGATCAAAACAGACCTCTTTGGCAGACTTTGGACAATGGTACTTTAAAGGGAGACTTCAAAAACAATTTTTAAGCGGCTACAAGTAAGCAGGGAAAACCATAAATAATTCTTGGAACCAACTCTATTTGAATTATTTAAGAAATAAACAAGCATAAGATTCCTAGAGAGAAATTAAGAATTCTCTATAATACTTTAGCAGAAGAAAACATTAAGGCAGTGAAGAGTAAACAAAACTAAGGTGATTTCAAAAGACATTTCTTAGTCTCAAATTTTTACTCAACTGCAACAGAGAATGATGAAACAGAAGGGAACAGGAAATAACAATAACAGATTTAGAGTACTTCACCAACATCCAAGCTCATGGATGCAATGACATAGCCTTCCTCATCAATAAACAGGTCAAGACATCTACAAGTTCCAAAACATCAATTTTCTTTTAACTTTGGTAGAACTATGTATCACTTCAAAGAGTCACCAAATGCCAACTTTAAAATGAGTTGCAAGGTAGTATTTATGCTGCAAATGAGGAGGTGGAACTCTTCTAGGGTTTGAGGGTTATTAATTACAAAGTAAATGCATTTCTAACCTTGAAAACCATGCAAGGCATATGGCAGAAATAGGTGCAACTACTTCTCTATTTCACTAACTCTGTCTTAAATTCTGAGAGGCAGATAGGAGAGAAGATTGACTTGTAAGGCCTGATCCTATCTTTACAATAACTATCCTAATAGTTTAAAATATATTCTTTTGTGTAATAACTGTTTGTTGCCTTTATAGATAAAGAGTAGGCCAAAGGTGTCAGTTTGATTTATGAAGTGAATAACTACTTCTTTTTAATGTATCTGAGGCTACTTTAAGCTAATATTTCCTTTAATTTCATCATATAAACTATGCTTAGGCCTGATATTGCTTTTTTCCTTCATAATTCATTATGCTTCCTTTATCATTTTTCGGATTTCTTTAAACTTCTATTCATTTGTTTCAACTGTGTTTTTAACCTTTAATCATCAATTTAGGCCTTTAATCTCTCTTTCTTTGATCTTCACTTGTTCTTTATGCACAGGTGTCTTCATTCCGCGCTGGAGGGTTTTGATAATTAACCAATGTTCATGAGGCATTGGTTAAACATTAAATGACAACCTTGAGTCTCCCATTTCTTCATTGTTTTGGCCTCTAGATTTTCATCCTTGGCACTTTGCCATTGATATTTGGCTGTGGGAGGGCCTGCAGATTAAGGCTGTCGTTAAGAACCTGCACACTAAACAAAAAATGTCATAAAACTTGCGTAATTTGGATAAACTGCTTGCAGAGGCGATGGTGAGGGCAGAGGAGCTATGCAGAGGAAAATGGATATGTGGGAGGAGATTCCATGGTCAGAATGGAAAGAAACAGGGTTTTAAATTTGATTAATGGCATGAGAATGGCAAGCAGTCTGCAGAAAGCCAGAGGTGGTTTTCGCACAATGAATGGGCGGTAAGAAATTTTGTTGCAATCGAACACGATATGATTCGGAGGACGACATGTGTCCCTAACAAAACCACTATTTTCGAGTGGAAGTTGCATGTTGGAGTGTTTTGGGTGGATTGGGCATGAAAGGGAGCGAGGGTCGTCCAATCCAGGGGAGCCAGATCGACGGCTAAAAACGTGTGCGATTAGTCGAAAGCGCTCAGTGTAGGGATAGGTGGGACCACAGGGGTGACGTCAGTTGTTTTGTCACATAGTGGATGTGCTGTGGGTGGGGTAAAGTTGTAAGATCCGCGGGAGCTATCGTATCTTTAAGGATCAATGATCGTGATTAGTTGTGGGGGTTTCTGGGATTTAAAAATAGCAAAGGAAAAGGAAAATGGAGATGGACGATCACCGTAGGATGAATGAGATCAATGGCTGCGATCAATCCATGGGAGAAAATATATGGGGAATGGGGAAATGGATGGAAAATAGGAGGAAACCCGATAGCCATATGATCTAGGAGATTGATGGCTAAGATTCAACAGGGGGGTAAATACCATCACAGAGAAAATATAAGTGAAGGGGGGCTGGAGATAGGGCGCGGAGACAAGGTCTTGTGGGGAACTAATAGGACTGGGGAAAAAACAAAAAAGGGGCTATGGGGATAGCTGGAGTTCATGGGCGTTGGTCATGAGCGGAATTAGGCTATAATAAAGGTTTTTAATCCTTTTTGAAGGTTTTGATAGGTTGGGAAAATGCCTTTTAAAACCAGATGAGGGTTTTTATAAAGGTTTAAAAGTGGTTTTTATGGGAAATAGGTTGAATGAAGGGTTTTAAAGGGATTTTTTCCAGAGAAAAATGATTGATTTGGATAAGTGAGAATGAGTGGGAAAAATGAATGAAATAGGCTTAGGAAATGATGGAAAATAGCTTAGAAATAGTTTCTTTTTGGTACCAGCAGGACAAAATTTGAGGCCTTAAGTGAAGATTTATGAGAAAATAGACAACTTAGGGATAATGAACACAGTGAGATTTTCAAAACTCGCAAGTTTCTCATAAAAGCTTGTTTTTGGAAATCTATGGACTAATCTAGCCATCATTAGGTATAAAAAAAATTATAGATGGCTAGCACTTCATATGCAAACATGCTTTTCTTTCACTGAGCATGGGTGTGCCCGCCTCAGATATGAGCTATCTTTCTGATCTCTCTCACTGGTTTTTTGGCAGGCTAAAATCTGGTGAAGTCCTCTCTAGTCCTCGCAAGGTTATTTCTATGCACATAATACATTTCAACCATCATGTACCCCTTCTGACCTCATATATTGGGGGCATATATTATAGAATAATTTATCACCAACATATACTTGATGACTTATAGATTGGCCTTGGGCAACCCTTCCCTTCAAACTTGGACATATTTCTCAAAAAACAGTTTCTTAAAACCCATACGCAACTTTGCCCAGAATTTTCTATGTATATATGCGAGTCCATACATAGAGAACCCTGTATGCCCTTTTAAACATTAAAAATATATATAATTTCCCTATTTTAGAGGTGGGGTTTATGGTTGTTCCTGTAACTTAACTACCCCAGCCCATGGCCTAACTGTTCCCAACTGCAAAAAACTAATTTGAGGGAGTATAAAATCCCCTCAAGGGAATGGCCTAAGGGAGGAAGAGAGAGATAAATATAGATATTATAAGTTGTTGGAGCCCTATCCAAGTCTAATATATTCCCTGTGCCTCCTGCAATTCCCAGACATTTTCAGGGAACCCTTGATTCCTTGAAATGTTCACTCACCCTATGTGACATCCATTGTGCACTATTCTTGGAAGAAATATTTAGAGGCTAGGGCTGGATAGATCGAGAGGTTGGTATGCTCGAAGGCAGTGGAAGATTTCAGGTAATCTCTCCATATTTTTTTATTGTACATGCCATTATTAACAGAAGTGCCATCTTGTTTCTTATGTTTACATGTCAATAATATTTTATACATGTGTAATGATCTTAAATTGTTCATTTAATATTGTTTTTATGAGATTATGCATGTTTTTCACTAACATCTAGAACATATATATGTTGTACAAATAGGATTTTGTGTTTTTTCTTTGTTGGTTTACAGGTTTTGGAGCACAAAGAGTTATAGGGGTTTTGCACCTTGCGAGATCTACTACAACCGAAGGATATCCAGATAAGGTCTACAACTTGTAGTTTCTAGTTTAAAGCATAGAAGTTGGTTAAGTGAGTCCTTTTTGTAATAACATTCCCGTGATCTGTGAAGGTTTATCAATCCAAGACCTTTAGGGCAACATTTCCCGAAACATCAACACATTTTGGGTTTTTTGCACCATTGAGAGAGAGAAACTTCTAGAACTGAAGTGTTGAGGAAAACCAAGAACCCATCTCATTGAGGGGGATGAGTAACATTTATTTGTTCCCTTCACCGGGTGTTATAATATATCAAAAAATTATTTAAATATTGTCTTGTTTTTTGGATGCATGTAGCAATTACTATTTCTTTTCAATGTTTCATTGCTTTTACTAGATAGATCTAGTTTTTTGTTGTGTTTTCTCTAACTATTCCTTGAAGATATAAAGATTTAAGAAACCATTTATGTTGTTAGGTTTGTCTTTCACACACAACAAAAGTAAGCTCTTTTCATACACTTGCGTTAATAATTTACGCTAACAAATGGTGACTCTACTGTTGTAATTGAAATTCCTGCGTGACCATCAACTTCAACAACAAGGGTTTTTATTTACCTATTTTCAGTGTCTTGATGTTGTTTTTTAACTTTTATGCCCTGATTCATTCAAAATTTGAACTTCTAGATGTTTTCAGGTGTTTTTTGTAGGTAAAAGGTACCAATCGTGACATAAACAACAAATTTTATGCAACCTGTCGTTCGAGAACCTAGGACCTGAAACTCACACTTTTCAGCTCAAATAGTGTAAGAGCCTCTCAGCCAAATGTTATGCAAGCAGTTGGACAAGTAGCAAGATTCCAAGCAGCACCAAAAGAGTCACATATTATTGTCATCAAAAGAATTATTCAATATTGTAATATCCTAAATTAGCATGTAGCTAATAGGAATACTAATTTTTCTTTTAAAATCTAGTTAGATGAATAAATGGGCAACGAGGTTCATAAGTTTCTTAAGTAGGCATAAAATCCCTCATAATGTGAAAAGGGATCATGTTAATAACTAGATCAAACATCCCCATGTGTTAACAAGGTTTAAAATGTGTGGAAAAAGTCAATTTTGACCAAGTCAACAACATTATTATATGAGGAGTTGATCATAAATAAAGACAGTTCAGTGTGAATGAAGATCAATCTAGCTAGTCAAAATGAAGACACCTTGGGTGTGAAAAGAGACAATGCATGGAGATCAAGTCAAGGTTGACTAAATCAAACAGCATTGTAAAAGGATGAGTGGGACTAATGGATTCAACATAATTTTGGTGGAGGAGCCTTATCATGGAAGAAACCTCATAATTGGGTGGGACCCTTGGTGAGGAAGCTCATCAAGTATATAATGGAGGGAATGGCAGCCACATGGGGCATGATTGAAGATTATATTTTTTATGTGGTATGTTTAGACTTGTCTACATCCTTTGGCTATTTAGCTAAGTTTTTTGCACTGTTTAGTGTAAGGGTTTTCTTATGCGGGAATTCCCCACTCTTGCTTGGAGATCTTGTTTAAGAAATCTGAGGAGAGCATGTTGTGCTACATTTTCCACTATCTGGTGTTAGTCTAAGAATTCAAATTTAGAAACATTGGAGTCCCTTTCATAAAATGTGTTATTTCTTAAGGTATTGCAATGGAGGGGTTTAATCCCTTGTTTTGAGAGCTAGTTTCCTAGGAGGAGGATCAACCTTTCCCCAGAAAAGCTAGAAAAAGGAGCCACGACCATTTCTTTGTATGATAAAACATATTTATGCAGTTCTTTAGCCATATAGCATGATTCAGCCATAGATCTACAACAAATATTTCATGTATATCATTTCTGTGAAGAAACCCTTGCCGGGTCATCTTGGATATATGTAAAAGAGATTGGATCTCTGTTTTTGTGCTTTATTTATTAATAAATCATCAGATCTGATTTTTGTTTCCATTTTTTTAGTATAACCCTCAATAAAATGTGTTGTCTCTTTAAGAAGTATTTATGTGTTGTAGTATTCTTGGGTTTTTAGTGATTTTGGGTTGTTTTGAGCATGGGAGGTCTGTTTAACTAGGCTATAAAGATTTGTTTATGGGTTCATTTCAAATTTTGTTTCTATAATATCAGATCCAATGGATCCATGGGCTGCATTTATTTTAATACTTATATTTCTGAAAAATGTGTTTTTCATGCATGTATTGATGAGCTCTCCCATTTTGGGATATTATAGTGGTATCAGAGCATCAATCTTGGCTCAACCTATGTTCTACAACCGCAATGGAGTCTTCTCATGAGAAGGGGAGGATCTAAAGAAGGGATCAAGGAAAAAACTTATTGTCTGGAGGGAATAAGTTCTCAAATCTTCTTCTACACACTTTGCATGGCATGAAAAAGGACATCAAAGAAATGAGGAGGGAAAAACATGGAGATCCCTCAAAAAGATCTACAAGATCTATACATGAGGAAACCTCTAATTCCTCATATTATGGGTGTGAGTATTTAGCCACACCATCAAATTTAAAACACTCTACCAGCCTTATGTTCAAGACAAATGAGATGGAGAAAGGAGATGTGCCAAAGAGGGAGACTCTTGGTGAATATTTGCAAGAGTATGAAGCTTAATCTAAGGGGTTCAAAGATCACTTGAACTTCCAAGGGTTTTGCAAGATCAAAGGGGAAATAAGCAAGCATCATGGTGTGGGTAGATTCTTTCTATCTACTTTTTATTGATCACCTAAATGTCCAACTAGCATTTGGGTGGAGGAGCTAAACACCTATGTGCAACAACATCAAGTTTCTGAAGATGAAGTCGTCAAAGTAGCAGCGCTGCATTTTGAAGGTAATTCTTATGCTTGGTGGTTGTTTGAGTCTTTTTCCTTAAAGAATGCAAATACAACTACTTATGCAAAGTTTATTAGAAGAATATTGCAAATATTTGATGAGAAATTTCATGAAATATCTTTGATGGAGCAAATCAAAACAAAACAAACAAAACGTTTGCATGAGTTGGACAGATCTATAAATCCAACTCCATTTCAAAAAACCATTGAAGGGGATGAAAAATTGTTTGATACTTTGCCAAGGGCAAGACCCCCATTGAATGTTGAGCTTTCTTCTCAAGAGAAAGACATAAAGATTCATCTCTCAAAGGAAGACCAAGATCTGAGGTATCTTGTTGTCGATGGGGCATTTTCAACTATTGATGAGGAGAAAGAGAAGGCTAGAGATAACAACACTGTCATATCAAGAGCACATCCAGTACCTCATGAAGAGGAAGATGGAGCATTGGCTCCAAGGAGAAAAAATCTTACACTCTTGCATGGAGTTCTAAAGAATCTCACATGTAGAGATCATGGCACAATCCATGTGCAGCATGTGCCATCATTAGAAAATGGTGATATCTTGAATATATAAGGAGATAAAGGGGAGGAAAAGCATCACATAATGAGGAGCACACACCATTATTTATTTAAGAATATTGATACACAAAGGAGGTAGGAGGATTTGTACAGTAAGGGCAAGGAAAAATCAATCCATCCACATATACATCGTACTCTATACCTTGATGTCTCTTTGCATGGAGGCATTCCACCAGGGAGACCCCCTGACTAGAAGAAGAATAAAGTGTTCTCTTAGCTATGGGCAGCATTTACATATTTGGATAAGGAAGGAGCCTTGGGGGAATCTAGCACAACACATAGAACCTTTCATGAGTTCAAAGGAGAGGTAAGCAATTTTCTAAAATAGAGATTGCTATCCCCCACTTGGCTATTTGTGCTAGAAAAGGAGAATTCAGAAATCTATGATGGCATGAGCATGATATCAAAGGGCCACTCCATATCTTTTGAGCAGCCAATGATATTTCCACACACAAGAAATATTTATGAACATGACAAGAGGATATAAATCCTCTTGCATGCATGGGCCAAATTAAGGAAGCTTTGGAAGGAAAAAAATTTTCAAGGAGAGGTTGACTTCCATCTACTTCAATCTTGTCTTGAGAATTATTAGCTGCAAGAGAGGCAGCAGAAGAAAGTTGATAGTACTCCAACGTGTGACTTTGGCATCAAGCATGTCAAAGAGGAGAGCCATGTTATGCCAGGGGCTGCATTTTAGATTTCTACAGTGCTGTCATTGTTAGGGAGCCTAGATCCATATTGGGAGTCCTATATATTGATGGAATATTCCAAGGAAATATTCACATGTAAGGTTCTTGATGGGAAAGTGATGGATGGGAGGTATAAAGTAGTTGGTGGAGTAATTTATTCTCATGATCAGATCTACTTGGCTAGAGACTCCAAGCTTAAGGATGAAATAATTAATGCAGCCTATGAGATCTTTCTTTCCAAACTCATTGGCTTCATTAGAGCATACCATACTATCTTAGATGGATTCATGTGGAAGAACTTCAAAGAAGATATGCACTCTCACATGAGGAAGTGGATGTATGATTTGCTGGTTGAGGAGGAACATAGCTCTTGGAAATAGTTATCATCACCACCTCCTCATTCATTGGGTGAGAGAGGGAGATCATCCATGAGCTACCTCACTAATTTGAGCCAAGTGTATGGTAAGACTTAGACTTCTGAACATCATGATGTATCTACTATATGCTTGTATTTTCTTAACACTCATGAATAGGGCTTTTCTCCAAGAGGGGGCACTTTTTCTTATGGGCTTCATGGGATACTTGGGGCCATGAGAAATGGAGATGCTGACCATTCCCTAAAGTATTTTTGGGAGATGTTCTATTCTTCATGGTGTGCTTCATTAACACCAACCATCATACACCTTCTACAACCATGCAAGAAGAATGGGAAAACAAACAGGTGGTGGAAATAACACTTGTTATATCATACTCTATGGTAGTTAGGAGAAAAAATGCGTTGGTTGCACATGAGGGACCATTTTCCTTCTCCTTTACTACGTATGGTAGCTAGCATGATTTCAATTATGATTCCATATGCTGAAGATGTTTTTATCTTTGTTGGGAACATGATTGGAGGAGAGACACATTGGTTGGATGTGTCCTTGGGGGAAGAAATTTCCCACACTTTTTGAACTACATGTTTCAAGGGGAGCATGGGAGACTATATGCCTACTATAGTAGATCACTTGCTTCTTTATGAGATGGGCCATATGATTGTTTGGAACACTTGGGACATGCCTATCATGGGAAATTGGGAGGAGCTTTTCTATGAATTACCAAGTTGGGAGGTGATTCATTTCATTTGGATGATAGCATGGAGATGGGAGTCCTTCATTGATGATGGAATTCCACGTGATTGTCATCACTTCTTTATTGAGGAGGTCATTGACCAGCAAGAAGGTTTCCACATAGACCTTCCATTCTTTCATGATGAGTCATTTGGTTTATTCAACGAAGGCAAACTTGCACACTTGGGAGGAACCATTGGGAGACAGAATTATTGCAGAATATCTGAAGAAATGGTGGAGACTGTTGGAGGAGGAGGCCAGAAGAGGAGGAGGGGAGATTTTGCATAACCCTTGTAGTTTCTTGAGGACAAGACACCTTTGGGAGGGGAACACTGTAATATTCCTAAATTTTCATGCAACTAATAGGAATATTAATTTTTCTTGTAAATTCTAGTTAGATGAATAAATGGGCAAGGAGGCTCATAAGTTTCTTAAGTAGGCATAAAATCCCTCATAATGTGAAAAGGGATCATGTTAATAACTATATCAAACATCCTCATGTGTGAACAACGTTTAAAATGTGTGGAAAAAGTCAAGTTTGACCAAGTCAACAACATTATTATATGAGGAATGGATCATAAATAAAGACAACTCAGTGTGAATGAAGATCAATGTAGCTAGTCAAAATGAAGACACCTTGGGTGTGAAAAGAGACAATGCATGGAGATCAAGTCAAGGTTGACTAAATCAAACAACATTGTAAAAGGATGAGTGGGACTAATGGATTCAACGTAATTTTGGTGGAGGAGCCTTATCATGGAAGAAACCTCATAATTGGGTGGGACCCTTGGTGAGGAAGCTCATCAAGTATATAATGGAAGGAATGGCAGCCATATGGGGCACGATTTAATATTATATTTTGTATGTGGTATGTTTAGAATTCTCTACATCCTTTGGTTATTTAGTTAATTTTGCTTCATTGTTTAGCACAAGGTTTTTCTTATTCAGGAATTCCCCACTCTTGCTTGGAGATATTTTTTAAGAAATATGAGGAGAGAATTTTGTGCTACATTTTCCACTATCTGGTGTTAGACCAAGTAGTTACCTTCAGCAACAGGGAAATTCCTTTCATAAACTGCGTTATTTCTTAAGGTATTACAATGGAGAGGTGTAATCCCTTGTTTTGAGAGCTAATTTCCGAGGAGGAGGATCAGCCTTTTCCCGGAAAAGCTAGAAAAAGGAGCCACAACAATTTCTTTGCATGATCAACCATATTTATGTAGTGCTTTAGCCATAGAGTCTGATTCAACCATAGATCTATAGAAAATATTTCATGTATATCATTTCTATCAAGAAACCCTTACTGGGTCATCTTGGATCTATGTAGAAGAAACTAGATCTATGTTTTTGTGTTTTATAGATTAATAAATCATCAGATATGATTTTCCTCTCCATTTTTTGAGTATAATTGTCAATAAACTACGCTGCCTCTTTATGCAGTATTTATGTGTTGCAGTAGTCTTGGGTTTTCAGTGATTTTGGGCTGCTTTGAGCATGGGAGGGTTGTTTAACTAGGCTATAATGATTTTTTCCTAATTTCCTTTCAGGTTTGGTTGCTATAATATTGGATCTAATGGATCAATGGGCTGCATTTTTCTGTTAATTCTTATATTTCTGAAAAATGTGTTTTTCATGCATGTATTTTTTAGTTTTCATTTTTTGGGATATTACAAATATCTAAAGAGAACAACAGAATGTGGCTTGTGGTATCCCAAGGGTAAAAATTTCACTATTCAAGCCTTTACAGATGAAGATTGGGCAGGAAGCATTTATGATCGTAAGAGTACTCGTGAAGTATTTGACTATCTTCGCCAGAAGCTTAGGATTCTCCCAAGTTCTCATTAGATTTTATTTATTCAGAATATAAAGGGGGAGTGGAAGTGTATATAGGTTCACAGGATGGTGGTGTGTCAAGGGGAGTTACCCTTTTCCATTGAAGTCAAAGGGGGAGAGAATGTTGAAGGAATAGGTGTCATGTTCGCAGGGGGAGTACTTATGTTTCCATCAATGCGAAAGGGGGAGATTTTTGATCAGTGGTTGTCATTGATGTCAACCCAAGCAGTACCAGGGGCTACCCTGATCTTGCATGGGAATTTTGACCTACCAAATTACTATATTCTGGGTCAAGAATGTTTTTATGGCTTCTACTTGTCGATATGTTTCCGTTGATATATGGCACGCCATGTAATTCTTCATGGCTTGAGAGATATTCATGTTTGAAGTTTGTAACCCCAGTTAGTGGGCTAAAATCCCATTGGATCCCACGTTCACTTGTTGAATACCCTCTCAACCTAAGCATTTATATAAATTGTGATCCTCATATCCTCCTCATGTAGGGATTTCGCTACTTGAAACAGATCATTGTGGCATTTTCACTCTAACTTTTTTTCCATGAAGGTTCAAAAGCTGAAATTTTTATGAAGCGAAGTCAAAATCCTAAGGAAGCTCCTATACAAATTTCATATCAAAGTGCACAATATTTTCGGAGATATGATCTGTGGAAGTCATTGTTTTTGTAGGCTCCTGAACTTCATCTCAAAGAAGCGACCTTAGGAAAATCATCATAACTCTCTCTTTGAGTATCATATTGGAATTATGTAAAAGGTGGAAGATAGTGCATGGAATTTAGTTTTATCTGTATCAATTTCAGAGTGGAATGGAGAAAGAGTGACATGTGGCATGCTGTGCAAGTTTGCTCTACTGATCCAATCCATAATTATGTCATTGAGAGATATTGGGCATAACTCTCCCTTGAACACTAAAAATTGGGTCAAACCTATGGCATTGGAAAGAAGACTCAGAGGACTACTACATAACCAAAAAATCACATATTTGGATCTGAAATAATAGAGATACACAAGATTCAATATCGAGATACTAGAAGGCAAGAAAAATATTGATCATGTGTTTTCAAGGGCTGCAAAGGACCAAACATTCTAAGGCAACAAAGAAAAGCAAGGTGTAGTAGAGGGTAGCATGACAAGAGCATAAATCAAGGTGTAGAAGAGTAGCAGGAAGTTCACCACATGAAGTCTTCAAGTGGGAAGCAATGCATATAGTCATTGTAAAGGTATCATTGTAAAAATTGTACAAGTGTCTATCTACCAAGAGTTGAAGAGGCAGTGTTGGGAGGTCTAGGATCATCATTAGGTGGTTGTGTCATAGTTGTGGTTATGTTCTAGTGTGTATTATTCTTCTACATCATTCTATATCATTGTAAACTGGACCATTTTCCATAGTACGAAAGTCCATTCTTCTTTTATTCTTCTATAGGGTGGTAGGGTGGTGCTAGGCTGGTGCATGAAGTCACCAAAAAGTTCAATACTATGAAAAATTTAGGGGGGTAGGGTGGTACTAGGGTGAGTTGTAGCTCATTGGGTGTTGGGGCATCCATTCAGTTGACTACTAAAGAATATCGGGCATTGGAGTGTCCATCTAGTGGGATCTGGAGAATAATTATTTTCTAGATTCTAAGAAGTTGGAGCTTTATTTTCAATTGGAGTTGAATATTAAAGGACTATTAGACAAGAATTCAGGTGGTTTTTGTCTTGGAGAGGGTTTCCACCTTAAAAACTGTGTGCAGTTGTGTTCCTTTTGTTTACTGCTATCATTGTACAGACATTGATAATAATTGAAGATTAAGTAATGTTCCGAAAGATTAATAATAATACTAATTGAAAGGAATAATGATTCACCACCCCCTCTTAGTATTCCAAACACATTGTTGGATAGATCTCTTGGGAGCCTTAGGTGCAAATGCAATAACCTTCATTCCAATAAGTATCATACCCAGGTTTTGGTCAACAGAATCCTCAAGCATTTTCCTATCAAGATAACCACTATCTGGGTTACCAGCAATAGATTCCTTATGTTGGTTCTCAAAGGCCTATTTCCCAAGAAATTCCATCATACCCTAGCTATGCTCAACCAGACCTAAATCGACAGTTTCCCTTTACTGCAACTTTAGAGTTACCAGATTTAAATTGGCTCACTAATGATCCAATCAACTGTGCTCCCTGGTGGTCGGCGATACCACACAAATTACCCTAAGATATTCCTAATTTCAATGGAAACCATAGGGAAGACCCATCGACTCATGTTATGACTTATCATTTGTTGTATTCATCAAAATCCCTGAATTATGACTATGTTCGACTACGTCTTTTCTAGTTTACGCTCACTGGTCCAGCCGGAAAATAATACATTGAATTAACTAGAGCTTCTTTCGATAATTTCACTACCCTAGCTACTCTACTTTTGAGCCACTTCTAGTTACCCATACTATATGAAACTTGAACATAACTCTTCACTAATTTTAAATAGATTAATGCTACTCACATTTCTGATCATATTCATGAGTGGTGTCGTCGTCATAGAATGCTTAAGACATTTGTTCTTGATCAGCTCCTTGCTGAGTGGTTCATTAAGTCCCTGTTACCATCTATAACTAAGGATGCAGTTAAGGGTAGCATCTTTAGTTAAGATAAGTTATTTATCATGCTCGATATTTAGACTTGATTTATACTTAGTCTGGCACGCTCTATGAGAAAATTACTAACGCACCGAGATATAATTTTATTGTTCCTCCTTCATCAAAGGACTCTCATACCGAAGATGGTACGTTTGCTACTGCAAGCACACATCATACTACTGCATCTGATCCTTCGAATTCTTTCAAAATAAATTTCATGTCATTTGACAAAGGAAAAAGTGTAAAGCAACCCAGAAGTAAGAAAAAATGGAAACCAAAGAGAAAGCAAACTTCTACCTAGTAGGAAAGATCATCTAATCAATCATCTGGAAATCGAAAACCTCGTTATCCATGCATAATCTGTAATGAGGAAAAAAATTTTTGGGATTTTCCTCACCACGCTGAAGTATCAAAAATGGTTAAGACCTCACATAATTCAGCTGTCTTGATAGATCCGATTCTGAATCCAGACACGAATTCAGTTTCTTTGGATCTAGCTTCTAGTTCCTAAGTTCTTATGCTATCTGTCACAAAGCCATCAAGTGATGTTTTGGTGTCAACGCATAATAAATATTTTGGTATTCAGGCCACTAAGCATCCTACTACCTCGACCATGAATTTGTCTACGGAATTGGTACTACCACCTATTGTTCCTGAATTGACAATCAAGCCACTGAAGGGAGTCGTTCATAAATTGACATATAACCTTTGAGCAAGAGCTGCTGAAAATTATAATATAGTTGAATATTTGGCTCAATCCCCTTCAGTCATGTCAGTGCTTGAGGTGCTACAAAATTTTCCCTCCCAGAAACAGGCTTTTTTGTCGGAAATTGGTGGAATTGATTCGACTGATTCTAATCTTGTAGTCTTTAACCATACGGTCTATATGCTGCAATTACCAATAGAATTGACACTCTCCGTCCAGGTAAATGTTCTCAATCACCTTATTCATTGTATTATTATTGATGAGGGAGCATGTACGTGCATTATATCTCTAAACTATTGGAATTCACTTGGCTCACCATGCCTATCTCAATCATCAACGTCGTTGAAGGCTTTTGACAGACATACATACAAGCCCTATGGTATTATAAAAAACCTACATGTTGAACTAGGGGGCAAAAAAATGAATTTTGAAGTTGAGGTTGTTGATGGAGCCACTGACTATAATATTCTACTTGGAATACCATGGGTATATGATATGACTACAATTGTTTCTACATATTTTAGAATGATCACCTTTCCACATAAAGGTGTTATCACAGTCAGCAATCATCTATCCTTCTTTGCCTCCACTTCCGAGGTAACTGGATGTTAAGTCCCTATATTAATAGTGTAGTCCCTTATTATGTTAGTGTAGCCCCCATTATTTTTATTGTTGTACCCCTGTAACCCCCATATTGTTATTATTGTGCCCTTACATTATTATTGTTAGGTCGGCTAGGGTTACATTGTGGCCCCACTAGGATTACATTGTGGCCCCTTGGACTCCTATATATAGAAAGGAGGTTTTGTCATTTGTATCATCGAAGAATTATTCATTCATGTAATGTATTGGAGGTTTCCCCCTCGAAGTGGCTTATTTATAAGGCGTTGATATCTCTTTTCTTTTCTTTTTGGAGTTGGTTTCCCAACATTTGGTATCAGAGCTTTGAGATTCTAGGGTTTCGCTGCTCCAAATAGGTCATCGTGGAATTTTCGCTATAATATTTTTTCTACCAAGTTTCAGAATCTAAAATATTTAAAGTGCAAAGCCAAAATCCTGAGGAACATCGTCGAAAAATTTCAAAGCTTGGTTCGCAATATTTTCGGATATATGATCTGTGCAAGTTAGGTCATTTTGCAGGCTCCTGAATTTAACCTAAACAAGTCATCGTGGTATTTTCGCTATAAATTTTTTTTATATGAACGTTCAAAAGCTAAAATGTTTAGGGTGTGAATCTGAAATCCTGAGGAACATCATCGCAAAATTTCAGAGCTTCGTTAGCAATATTTTCGGAGATATGATCTATGGAAGTTAGGTCTCTTTCAGGCTCCCTAATTTCATCTCAAAGAGGTGATCGTGGGAAAAGCTTCATAACTCTGTCTCTGAGAATCGGATTGGAATTCTATAAAAGGTGGCTGGAATTACACATATTTTGGTTTTCAGTATATCAATTTTAGAGCTAAAGGAGGAAACAGTGACATGTGGTAGGTCATACAAGTTTGCTCTATGAAACCAGTCCAAAATTAGGTCATTGTAGGAGATTGGGCACAAATTTGTCTTAAAGAATCCAAATTAGGTCAAACATGTGGCATTATAAATAGAATTTAGAGGGCTACCTCAATACCAAATTTTAGATATTACATATCCGAAATCGCAAAGGTAATTCAATTTCAATATCGAGCTCCTCAAAATCAAGAAAAACATGTGTATTTGGTTTTTAAAATTGAATAACGTTTGTTTCAGAAAGCAGTTTGAAGTGATTCCAAGGGAATATTTTAGAATTTTTATCATTATTTGGTTTTATAATGCCTCCAAAAAATAATTCCATACGCAATAAGCCCTCAAAAAGCTATAATATGATGCATGGAGAGGAAGAATTGCAGTATGAGATATCAAAATTATGGTACCAAGTGCAACAAATTTCGATCTTACGAAGAGTAATTGAAGATGACATAGATGGTTTAAAAGTGGAAATGGAGGCTAAGTTGGATGGTTTGAAGGATCAAATAATAGCTAATATGGATGATAAATTAGTGGAAGATCACATCGAGCATCAACAACAAGTTCTCCAACTCTCAAAGGATAACCTAACTTTGGTGCAGAATCTAATGAAACAAAAGGAAGATCAAAATCACATCGAAAGAATTGATGAAGCAGTCACAGAAACAAGAACTCGACAAGTACGATCAATTTTAGAGTATCTCAGCAAGTGGAAGAACTTTCCTATAGAAGATTCCACATGGGAGGCTGAGAATTTTATATAGAAGCATCAAGAAATAATCAAGCGTTGAGGACAACACTTGTTTGAAGGAGAGGGGCATGTTAAGTCCCTATATTAATAGTGTAGTCCCTTATTATGTTAGTGTAGCCCCACTTATTGTTATTGTTGTACCCCTGTAACCCCCATATTGTTATTATTGTGCCTTTACATTATTATTGTTAGGTCGGCTAGGATTACATTGTGGCCCCACTAGGATTATATTGTGGCCCCATGGACTCCTATATATAGAAGGAGGTTTTGGTCATTTGTATCATCTAAGAATTGTTCATTCATGTAGTTTATTGGAGGTTTCCCCCTCGAAGTGGCTTAATTTAAGGTGTTGATATCTCTTTTCTTCTCTTTTTGGAGCTAGTTTCACAACAATAGAAGTGTTCTGTTTGTTCACACACCCCAAGTCACACTTCAGAACATTGGTGTGGGACTCTTAAAGGATTCCACTCTCATGGGAACCTTTGCATTATTGCCACCTGCAACATCGACAGAAATTGAAAGTATAGAGACCTGCTACATGACTTTCACCCATCCACTTAAGGAAAAGTATGTGATTATGAAATTTTGATGCTGATGTTTATGCCATTTTTCAACCCTATTGAGATGGCATCAACATCTCCATGAGTCAGTGGATCGTTCCTTAGATTTTGGTACT
Organism: Pinus albicaulis; assembly: GCA_034641835.2. NCBI lineage: Eukaryota > Viridiplantae > Streptophyta > Pinopsida > Pinales > Pinaceae > Pinus > Pinus albicaulis. The sequence goes on along the minus strand of CM076583.1, from coordinate 131,981,761 downwards.
CCATCTAATCCTTTTTCCTCAATTTTCTTGACAAATGATAATATTTTGGAAACCATGATGTCGGAAGGAGAACCATGGGAAGATTATCATCATCATTCCCATCTTCCTAATTATGAAGAAAATTATCTTAGTGAACTATATCACCCTTAAATAAAAAATTTATTTTCGAATTTTTTACCTATTAATGCAATCAATTCCGACCGAAATCTGTCAAATATTGAAGAAACCCTTTCTATCGATATTTCGACCAAACTTGGCATTGTAGAAAATATTCATGTCGGTGTATCTTGTTCTCCATCAGAGTTTGAAACATATCGCTCTCTATTTCGTGAATTTCGTGATGTATTTACTTGGTCTTACGAGGAAATGCCAGGCATAAATACTAATATTGTTGAACACACTATTAATATGTATCCTGATGTCAAACCGGTGCGTCAACGGCTTCGCCCTGTTCATCCAAAGAAATTCGTTGCCATCAAAGAAGAAGTTGAAAAACTTTTGCATGCTGGTTTCATTTACCCTTATCTGCTAACTGAGTAGGTTTCCAACATCATTCATGTCATGAAAAAACAAGGAACCATTAGAGTGTGCGTCGATTATCGGGACGTCAACATTGCTTGTCCAAAAGACAATTATCCTACTCCCTTTATCAACCAGATTATCGACGATTGTGCTAGATGAGAAATTTTTTCATTCATGGATGGATTTTTTAGCTACTGTTGTGTAGATTAATCTATCTTGCGGACAAGACCGATCTTCTGCAACATAGCACCATAACAAATGTACACAATTATACTGTGAATCTCTCTCTAAGTATATAAGATTCATAAAAATGCTATATAGGTGTAAGGCCTACCTTATGTCCAGCGCTTGTTTGATCTCGTTGAAGTCCTTCCCGTGCACTTGAAAGAACGTTCCTCGTGAATCTGCAGTCACAAACAAGCAAAAATATTACATAGCACCTGTATAGACATTATTATAAACCATACTCATCATAATGATCAAGGAATTTATGAAATAAACCATAAATAGACAGTTTAATGAGAGAAATGAGTATATTTTTATTAACTTCAAATAAAGAAAACCTTTACAACCTGTGCCTTGATGTTGTGCAGGTCCTCCCGGGGTCCGAAGCAGGAATCTCTTCTAATTTGACAAGCATTGCACTCTTTGAACCAAGACAAATAGAGATGAGTGATTTAACCTCACAGAAAGTCTTAGTTAACTGAGTCTGAATCTCAACAGCATTTAACTTCAAATATCTTAAGCTTGAACTCCCTTTGAGGCTACCCAAGGCCGAGGAGGTTTCTTGTTCTAAATATGAAGGGATAGAATCCTCCTTTAAAGGGATTAGCTCCTTACATCAAGGGGTTAGCTCCATCAAGTGAGGGATGCATGAACCTTCTCAAAGCGTATCCATTCCCGAAAATTCCCATCTAGAATATTCTAGAATTCATCTGAAATCCACTTTTTATCTTTACTTTCTTGCCTTTTTGAGTTTTACATAGGTCCGCACCCATGACACAAAGAACGTGCGGTATGGTTCCACAGGCAAGCTGAACTTTAGGTGCGGGACCGTAGGTAATGAATAGAGAAAGTGCGATACCAATATTTAGGGGATTTTAGGAACTTTTATCTGATTTTGAAAGCTTGACATGAGGAGCAGATATGTTAGACTTGCAAAAGGAGGAAGTATGAGTAATAATGAGCTCATACTTATAGTAAAATGTCCGGATGACAGATTTTAGTGTAACAAATTGCCCCCTAAAGTGCAAAGTCTGGAATAGATGAAGTTGTAGTCTGTCATATATGAAGAGTGCAATACTTTATCATTTCAAAGATCATCCTGTGGACACCCCAGTCGGAAACTGTAAAAACATTCAATGCAAAATATACACATATATATGTCATCACTGAGGTAGGCATTCCCATACTCAGATTAAAACTAACTAGAAACTAACTCAAATCGTTCTGATACAGGAATGATTTTGAATACATCATAGTACAGATATATGTAGACACAGTATGGACGCAGCCATCTGTTTATAAATAGTCTACTGTATAGATGACAACAAAATTCGTCGCAGCCTGGATGGTGGAAACTAGATCCAGGGTCTTGATTTCCATATCTCGAACTAGTACGATTCTATCCATGTGAATAAATGTGTTGAAGTCGAACATGGTAGAAACCACTTGATTACCAGTCAATGATGTGAACTGTTAACAAGTGTGAGAGAAACCACCAGTAATGTCCATGGCTCTCAAAGTACCCAGTACAATCCATGAAATGTGAATGAATGAGCTGAAGTCGAACATGTCATGGAATCATTCGATCGAAGGTCGATGATGCAACCTGTCGTCGAAGGCGAGAAACCTGCCATTGAGGCATGCAGATTTCAAGGTACTGACGATTTCTGGATCAACTTCCTAGATAATGTGCTGATGTCGATAGAAAGTGATCTGTCGTAGGCAAGCCCACAACACGAAATTATAGATCAAGTTTTGAAAATATATTGGCAAGGACTGACTCAGGGATGGTAAAAAATGGATGACAGATATTTTGCAGATGAATGGTTTATTTGAACTGTTCTCTTGAACACATAACGACACTGCAGATGGCTTGGTAACGATTGACCCAAAGCTAATACCCAGAAATTGGCTGAAGACCTTCAATGTGGTTTGATTAACTGTTAGGTAAAGGACTTCCCAACCCAGGTAAATGAAAGTGTCGTGTTCAAGAGTGGTTGACTGAATTTTAGAAAATTTAAAATACAACAAACACGCCCATTTTTCTCTCTTTTTCCCCCACCATTTCTGGCAAGTACCTCTTTATTTTTGACAAGCTTGAGGAGGATAACATTTGCTTGATTATAAGCTCATCCTTTGGATGAGTCCAACTTAGTTTAAAATTCGAACCCTAAGAAGGAGTGGTTCGTTCCTGTTGAAAATTAAACATGTCCTTTACTGTTAAGTTTTAACGAGTCCAGTATAGGAGAAACTCGGTGTTTTTCAGTTTTAGGGAGTCAGAAGAAAAACTTAAGAAAACTCCGTGGGTGTACTTTTTCGTAATTTTAGTCTCTCGAGCCCGAAAAAGGATAAAATAATGCGGGAGAGAACTCTATTGACCGTAATTAGTCAACGTATACCTTTTTCGTAAATAGTCCATTTCAGTCCGTAAAAGGGGTAAACTTATACTGAAAGGACGACTGTTCATTTACTTTAACGAGTTCGAATAGTCAAGTACTCGGCAATCTTTTCATATTTAGAGAGTCTGAAAAGGGCTTAAAAGAGGACTCCAAGGTTTCACTTTTTCGTAAAATTTTTGAAAGAGTCCGAAAAAGTGATAAAAGTATGCTCTTTGTTGAGAAACGATCAGTTCACCTGAAAAATCCATTTTCTGCACAAAAACTTGAAACATTACACATACCTGTTTAAGATAAGTAAAAATGCCTTCAAAAATACCCCTTTTAAAGTAAAAAATAAATAAATTAAAAATTCATTCATTCGAAAAAACTTATAAAAAGGACTTTTTCAATTTCATTTTTACCGTTCAGTTTCAGAGTGCAAAGTAAAAAGCTTTTGGATAAGAAAGTTCCCGTGAAGATTCTGGAAAATTCGTCCGTTGGAATCGAGAACTGTCAGTTCCAGGTAATCCATAACCTCTCTATCTTGTTTTTTATCCGTTTCAAATTTGTTTTTAGGCTTTAGTTCGAATTTTTGGGGCAAAAAATGGTTAAAAATTTCGCTCGCGGGGTTCGCAGGTGGGACACAGGCTACCTGCGGACCCCGACTTTTTCCTATAAGGAAAAAGTCGTGGGTTCCGCACCTGGCACACACTGCGCGTGCGGACCTACGCTCTATTTACAAAGAGCGGGTGCAGTACCCGCGCGGTTAGATTTAAAACAATGATTTGTCATTTATTTGCCAAATTTTTTTAAATAAAACTATTCTAACTTGCCTTTTTCTGTATTGTAGGATTAACAAGATGCTTATCTGGCGAGAACGTGAGCATGAGGAAGTGGATGAAGCTGCAATACTTCATTTTCCCACACAAAGGGCATTAAAATCATGTGGCTTATACAAATTTTGGGCCATCTCAGGCATGAGGGCACAAGTAGAACTCTTGACATGGTTGGTAGACAGATGGAATGTGGAGGACCAGTGCTTCTTCATTGGTGGCCATCGGCTCAAAATTGAGCTGGAGGATATATATTTCTTGACTGGTTTGTCCAAGAGGGGCGAACAAGTTTCTTTGTTTGGGACTAGGCCAGGTGGCCAGACTGTCGCTAGTCTCCAACTAGAATTCTGCAATGATCAGGCAAATCCTCGGGACAAACGGATTGACATAAAACACATCATCCATCCTGAATTGAAATCTATTGCTTTTAATGTTACCAAAATGTGTGGGAGTGTTGCGCTTCATGTAGCTACTGGTTCCCAAATGCGTGTTGCCGTAGACTGTTTTCGCAGCACCATTTTTAACTGGTGTGAAGCTGTGTTGGCCAATGTAAAAGGCCAACTAACCAGAGCAAAAAATGGGAAACTGAAAAACTTTGGATATGGATCCATCGTCGTTTCTTTCGCTCTGGAGAGGATCCCCATGTTATCTCCACAAAGTATTGCTGTTGATGCCGGTCGACCTCGAGAACCGAGAATGGTTCGTTGGTCCGCGTTGATGGCTCGTCATGCTATTGAGGGTACTGAGATTGTGCGATTCCCTCCTTCATATTTTCGTTGGCTGGATCGCCAACTTTTTGTGATAGAAGATTTTCCATATGCCGGGATAGATTTCCGCGGTGACAGAGAGATGGTTCTCCCAGCAGGGGAATAGTGGGATGAGTCAGGTATAATCATTTTTCAATGTTTTCTAAATTCTAATTTTTCTTTTAAATTTTTTATCGTCTTTGAAAACTAATAATCAAAAGTTTTTTAATGCAAACGTGGGTCCACATCGACCAGCTCATCTCCAACCTTACGAGAGAAGACAACCAGTTGCGCCCGCACCGGCCCCAGTAGGCCAATCAGCGGAGATTTTGACTGATTTGGAGCATCATCTAGAGCGCTTGACTCTAGATATTCCAGAGACCAGCATACATGAAATTCCTCTCAGGCTGCAAAGATATGTGATTGGAGTTCCAGGACCTTTTAGGAGGTTCCTATGCAGGGTAGCTCGGGCAGTGGTTTCGTATCGTGATCACCATCAGTGATGGGATGATCGTGTAGACTCATATTTTTGACTTTTGTATTATCATTTTTGCCGATCATAAGGTGTTTCCAACCTATGATCGAAGACGATGTATATTTTTGAAAACACTCCTATACTATAATATATCACTATTTTGACGGCTATCTCTGTACATATGTGAATGTTGTTTGTTTTACTGCTTTTGATTATTGCAAATGTCTATTTATCATACTAGAAGCAATTGAATCTGCTAATGTATTTAAATGTCTTGGAATATGCTGATATTAAATGTAATCAAATTCACGTTCCAAGAGACGAACTCTCAAAAAACAACCGTAATAACACTGGATTTCTAATGGTATAAACCCTGTTAAGCTGTAATACAACAAGTTCAGAATCCAACCTTACAATCAAACTGCGAATTCCAAATGATATGGATTCAGACAATAACTCAATCACTGCACTATACTCGGCAATGTTATTTGTTGTTTGACCAAGGCTTACCCCATGCATGGATACTAACTCGTCAGAGGGTGAATAGATAACCCAAGCTGCGGAAGAAATTTTCCGTGTACTACGACAAGCACCATCAGCAAAACCAATGTAGGTTTGAAGAGACATCGACATCTGCAATATCAAGAGTAAAACTCAGATAAGCAGGAATAGTGACAAAAACACACTTCTAAACTAGGCACACTTTTCTAATCTAACACACCAGCAGTAAAGAAATCTAAACTAACAAAATCTCCACACCTCATTTAAGCATAATATCACTTTAGATAAAGCCCATTTCTAGGTTTATCCAAAGGGACACCGTCAAAATCTATCAACTCATAGGCCCCTTTTGCTAACTTTCGTTTAACAATATAAGGACCATGCCACATAGGCACGAATTTCCCAACTCCTAGCTTGTCGTTAGCTTGATCATAAAGTAAAACTAGGTCTCCTTCTGAAAAATTTCGAGGGGTCACACTTCTATCATACTGAGCTTTTATCCTTTTAACACGAGCCTCGTTTGCTATTGCGGCATTTCGTCGATTCTCATCTAATTGGGCTAAGTACAAGAAACGTTTCTCCTCTTCAGACGTAGCTGGAAGTAATTCTACGGCTAATTTTAGTGACGGTATTTCGCATTCAATCGGAAACACAGCTTCCAAACCGTAAACCAGTTGAAAAGGAGTGAAACCCGTTGATGTTTTGATTGAGGTTCGATATGCCCAAAGCGCTGAAAATAACATGGAATGCCAATTCGTCTTGTGAATACCAATGATTCGTTTGATCATGGTGACTAAAACTTTGTTAATGGCTTCAACCAGACCATTGGCTTGCGGATAATACGGAGTGGAACTATTGTGGCGCAAGCCAAGCTGTTCTGTCAGTTCAGTCATCATGACGTTCCGAAAATGACTTCCATGATCCGTAATAATATCTTGAGGAACACCGAACCTAGCTATTATGTGATTAAATACGAATGTTGCAGCAGTCTTGCCGTCAGCTGAATATGTAGGCATCGCCTTGGCCCATTTTGTAAAATAATATACTGCTATAATAATATAGGCATGCCCCCCGACAGAGTGAGGGTTACATGTGATAAAATCGATTCCCCATTTTGCGAAAGGACCAACAACAATTATAGGGTGAAGAGGAGCGGGTGGCGCGCACATTTTTTCATCAAAAATTTGACAGTTGTGGCATTTCCGAACCGCATAAATGCAGTCTTTGAACAACGTTGGCCAGAAATAACCTGCACGCAATATCTTTTGGGCGGTGGCATACCCAGACATATGACCGCCACATGCTCCAGAATGGCAGTCATTTAACACCTTTTCAGCTTCTTCATGAGTTAGACAATGTCAGAAAACAGAATCCGCTCCATGTCGATAAAGTGTATCACCAATGATATTATACTGTTGGGATTGGAAGCGTATTTTTCGTCGCTGAGTTCGTGAAATGTCAGGCCGAAAAGATTGGGTTTGGAGATAAACGATAATATCTCCATACCATGGATCAAGTGTACTGATAAGAAACAAATATTCGTCTGCAATGGACTCTTCTGCCACTGTTTCAGTATCAGTAGAGGAGAAATCACACATCAGTTCCGCAAATACCAAAGATTTCTTTGCCTTGGATTTTTCAAATTCCAAGTCAAATTCCTGTAGGATAACTATCCATTTGGAATATTTGCCCCCTAGCAATTGTTTGGTCAAAACATACATCATAGGGTTGCAATTAGAAATTACCGTGGTTTTACGTAACAAGATATAATGTCTAAAACGTTGAACAGCTTGGACAGCTGCCAAAGCCAATTTCTCCACATGTGTGTATTTGATTTTAGTCGGATGCAGATTCCGACTAAGATAATAAATCACATGTTCATTGTGAGATTCATCTTCCTGAACTAGTACCATCCCAATGGTGGAATGAGAAGCAGCGAGGTACAAAATGTAATCTTGGTTGTAGTTGGGAGGATGCAATAACGGTGCATGGGTCAATGCGTGTTTAAGTGCATCAAAAGATCGATCAGCAATCTCGTCCCAAAAGAACGGAATGTTCTGTTTCAACAACCGGGTGAAACCCTTTGTAAGCTCGGCATAGTTAGGAATAAATCTACGTAAAAAGTTTGCTTTCCCCTGCAAACTCTGGAGTTGGCGCAAAGTCGAAGGAGGAGGCAATTTAACGATGGCTTCGACCTTCGATGGATCGACACGAATACCTACTTTCGAGACAACAAATCCCAGTAATCGACCTGATTCTACGCAGAAAACACATTTATGCGGATTCAACCTTATCCGATAATGCCTACATCTCATAAAAATTGCTCGTAAATGAGTGGGATGATCGGCCCTACGTAATGAATGAGCAGGTAAATCATCGAGATATGGCTGAACAATGTGCTTAATGTCATGAAATGCATAAGACATAGCCCGTTGAAAAGTTGCTCCAGCGTTCTTTAGTCCAAAAGGTAGTTTACAATAAGCAAACGTTCCCCACGGACAAATAAAAGCTGTTTTGGGTTGATCTGCAGGGAGTATGTTTATTTGATTGTAGCCGGAAAAGCCATCCATGAAGGAAAACAATTCACTGCCAGCACAATCATCTATTATTTGATCGATATAGGGAGTTGGATAATTATCTTTTGGACATGCTCGATTAATATCCCTATAATCGATACATACTCTTATCGTTCCTTGTTTTTTAGTCACAGGAATAATATTCGATACCCAATCCGTTAAGGGAATTGGATAAATGAATCCTGCTCGAAGTAATTTTTCAACTTCTGTTTTTATAGCAGCAACTTTTCTAGGATGAATTTGACGTAATCGTTGACGAACAAGTTTAGCATCCGGGTAAGTCTTAATTTCATGAACGATGATCGATGGATCAATTCCTGGCATTTCTTCATAAGACCAAGCAAACACGTCACGGAATTCTTGAAATAGGGCTTTATAAGTCTGAATTTCTTCATCTGTACAACAAGCACCTATATGAATGTTTTCAATTATTCCTGGTTTTACTGAAATGTCAATTGGAACCGTTCTAGATATATTTTCCAAATTTAATTTTGAATCAGGATTTTGCAATGGATTCTGAGGTTCCTTGGCATATTCAGCAGTAAAAATTGAAGCGAAATCATTTTCAAAATGATCTAATTCAGGTAAAAATGAAGACCGGTGATGTAGATCTTCCCATGGTAAATCATCAACAGACAAAAACTCACGAATTTGATCATCTGTATGAACAAGTTCAGGAAATGTCGTTGTAACTGAACTAGATATAGTAAGTGATTCCTCATGGATCCCATTCATTGGATTGGTTTCGGTTGAAGAGTGGTCGGAAAATGACTGTACAGCCTGGTACGCAAGTTCAAATGGACTCAAGGGCATCACGCCATCAAATGAATCTATCTCGGATTCTGAAGGAATAATCCAAGGATCATCAAACGTAACAGTGTCTGATGAAATCATGTGTATACTTGTAGTAGAAGGCGATACGTTAGGAGGAGGAAAGGAAAAAGTTCCTAGTAAACCAGAATCTTTAATCAAACCTACTCCAACATCCTTATAAGGGATAGCCGTTTTACCAACATGTTGGATTGTTTCTGTAGAGGCTGGGTCGGACGAGAAATAAGTTAACTGATCTATTGTCATGATCTTTCCTTGATATGGAAATTTTATAAGTCGAAAGACCGAAGAGACAACAACAGTCATAGCATAGGACCAACTATGACCCAGTAGAAGGTTGTAATATAGAGGGGCATCAACCACTTCCACATCTAGATTAACAATTTTACCTTCGACCCCTATGGGTAAATCCTGCAAAATACCAAAAGGTTGAAAACCTCGACCATCAAAAGCCCTTAGAATCGTCGGAGATTGGTTAAGTGTAGGAGAACCAAGAGATTTCCAACACTGAATCGACATAATACACGTTGAAGCTCCCTCATCAATCACAGTCCGAAAAATAGGTCTGTTTTTTACTAACACTGGAATCTGGAAAGCCATTTGGTGAGGAAGACGTGGTGTAATATTTTCTAAATCGAAGATTATAAGGTTAGAATCCTGAACATCGACAGCTCCTATGGTAGACAATAATAATTTACGCTGTGCTGGACACGATTGCAGCACTTCTAAAGCCGACATTGCTGAAGGAGAAACAACTAAATCTTCAACAATGTTGTAATTTTGAGCAGCTCTCGCATGTGGATTGAAAGCTGATTTACGAAGAACACCTTTAGCAGGCGGTTTGATTATCAAGTCTGGATTTTGTTTCTCGATCTGTAGCGGACTGGAAACAGGAGGAGTTGTATTTGATGCATTCGCATTAGAAGACTCTCCTTCTTTGCCATCAACGGGATTCTTAGAACCGTAATCTTGCGATCGCGTCGCAATCCTTACATGAGACATCATCATAATAGGCTCTTCTAAAGTAGTCGAGGAAGAACCAATCATCTTACTATCTTGAATTGGAAAAGGATCCTTCAAGATAGCAGGTTGTTGCGATCCTTTAACGAATTTCATAACTTCGTCTCGATATGGACATTCTTTCGTGAAATGATCTTGTTCACAAATGAAACAAGGATAGCGAGGTTTACGTTTTTCGTCATTGGATTCATCTTTATCAGTTTTCTCTTTCGAATTCTTTTTGTTTTTGTTCCTTCCCTTCTTTTTACCACCGGATTTTGATTTTGTCGTAGATGTTTCAACGACATGAATATCGGCAGAAACTTCGGGAGAGGATTCTCCTTTCGGGGAATCAGGTAAAGTTATAATTGGAGAAGAATTATTTGAGGATTTCTTCTTGCTTTTAGAATTGACTGTACCAATCATACCGTCAGCGGCATGAGACCCTGAAGGAGCAGCAACTATTTGACCTTGTTTTGGAAAGTCTGGGATTTTTTCATGTAGAGTACCTGACTGCGTATAAACGAGGTCAAGGTACTGAGCCTGAGCAATTACTTGCTCTTCAGTAACAACACCAGCCTTAGCTACATCTTCAGTGATCTTGGGTAACAATGATTTAACAAACCATTCTGCCAAAATTTGATCCAGAATATAAACTTTCACCAAACGTCGTCTACGTCGCCATTCATGAATATGATCAGAAATATACATGGACGTAGATTGTTTTAGCGAAGTTAATAATTCTGTGTCGTTGTCGTTTCTGACAGGAAACTGGAAATGAGTTAAGAAAGATGTTGCTAACTGACTGAAATTATGAAACGAGCCTCGTGGCAACTCAATGTACCATTTGGCAGCAAGACCTATGAGGGTTCTTTGGAAAAGACGTAAGCGAATTGAATCATCAACGATTGAATTAGATGCACACCAAAGGTGATAAGTCATAACATGATTCGATGGATCCTCTCCTGACTTACCTTCGAATTTTGGTATATCACTGGGCAACTTATGAGGCATTGGCGGCCAGTTCTGATAATAGAAAATTGGATCATTTGTAAGGCGCGTCAAATCAGGTAAGTCTAAAGTTGCGATAAATGGTAATTGACGGTTAGGGTCACGAAAACCTTGAGAAGCCAAAGCAGATCCAGGAGGCGGATACCCAGGATAACTAGGAATCGGATTTGCATTAGGTATTGTGTAACCTCCCGGATAACCAGGATGAACCAGACCATACTGAGGTTGTTGATAAGTATAACCAGGGTATGGTTGATATTGATAGCTTGGATTCTGTACATAGGGACCGAGTTGCGGCTGTCCTTGGTACGGTTGATACGTAAATTGCGGTTGACTTGTAACAACTGTACTCATACCGGCTTGTCCTGCAAGAATTTGAACTGTAGTCTGAATGGAGGGTCCTGACTGAGGTACAGAGACTTGAGGGATTTGCACGGATACAGGGATAGAAGAATTCAGTGCTACAGATACTCCAGAAACAGGTGTGACAGGTTGAACAGACGTTGCAGTAGTTGCAGTGGTTTGAGGCGGAGTCTGAGGTGTACTAGGCCCAGCCTGCTGAACTGAACTAGGTGCAGGAGTTTGGATAGCTGGCTGAATAGGTTGCTGGGTTGAACCAGAAACCAAAGGCTGGCCAGGTTGATAAGGCAACTACACATTAGGCTGCAAAGGCGGTTGATATTGGGACGGATCCAACACCATAGTTCCGGGGTATTGTCCCATAGAAGGTTGAACGTAAGGACCATAAGTTGGTTGAACATAGGGTTGATAATTAAGAGGTAAATTTCCGGCTCCTTGAACAGATGGTTGACCAGAAAGCTGTTGGTAACCTTGAATTGGGTACTTCCCTTGAGGTTGATAACCCTGAGGCACGTACTGAGGCTGGGGTTGATAAGGACCCTGAGGAGCATATTGAGTTTGGGGTTGACCTTGAGGAATGTACTGTCCTTGGGGTTTCCCCCCAAAATAATAGGATTCCACAGTTGGTCCTGGGAAAAAGCTACCTTGAGGTTGTGCTCCGAGTGGTAAATGACTACCTTGAGGTTGCCACCCAGGCGGTAACTGGCTACCCTGAGGTTGCCCCCCAGGCGTTAACTGACTGCCTTGAGTTTGAGGATTGGGAATATTACCAGACATCATAAAAATTTGCTCTGCGTTCGACGTTTCAATTTTAAGTCCATCAAGACCAGATGATAACATGTTTTCGATGGGTTGAGGAGTTGCTCCTGAGAAAGTACCAGACAAAGACTGATATCCCGAAGGAACAGAAGGACCACCATGTAAAAATGATTCCGGCGTTTGAGAAAACATGGATGACTCTCCGGCCATAAAAGATGACGGATAATAACCTCTGGGTGTAGGATGAAATGGAATTCGAGGTGGATAAAAAGCAAGACCCGGATTCTCTAAAAAATTCGTTAAAGAGAGATACCAAGGATTAGTTCGAATGGGGCTGTAGAAAATAGATTCACGTTCCCTAAGATTTAACGATTGAGGGGAGTCGGGAAGAGATATGTCTTCGTCTGGATTAGTAAGTTCTTCAATAGAAATAAGTCCAGAGGGAAGATTGTCTGTAACGATATTTCTTACCCTAGGTGAACCTGGATCGCTAGAAGTTGGTGTAATAAATCCTGAGGATGTTTCCAAAACAGAAGATTCAGTTTCAGGTTCAGAGATTTCAGGTTCGTCAGATAATTCACCAGAAGGAGAAATACTTTCAGTAACTTTAGAAACTGAAATCGGTTCTTGAATGTATTTTGGTGTAGGTATTTGATGATCAGGATGTATAACTATAGATTAACTTCCAATTTCTGTTGATCTAATTCTACTACTACTAGATGCTACCAGAGCACGAAGCCCTTCAAGTTGACTTGGTGAATATTCAGGGGGTTTCCCTTGTATTCTCCGGGATTGTCTTGGCAATTTCGCCACGATTAAAAATTATCTAATCACACGCAAACAAAGAAAAATTTCAATTAAAACACCTAAAGTTTCTAAGAAACAAACAATTGAATCATTCGCTTAAAAATCTAAGAGTTCAAACCACACACAAACAGGTAACTTTCCGTACTAAAAACACTAGTTGGTGATGAAATCCAACTTAGTAGAATTTTAACACGAAAAGGGAGGTTTGAACAGTTACCCCGACAACCTACTTAATGAAACAGACTGGCACAAGTTTCTTCACAAAACCATCTCGAGTGAAGAGAACCCCCCAGAGAGTCCAAGTGAGTCTAGTCGACGTCTGTTCCAAGTACAGTGGGATCTTCCCTCCACCGTCACCTTAGGAAAGAATCCTAAAGATTATGGCCTCTAAGGTTACCAACTAAAACAAATATACCTGGGGGAACAGTCTATGATCCGACACACACGCAAGGGCAGAGTAACAAAGCTCAATCCCCTTGAAGGCTCCTTGAAATAATTCAAGGTTGACCGACAAGTGATCCCAGGCTCCTCGACAATGGTCTATCCGAGGTTTACCATTTTTAATACGTGTATATCTTCTATCGTTCCCAATGAGGAAGGATTGATTACCCCACTGGTTTAGATTTGATCTCGTGCTTAACTCCTTTAAGAGGAGCTTCCCAGAGCATATATGCAACAACTGGAATTTTTCCTATCGCAAGATTTGTCTACTTGTTTGTTTTAGCTATCTTGGAGAGTTAATTACTCCCTACTCCAAGATACTAGCCTAAGCTATGTTGGTGATAAGAGCCCTAGAAATAAAAAGATTACTAGATGAATTTTAAATTAAGCGTTACTTTTAGGAGCTGTTTCTTAAGTCAATGGGTGTGGAAATGAAACTTTGGATGATGTGAAGACTCGACTTCCAAAAAACACTAAAATGCACCTATGATGATATTCAATTCTTTTTCTTTCAATGAACTTGCTATGTAAAGAAAGAGTTAGAGAATGCAATCCTTTTAATTCCTTCTTTAAACATGAAAAATGATTGAAAGAAAGTACTGTCTTTTAATAAAATATCAAAGCCCACAAGAAAAATCCTTTTCCTTTCCAAACTAGAAGCTACAAAACAATTTTCCTTCGAAAGAAAGCTACAATAATTAAAACTACTCAAAACTACAAAATCTAATCTTGAGATCTAAAATCTAAATTGAGTAAAAGATTTTAAGATTTTTTTCTTATGAATGTTTCCCTTAGTTGTTCAGCAAACTAAGGATCTATTCGTTCAGAATAACAAACAGATCAAAAACAATCAAAATATGTTTTTATAAAAATGAAATTCAAAACTTTCAACCAAGTTTTTTCGAAGATTTGCAAAGAAACAAAAGGCTTAATTTCTCAATATAGGATGTTCTCACAATCAGGTCGGATTCAAAAGACAAAAAGAGATCAATGTAATCTGAGATACTGCAAATTTTCAAGAGTTCGAATCGCTACAAAGACCAAGTGAAAAAACAATCCAAACTGCAAAATCTTCTAGAAAATCATCAAAACATCAACACTGTTGGAGTTCATTCACAAAAATTCTTGACAGAAACAATAATCAGTCTGGGCAGAAACCAAAGATCTAAAAATAAACTAGAAAAATAAATCTAGAGGTTTTCTAAAATTTTTACAGGGTCCGCAGGTAACCAGTTTTGACAGGTGCAGTTCCGCACTGTATCCTTTACAGAAAGTGCAAACCTGCCCGCATTGTCGAAGTAAGGCAGAGTGCAGTCCTAGGAAAAATTATAGAAAAACTTAAAATATTTCTAAATTTTCAAAAACAGGGAAAATCTAAATTACCCAGATAGAAATGTATCAATCAAAAACCAGGAAAAAATGTTTCCTCAAATCAAATAAAAGAGAACCAAAAACAACAAGTTTTTCCCCAGTGGAGTTGCCATTTTGTTGTGTAGATTAATCCGTCTTGCGGACAAGACCGATCTCTCTAGTACTAAAAGTAACTAGCAACAAACAACCAATTATACTAATCTCTCTCTAAGTATATAAGATTCATAAAAACACTATATAGGTGTAAGGCCTACCTTGTATCCAACGCTTGCTTGATCTCGTTGAAGTCCTTCTCGTGCACTGAAAGAACGTTCCTTGTGAATATGCAGTCACAAACAAGCAAAAAGATTACACAGCACCTGTATAGACATTATTATAAACCATACTCATCATAATGATCAAGGAATTTATGAAATAAACCATGAATAGATAGTTTAATGAGAGAAATGAGTATATTTGTATTAACTTCAAATAAAAGAAAACCTTTACAACCTGTGCCTTGATGTCGTGCAGGTCCTCTTGGGGTCCGAAGCAGGAATCTCTTCTACTTTGACAAGCATTGCACTCTTTGAACCAAGACGGATAGAGATGAGTGATTTAACCTCACAGAAAGTCTTAGTTAACTAAGTCTGAATCTCAACAACATTTAACTTCAAATATCTCAAAACTTGAACTCCCCTTGAGGCTACCCAAGGCCTCTTTTTATAGTGGAAAAGAGGAGGTTTTCTGTTCCAAATATGAAGGGATAGAATCCTCCTTCAAAGGGATTAGCTTCTTACATCAAGGGGTTAGCTCCATCAAGTGAGGGATGCATGAACCTTCTCAAAGCGTATCCATTCCCGAAAATTCCCATCTAGAATCTTCTAGAATTCATTTGAAATCCACTTTTTATCTTTACTTTCTCGCTTTTTTGAGTTTTACAGAGGTCCGCACCCGTGACACAAAGAACGTACGGTATGGTTCCGCAGGCAAGCTAAACTTTAGGTGAGGGACCACAGGTAATGAATAGAGAAAGTGCGATACCAATATTTAGGGGATTTTAGGAACTTTTCTCTGATTTTGAAAGCTTGACATGAGGAGCAGATATGTTAGACTTGCAAAAGGAGGAAGTATGAGTAATAATGAGCTCATACTTATAGTAAAATGTCAGGATGACAGATTTTAGTGTAACACTACAATAAAATCAATATATGCCAAGAGGATCAATATAATACAACATTCATTGGTCCCTAGGGCACATTTACTTATCGAAAACTCCCATTTGGTTTAAATAACATTGGCACAACTTTTCAGAGAAAAATGGATTATGCTTCGAATGACATCAAGCACATTGTTCAACCCTATCTAGATGATTTATCCGCACATTCCTGAAGTCAGACTGATCACCTGATGCATTTGAGAGCTATCTTTTTACGTTTCCGACACTACAAAATATGCCTCAATCCACATAAATGTGTGTTTTGAGTTTATTCTGGTCATTTGCTTGGATTCGTCATCTCAAAAGAAGGAAGTTGAATAGACCCATTGAAGCCCCAAGCCATTCTTGATTTTCTTGTGCCATTAAATTTACTCCAGTAATAGAAACTTCAAGGAAAGGCTAAATTCCTAAGGAGGTTCATACTCAACTACCCCGAAATGGCTAAGGATTTACTCATATCTTGAAAAATGGGATTCCCTTGCATTGGGACCAAGTTGCGCAAGCTTATTTTGATGTTGTCAAGGATACACTTGTCTGGGCGTCATTAATGTATCCCCCCAATTATCAAAGTGATTATTTCTTATATATCCTCGTGACTGATACGACCATTTCTATGGTATTGGTCCAAGTGGAAAATAGGATAGAACATCTGATCTATTATTTGAGTCGTAATCTCAATGATACGGAAGTGAATTATTTGTACGTAGAAAATCTTGCCTTGGCAGCCGTTCAAGATGTCCAAATATTTTACCACTATATCCTGTTTTGGAAGACCATTTTCATTTCGGATTGCAACCCCATGACTTATATCTTATCACGTCAATTGTTGGGGGGAAAGTGTTCAAAATGGATTGTCATTTTGCAGGAATTTAATTTAGAATTCATCAAATCCAAGTCAAAGAATTCTTTAGTTTTGGATGAGCTTCTCTATGACCTTCCCTCTGATATTACTTCTACTACATCAAAACCATATATTCCAGACAAGTCTCTATTTTTGATCGGATCATATGATCCTTGGTATGGGTATTTTATCATTTATCTCCAGACCCAGACTTTTCGGCTTGATACCGCTCACTCTGACTAATGATGTATTTGATACCAAGTGAAATATTATCTGGTCGTCGGCGATACACTTTATTGTCATGGTGTCGATACAATTTTAAGAAGGTGCCTACTCATAAGGAGGCTGAAAAGGTTTTAAATTATTGTCATTCTAGGGACTGTGGTGGACAATTTTATGGATACGCTACCACGCAAAAGATACTTTGCACCAGTTACTTTTGGCCTACCATATTTTGTGACTGCATTCTCATGGTCAGAAGTTTTCATGCGTGCCTGATATTTGATCTTAAAATCCGTAAACCGCCAATGCCAATGCATCCTTTTGTCTCTGTGGAACCATTTTCAAAATGGGGCATTGACTTCATGACATGTAACCCTCGTTCATCTAGGGGGCATGGTTATATTATTGTCACAGTAGACTACGTTACCAAGTGGGCCGAAGCGATGCCTACATTCAACAACGCAAGACAAAAAATTGCATTTTTTTCTTTAATAATTTCATTGCACGGTTTGGGGTCCCACAGGCTATAGTCACAGATAATGGGAAGCATTTTTTCAACCATATGATGACTGAATTGACTACCAATTTAGGATTGTCACATGATAATTCTACTCCTTACTATCCAAAATCAAATGGAAAAGTTGAAGCTATCAACAAAATTCTTAAATGTATGCTTCAACGAATGATAGGAGTTCGTAAACAAAATTGGCATTTGATCCTGTACTCGGCCTTGTGGTCGTACAGAATCTCGGGGAGAAAAGAAAATGGATTTACTCCCTTTCAATTGATGTATGCTCTGGAAGTTATCTTTCCAATCCAATGTGAAATACCGTCGTTAAAAGTCGCAATCGACTTGTTACCTAACACCTCAAATGAAGAAACACATCTTTTTAACCTCATCCATCTTAATGAAACACAAGCCCAATTGGCTAACAAAGCACATAAGAGATGTTTAAAGGCGTAATATGACAAAAATGTCCAGCCTCACATTTTCTTAGAGGGCGACTTGGTCCTTCTTTATGATGAAGAAGCTGATGTAATAAGTACAGGGAAATTTGAGCCATTATGGCATGACCCCTATATTCTCAAAAGAGTTCTTGCTAAGGGTGCCTACGAGTTAGTGGATTACGATGGAATTCCATTGGCGGAGCCCCAAAATGGGTTGTATCTGAAATGTTACTATGATTAATCATGAGCATAGTAATTTTTTGTATTGTATTGTATATCTATGTTGTTCATTTTCATTCACTGTCTTAGTTTGTTTTTAAAAGTTTTCTTGACATTATTAATATGCTTTACATTTCGTCACAGATGTCTGAATCTTTGGAACCATTTGTTTGGTATGTTGATGGTCGTAGTCATAGTATGTAGAATCTATCCTCTGCAGTGTGGGCCATTTTCGCTCCAAATGGTGAGTTAGTGAGTTTTTAAGGGATTTGTATCAATAGATAAACAAAAAGTATCATTGAGTCTAGCATGTTGATCGAAATTCTCTCTGACGCCATTTCATTTGGTATTAACCGCATCATTATAAGGTTAAACTCATAAATTATGGTATTACAACTTACAAGTGTTTATACTATTAGAAATCCAACACTGCATCCTTTGTTCCTAAGAGTTCGACTTTCGGAAAGACACTTTGATTTTATTCAATATCAACACATTTCCAGAAATTTGAACACATTAACTGATTGTTTAGCTAATCATGTTATAGACAGACATTTGCAACGCATGTAAAGATACATTCACATAATTGAATATGATTATGCAATAAACATAGGAAAACACTAATATCAAATAGATAGATAGTTATAGGTTTTTACAAAAAATTGTGCCCAAGACACATTGGTCATCTGACCTCAAAATGTATGTAACATGTCAAAAGTAAACTAGTGATGCTCATGGTAACATGCTATAGATCTAGCTATCCTACACAGTAACCACATCCAGCGGCTAGGAGCACCTATAGTGTGGCGTTGTAGTCGCATGGGTAACTCTTCGATCTGTAAATCTAGAATCCCGAAGGTAAACCTCTTTATATGCTGTCAAAGCTCAAAAAAAGTCTCAGCCATATCTAAATCCTAAAGGACTTCTCTTCTGATAGCCCTCTCTGTTGGCTCATCTGCTCCATGCTTTGGTTCCTCCACCAGTTGAGCTCGACCAACATTTGCATTACATTAAAAATTTAGTTTAGTCTTGGGAAAACAAAAAAACACAAAAACATTGTATAAACCTTAGAAAAATCAAAAAACATGATCAAAAAATTCTTATTGATTGCACCCCACTTAGCGCCTTCTGGTAAAGATAAGTCTGGATCTTGTCGGAAATCGACACTTGCGTAGGCATAATCATCGATGGTGATAACCTGTTGCGTGAACTAGGAGAAGAATGTAGTTGAGAACACAATGGACAATTGGCATGCATGCCTAGCTATTAGTTCTACCCATCTCTGCATCCCTGAATCACTAGGATTAGACACACCCAGTGTCACATGTTGAGGCCGCATTAGTGTAATATGCTATAAGGAAAATGAAATGAGGATCGAACCATAACTGAAGTTTTTCTTCCTTCCTCCCTTTTCCTTGTTTAGTTATTCTTTTATCTGAGAAAGTACAGCTTCAGACCAGTTGAAGACTGTTGGCTCCATGCACTCTAACGCATACTGCATATAAGATCAATTTTCTACATGTAGTGTAACGATGCTAGCAAGCTTTGCAATCATGAATAGAATGGTTCTCAAGGGAAAATCACTAATGACACGGATGTTTATTTTCCCATAATTTCTTGGCTCTACCCCTTGATAGCAATATTGAAAAACATAGTCTCTCACCATCTCTCCTCTGAGATAAAACCCTGAGAAAGAAATGGGCAAGCATCTCCTTGACAAGCCTGTCAAAAAATATACATCCTCCATTGTAATAGGAACCACTTTGTCCCTAATGTGAAATGCATCAATTGTGGGATTCCATGCTTGAACTAGGAACTCCCAAATTTCTATTTTTTGCCTCATACCTGACAAGCAGAAGTACTTTAATAACCCACAATCTCTTAGGGCTCTTACAATACCCAAATCATTAAGGGAAATCATATTTTTTTCCTCATGCTCTCTTTCTCTCCAATTAATCATCATTCTAGTCCGAAGAATCCCGGAAACATAACCATAAGACTCATTAGACACCTTTTCATGCAAAAAATTAGGCAAAATTTGGGTACAATGCAAGAAACAAGAATGTGAATTGTTCCCAATGCGATATTGGACCATAGAAAATACGTTGAATATACACCTATGCTTCATTTTAGGTGCTCCATGGCGTAAATTTTAATGCTCAAGGATGTTTTGCCCTCTTTGGAAAAGGATTTTACCCTAAGGGGCCCAAATCCCTAAAATTTCCAGTGAAATGAAATGAATTGACTACTAAAAGAAAGAGAGGGTTTATGGAACCAACCTAGATCAAACATTGATGAAAACCGTCCACAAAATCGATTGCAATCAACCGCTGAAGTTCGAGGGAAAAAATAGGTTCATAGCTCCAAAATTCAAACGGTAACTTTCAAATTGTAAAAATGAATAGTAAAACTCTTTTAATTAGTCATTTGATTATTTCCAAATCATATTTATTGTTGTGACTATGGTTTTAATCTATTTTTTATCATGAAAAAAATATCTTTAATCCATTTGATGTTGTTATGAATAGGTTTTGCAACTGATGAGCAGATTTGTCATGCAGATTTATTTCAAGAATGATTTGACCACAAAGCATACTTTTATCCTTATTTTTCAAGATTTGATAAAAATGAAAAAGGATTTTAAGCACTTTTTATCTATTTTTCGAGCTTTGATAACAGAAAAAAGGGAACCCATGCAATCTTCTTTTAGCTCTTCTTAGACTTTGATAATGTGAAAATATTGTCGAGAACTTGTCTTTTCAAGCTCATAAAAGTAAATGAATTGATATCTACTCAGTATAAGTTTAACCCTTTTCTGGATTGAGATAGATTATTTATGAAAAATGAATGCCTTAGTCGAACATGGCTAGGTGGTTCTCTCAGATATTATGTTACACTTTTTCGGATATGAGTGACAAATTTACAAAAAAGTACTTATGGAGTTTTCTTTCGTCCTCTTTTTCAAACTCTCTAAATATGAAAAAGGACAGGGCTGTCACTATCGTTAGGTTCGTTAAAACATGAAATAGTGACAAGCTTGTCGATCATGGCAAGAATCGAGTTTCATTCATCGCTAGACTCATTAAATTATTAAATAGAGATACTTTATTTGCCCGAAGGGTTCAATTATAGATAAATCATATGTTATCCTCCTCAAGCTTGTTAAAAAATAAAGAGGTACTAGTCGACAAATGATCGGGGAAAATTTGGGAAAGTGAACAGAACTTTTACTATAGCAGGTTGTTCTTGAACATGACACTTCACTCCATCATTGTGATTGTTTGGGTTGGGTAATCTTCTTAATGGTTCATTCATACCTATGGTTCATCATACCTTCACTTTGGTTCTGGGTCAATGCTTCCAACTCATCTCAGTGTCCACGATATGTTCAAGAGAAGTCATCAAATGAATACTCATCCTTCTGAAATAATCATAAGCCTTCATTATCATGACAGTCATCACTGAACATTGCTATATCAAGTCACATTTTGTCTCTGAAATCAGTAACTCCCGTTTCTTAATAAAGTGGCTTCATGTCGATGTCAAATCATAATCTAGGAAGTTCACTTAGAAACATCATCTTCCAGTACCATGAGGCTTGTTACAACATTGACAAGATCCTCGCTTTCGGACTTTAAATCAAAATATGTTGTTTGTCATTCGACATCAAATCATCTATTCACACCTTACAAAATATACTGCAGTAACTTGAGTGCCATTAACATCAATGGTGGTTCTCTTGCATTTGTTAACATCTCACATCATTAGCTGGTAATCAAATGATGTCTTACCATGCTCGGCTAAACATCATATATTCACATGGCTAGACTTGTACCAGAACGATCGAGTGAATGAGATAAGAAGACTCCAGATCTAGTTTGAGCCATCCAGGCTGCAATTTTAGGATTGGTGTACACATTATCTGTACAGTGACCTTACATATAAATCATCATCCAAACATGGGCCTATATCTGTAGGCATGTATGTATTGGGCAACATTCCAATGTATATGACTTTCTACACTATGTACATGTTATTATATAGTTTATGTGTTGAACATGGGAATTCCTTCCCTCAAAAATTCGTGATGAAAAGGATATATCATGATGTAATGTATTGTAAGATTGATGCAGGTTGCCACTCCACTTTAGTTCCATCCCTTCACAGTGTAAAGCATCTCATTCAAAAAATATTGTTATTATTATTCTGAATTCATGCTTTACAGGGTAGCTGTTATAGGTAAATTTGGGCACCATTCCCAATGACCTATTTAAACTATACATCATCTCTAGAACCAATGAAATAAGATCCATAATCCCCTATCATTTCAGTTGCTACATGCCCTAAGACAAGAACAATAACAAATCTTCCATGACTTCCATTGCAAGGTTTCCAAGATTTGAAGTACATATTATATCACCTATGAGCTCGCCAACACAGTCTCTCAAGGGACCAACTGCTTTGCATATGTAGTTACCTCCATTCAAGGGTGCTCTACAAAGCACTTCTCGACATTCAAGAGTGCGTTGGTCAAATGGGAGCAGAATTCTCATTGTTCCAGAATCTACACATGGCCAGTGCCATCTAAAATAGTCCATATCTATCAAACTTTGAATCCATGTGTCCATATAACACCTTTAAGCTTGCAAACATGTCTTTCCTATTATTATATTTTCATTGATTTAGAAACTAACTTCAGCTGCTCATAAATTGAGCACAGATCCTAGTGCTTAGGAAGGAAGAAATTTGGTAAAAAAATGTTGTTGGATTCTCAATTGAGTGTGATTAGAGTGATATTATGCTGGTGAGATGTTTATTGTGAAGAGGCTGGGATGAATGTTGGATATGGTGACATCATATCAATTGCTAGTTGTAACCTCCCCCTTCTATCCATTAATAAAGATTGCTGCTCATTTTCCCACATGTGTATCTGTTTATGTTTCTATCTTTCATATCATAGATCCTTAGCTGATGCATATGTTTTATGTTTCATTGATTTAACTGATTAAGATAAATAGCCATCTATATATTGCAATCTCTTTGCTGTTTAGTGTTTATACTTGCAGGAACTAGTCTGGTGATCAAAGTTGGATTGGAAGCTATAGCAAGAGAAACAAAAGGAGAATAGGAAGCACTTGGATCACAAGTAAGTTCCTCCATATTTCTGTGTGTCTATTTACTCTTATAAAAAGTGTCTGTAAAGTCTTTGATCTGTTGTTCTAAATGCATAGCACCACATTTAGGGATTGTGTTTTATTTGTAATTTATAATTTCGCAAAAAAATTTCCAAAACAGGGAAAAGGACTAGGAATCCCACCAGAGGGATCTGCTTGCTTGGTGGACTCAAGAAATGTTTCCATTAGTCTCAACCTAATATATAGTAAGGATATTACCCATGAGGAGGATGGTGTTCCATGTTCAATTAATTTATTGTAGAAATTAACGACAAAAATAAATCAAAAAGGGGTGGCTAGGCATACAAGATTACCAAGAAACCATGAATTGTAATGTACACCTTCGAGAACCAAGGACTTAACATATGTGCAAGCAATATCCCCAAATGTTGTGTTCAATGTATCATGGCATACAAGGCAGCTGACTTAGTTACCTATGGTGAGGATAAATACCTATGGTGGACTTCCAAAATATACTCGATGATATGTGGATGTGCACTCTATAGTAGTTTTATCTAATGTATAACCGTTCGATGAGATTTTTCCCATATACTTAACATGTGTGGAGTGCCATCCAATATATCCAAGGGTAGGTGGAGAACAATCTGATAAAATTACGAATGTGGAACAAGATATCAACCCCGAAATTCAATGCTGGAAAAAAATGATAGCTCCTACATTTAAATATGTTGTAACTTGTTTCTAGCCTAGACCTATATATGTCTCCTTAAGTTTCAAATGCTCCTTAGGTTAATTACGGTGAATTTTAATGTTTATCTTCAATTAAATTTCAGTCTTGGGGCTCACCACGAGTTTCACCTAAATTCCCAAAAATGAAAGCTAGCATAAAAAAATGAAATATTTCACTTTCAATGAAAATATATCTATAGGAGGGAAGAAACAAAGAATATGTAGCATAGAAAATGGATAAACAAAAATGGTAAGTGTGATTCCATTTGAATGGAACTCTTCCAATATTGATGCATAGAGAAAACCCTATATGCCAATGAAAATATCTTTTTCTTTTCAATTTCACTTAATTTTTAAATATGATGAAAACTAATATGCATATCTAATCACTGATAAAATCAAACTTTTTAGAATGATGACTAAAACACCAATTCATTAAAGCATTGAATGCTAAAAAAAATCAATTTGGTAATGACCTAACGATAAGAACAAATGAGAATTTAAAAAAAATACTTATCAAAGGCACTTAAAAACAAAATAAAACTAAATGGAGGCTTCTGTGAGACCACAAGACATCCATAGACTCAAGGAAGAGTAGTGAGAACAAAGTGGGACAAAGATAAAGTCAAGAAAAAAGAAATTGTGTGCATGAACAAGGGCCAACGTAGGTGTTGAAGGGCCACCGGCTATGTGCAAGGCATGCACAAAGAAGGCTCGGGAGTGGTGCAATGCTCTATCCCTAGACCAAAGCATGCGTTGGTCAAGGGATGTAAGGTTCCAACACAAAAATTGCAATTGAAACTCAACGAAAGGTATTCATAGTTTTGTTCTTGATTTCGTAAGACATTGAAAGTCTACATAATATGTCAAGAAAGCACTCATGACAAGGAAACCACCAAGGAATACACCATTCTGTAGTGGAGTCACCAACTTTTTATTCAGAATCTACGACTATGGACAGAAGTATCTTCCCTAGACTTGATGGCCTAGTAAAAAAAACAAAAGACAAAGAATCCAATGTTTTCCTTAAATTAAATAGATAATGGGATGAACCCTAGATGGAATTTTATGTATTTCTCACTCCTCTCTTCCATTGTATTCCCCAATCCTAGCTCCGAACAGTATAATTAGAACCGGCACAATCCAACAACATAAGTCAACTATCTACAACACCTCTGTAGTGTCATCTAATCAAAGGTGTTGGACTAATACTTGAGGTCAAATAGTAATTTTTTTTCAATTTGTATAGGTGTTTGAGGTGTAGTTGGAACGGGTTTTTGAACAGATGTTTACGTAGTACTCAGAAGAGGTTGTTCAATATGAGTTTTAGGAGTACTCATAAGAAGTTGTTGAATAGGGGTCTAAAGTGAATTTTGACCAATGGTTTGGATAACTTTATAATCATAAAATTGATGAGTAACCTTAGTAGTTTAACCATAAGGAAACGTAGGTGAAGCACCAAAATCACTGTTCCAAATAGTACCAACCATTCTTGGGAATGGAACAATAACCAAGGGTTCAGTTACAACAGGTTGGCATGTGCCTCCATAAGGTATTTGAATAGGAATTGGATATGCTCCACTAACATATGGTCCAATATATGATGGATAAGGTCATCCATTAGGTTTCCCTCCCAGAGGAAAATATGGTCCATAGGACGGCTTCCTCACATCCTAAAAGTAAGATCTAGGTGAGGTTTGTTGAGGGATACCTCCACTACCAGATAACATATTAAATTTTTGGTCAAATTTTGATGGCACTTCAGACATGGAAACTTGTGAAAATTCCAAGATTTGTGTAGTATATAAATAGCTTATGTTAAAATAGAAGAGGTTCAAGAATACCAATGGGACATATGAGAAGAAGGAATATCTAATGCATCTCTAGAAAAAGTCTCAGTGAGTGATTGATACATACCAGTTACAAAGGTTCAACCACATATAAACAATTTTGGAGATCCATTAAACATGGAAGTCGTATTTACTTGATTGGGCCCACTTTCAAGAGTGTTTGAATTTTGACTTACAATTGAGGATTTTGTCATGGTTTGCATTATTGAGAAATGTAAACGAGTGTGTAAACCTAGAGTTCAATTAGGTAAATAAGATAGAGGAGTTGTATACCAAGGATCGGGTCAAAAATGAAATGGGATTCCAACTACTATAAAGTCTTATAAAGGAAGAGTATGATCTATTGTAGCAGGTCCTTGAGTAATATTTTAAGTACTTAAAAGACCAAGTAGTTAATTTTCTATTTCGACAGCTAAAGTTACAAATTCTTATGATGTGAACTATAGAGGAGTAGAAATTGGACCAAGTGAATATGAAACATGAGTTTCTAGGGCTACTGGTTCAGTGAACCACACTTTAGGTACATATTCAAGTTCTGAAATTTTAGACCCATTTATTTCAGTTTCAGGTTCACTTATCTCTAGTTCAAGTAGTTCAGGTTAAGCTTGAATTACTTTTGGATCAATAATTTCAGCGATTTCAAGTTCACATTGAACTACTTTTGATTCTACTATTTTCACTTGAGTTGCCTCATATTCGGTTACTTTGGGTCCTATAACACCAAGTGAAGATGTATCGGTTGTTTTTAGTTTAGATTATGTAACTGTAGGTCTCGTAACAATGTATTATTTAGGTGTAATATCAGTGGGGTAAATCCTTCATCCTATGATAATTTCAAGGTTGATCTACCATAGTGAAGTTTTAATGAAGAAATATTACCAATACATGATGATTAATTTTTCAATTTTACCAATTAAAATAAACAAAACAGAGAAAAGGGGATATTATGTATAAAATTTTAATGGGCATTTGTGAAATGGAATATATCATTAAGTATGTGGAAGTAATCTCTTTCAATGTTTTTTTTTATGTATCACAAACAAAAAGGTGGCTAAATCATTTACTTATGGATGGTTTGCAGCCTAGGGGATCTTCTGATATACCCGAGAGTACATGAAAGCTCAATCCATGTTAGTGTTGTCTTATGCATCGTGTATGATGGGAATCATTTTGATATACTTGTCTTATGTGGAATACTCACAACCCGCATAATGTAACAGATACCATTAATGACAACTCCTATGACTATAGATGTCGGAACATGCCTTTTAACCTATATCCACTAAATATGATATGATTAATTAATCCCATGGTATATTTTAATTAATTTTATTATTTTTATTATTATGAAAGTAGTCAATAATGTATGATAATCAACGAGTGTAATAACTCAATTTCAATTCAGATACCCTGAAATATATACTTTTTCACTTTGATGAAGCCTATTTAGTAAATGGATAATATTTCACTCAATTTCCATGAATGCATAATTCAATATTGTACCAATCTCTTTTAATTCAAAACCAAACAATTCTAAAAGTAATCTTTCGAAATACAAAACAATATAATGCAAGAATCGATTAACAAGAGAAAAATATCACAAATTCTTTGATTCATTGATTTTCAAAGGCAAATCATTCCAAGCGAAAAAAAATTTATGTTCGAAACAAGCATACAAAACAAATCAAAGCTATCTTTCAATGAGAACACTCACTTTTCAAATAATGAAATAATTATTTTCAACATTGAAGAATAAATGCTCTAATCAATTTAACTGAAAGAATCAAAAGAAATTTCAGAAGAAAAAGACTCTTCTTAACAAATAAACAAATAAGCCATAAACCATAAACCCTAAAATGTAAAGATAAGTGATTTCTCAAGAAGGAAAAAAAAACACATTGATTTCAAAGTTAATGTTAACTTTTCTTAGGTAAACACACACCCAAAAAATGCAATCAACAAAAAAATGTGGACCCACAAGGTAAAACCCTATTTATTTGACATTTTCTAAGTTTGTCACACCTACACAATTTACACCAGCATGGTGTTGCATTGTCAATAAAGGTAATGTGTGCAGGGTGTCGCTATATTGTTCAAAGCAGAGTGCAATAGGAAGATACGCAAAGGAAAAACGAAATACTATTGAAAGGCCTCTAACAATTGAATGTTAAGGATAAAAAAAAAACTCAGGTGTCATGGAAGGCCAAAGTGCAAAAAGGAAGCCACTAAAGAACTCAATCGTTCCCTAGTATGGTCACCAAATCGTTATCCGAACGAATTTCATTCTGCTGAAAGAAAAATATCTCTCTAGGTTTGGAAACTAAGCCTAGTAACAATCAATACAAAATACACTAATTATTCTCTATAAATAGTTGAATAATTTAGAGGTTAACATACACGATGAACGAAATAAGCCCTCAATTATTTGTTTGCTTGAGATCTTTCTCCATTTTTAATCCTTGAAATGGAATCTACAATAACGGAAATAACAGAAGATCAAAGCATACATTATGTAAATGAATTAAAGTTATTTCTAACCAAAATATCAAGGATTTTTGGTATATATATGTAAATATTTAAAAAATTGTATGAGAAAAATTGTTACACCATTTTTTGGTCATCTAACCTATTATCGTTAGATGGACCCAAGTACACCATGTAAGACCAATTTTACTCCAAGTACAATTGCTTTCACTATGAAAATAACTTAGCAAATCACCTTTATTAAGTTGTTTATGGTATAAACAGGAAACCCCATAAGGAAATATTAAATAAATATACATTTATTTGATTTTCCTCAAGAAATAATTAGTTAAACAGAAGTTTAATTAATATTTTTGGTTATATTTAATCAAAAACAAGGAAATTAATTAGATAAATCATTATTTATCTTATTATTTTCTAAAGAATAATTGTCTAAATCTTATATAAATAATATTCTTCGTTAAATATGACTAATTCACCCTTAAATAATTAAATAAATCATTATTTGTTTGACTATTACTCAACCAAACCCTTAAAATGATAAATAAATCATTTATTTATTTATTATTTACAAATAAGGGCATTTGACACAAGTCAAATACCTTTTCCCTGCAACAAATATAATAAAATATTCCATAAAAGTTGGATCTAGATTTGGTAAATAATATTTAAATTATGCACCAAGATCTGGACTAACTCAATATTTTGTTATAAAGAGGAGGGTTTTCCCATTCATTTGTCACCTTTTGTTTCCTAAAGATCACTCTAGATCTCAACACCTGGTCTAGCTATTGATCCACAATCATAGCCATACTTTTCCATTTTTGTCTGGGTTTTCTACACCATCAAGAGAGAGAAGTTCTAAATATAAAGTGCTAAGGACTCACAAGAACCCATCCCATTGAGGAGAACAAGGAACACCCTCTTTTTTTTTCCTCTTAGGTGTCATTAATAAAAATATTCATTGGATATATTCTTGTCTTGTCTATTGGATCTATGGAATAAATCTTACTTTTCTACTCTTTAATGTCTTCTAATGCATATATCTAGATTTTTGCAACATTTTTATTGATCATCTAATTTCAGATATGAAGATATTAGCAGTCATTTCTACTGTTAGGGCTATAAGTTATGCATAGCTAAAGTGGTCTCTTTTTGTACACTTCGAATCAATATTCATACTAACAACTGGCAACTCCACACGGGTTTACCATTACGACCACTGTCGTTTTTCTGATCCTTGCATATCCAGCTGCTTCAAACCCTAGGATTTCTCTTCAGTCCCTTGTTTTGATTATTCTTGATGTTTTTTTTATCCCATAAAACCCTAAAGCTATAAAAATTATAACTTCCTCACGTTTTCGGACCCATTGCGTAGGTGACAAACATCAGCCGCAGCCGAGACGACAAGTTTTTTCTGAAATATGCCGCCGAAAGTGCGGGAAGTGCAGGTTGCACTTTTCTACCCAAAACCTGCGACCTAGACCTCCAGGGCGCACTTTACAGCCCAAAAAGTGTGACCTCTGCTGAAAACAGGCCAAAAACTGCGACTTGGACTTTCTATAGGGATTTTTCTAAAAGTTTTCTGGGTTCTGCTGAGCCTCTGTTCATGGTTATCTAACCTCCATCTCCACCCGTTTTGGACCTATAATTGTTCTATTTCACTCAACTAAGTGGGAAACTAGCCCCCTAGGGCTTCAGTACCCTCCATTTTTTGGGGAAGAGTGTTTATTGTTGTAGGTTGTTTGAAATTTCAAAGTTTTCAACCATTTTTTTAGATCCGATACCTCATCTTCAGATCCACTTCAAATTGGCTTGTTATCCATCCAAATATCCTCTTTTAACTTTGTTTGGGTTTTCCCTTAGGGGGCACTCTGCGTCCTTCCTAGAGATAGCCATTCGCCACCTCTTTTTACAGCAATTTCCATCTGATTTGTTGTTGTTTTCTGTAGCACTTTCTAGAAGATTTTGTCCTTTAGATCTCTATCCCTCTTGACCCAAGATCTATTAGCCTATTTTATTGTGTTTAGATTAGTTTTTTACTCACCTATAGACTAGTTATTGAGAGGTCCACCTTCTTGGGTTTAGATTATTGCATGATTAGCTGTTTATTTTCCGTTTTGCAAGCCTATATACTATCTTTAGCAGGGTTATTTACAGCTATACAACAACACTTTTTCTTTTTCTCTACAAATGTCTGGGTTTAAAAATTAAAATTTACACACTTTTACACACACACCCTAAGATAAAAAGGGCTTTATTAACACCGCCAAGCAAAGACTCTAAAAACATTGAAATCATTTGATCCTACACCTCTTTGCCCTTGTTTCAACATTGCAATCACTTGATCCTACACCTCCCTACCTTTGTTGGTCTCTTTCTCCCTTGTGCCATGTTTGTGTCATCACCATTGCACCACCAAGGTGTTTATCCCAGAGACATCTTGGCCTTCATCCTCAGTTTTCGGTTGGAAGACTTACTCCTCCACACAGAGTTCGAGTTAGTCCTCCACTAAGTCCGCACACCGACTCTTCTTCTTGTCCTTTTGGTTCTCCTTCTCGTTCTGC
Organism: Pinus albicaulis; assembly: GCA_034641835.2. Lineage (NCBI taxonomy): Eukaryota > Viridiplantae > Streptophyta > Pinopsida > Pinales > Pinaceae > Pinus > Pinus albicaulis. Next base: position 131,950,733 of record CM076583.1, on the reverse strand, counting down.
CTTTGGTTCTCCCCCTGACACCTTCACTATGTCTGGTGCAGGACCTAATGCTAGTGGTAACCCAAGCCCTCCCGCCGGAAATACCACTAGTGGGACAGCCACGGACACTATCCCGGCTACACCCCTGCTCCCCGTCATGGTAGGCCTCAGCCTCCCCGATTTTTACCAGTTGATAAATGACCCTATACACCATGACGCTAGTTGGCTTGCTATGCCAACAAAGATCCCTTCAGAAATCCCAAAGTTTGAAGGTCTTGCTGGAGAAGATCCTTCAAATAATATTTGATCTTTCCACATGTGGTGTTCGTCCAATTCTATTACCGATGACTCTGTTCATCTTCAGTTGTTCCAATGAATGCTTATAGGCAAAGACTATAAGTGGTATGTTGATCAGGCCCCTTCCTCTCATACCACCTTTGTGACTTTGGCCTGGGAATTTTTGTCTTACTTCCAGCTTCCCCTTCGTTACGACACTGGTACCGAGCTCTTCACCTCTTTTCGTCAATCATCTGCAACCCACCTATCCAAACATGTTCAGGAATGGCAAAGAAGAAGGAGCCTATGTCAAGCCCCTCCCTTCAAGGACCATGTCTACATGGATTGGTTCCTTAGGACTCTCATGTCGCCTATCAGGAAAGATGTTGCATCGCAATTTCCTCAAACTGAAGAAGCTGCTCTCCAAATTGCGTTAAAATATGACCTGATATATGCTCAGTCAGGTTATGTTTATACCGTTCTACCTTATCTTCCCAGACCTGGTGGTGCCAATGCACCAGGGGCATCTCACGCCATCGACGGTATCATTGGAGCTCTCTTTAATCTGTATGCTCAACCTCCCATGGGCTATGGTTTCTCTCAGGGCTGGGCCAACACCTCACTTTTCCCCCTCCCGGTAGCACGTATCCAAGATACGACATGTATCCTCCCTTTGCCCAACCTCGTGTTTACCACACTGCTGCCCAACCTCCTTGTTATTCGTATTCATAGCCTGGTGCTCTAGCTCCTCTAGCACTAGCACCTCCTCCTCCCTTGCCTTCTCAACCCCCGCAACAGTAACCACCACCTCCTCTGGGGTAGGTGTATGCACAGCAGGGCAAGATTAATCCTCCTCCCTCAAAAAGGAAGAGGAAAGGAAATCAAAGTAAATCTACCTCTGGTAATCATGGAACTAATCAAGGTAATGCCCCTAATACTACAAACTAGAAACAATGCACTCAGTCCAAGCAGGACAAGACTCTTCGTACGAACAAGCCCTGTTCATGTTGTGGTGTTTATGGTCATTATACTCATGATTATCCCCTTTTTCCACAGATGTGATAGCTATGGGAGTCTCAAGAAAATTTGAGAGGACAACAAGCCATTCCTTCAGTTCCTTCTAGCCCTGCACCTAGTCAATCGGCTGTGCTTACTGATCCTTTCCCTCAGCAGGGATTTGTGGCTACCCAACCACCTGAAGGACAGGTGGCTGCTCAACCTCTTCCATCTGGTTCCCTCGATTACCATATTTTCATGATGTCCTCTGATTAGCCTTCTGAACCTTCTTCTACTGGCCCTTTACCTTTAGCTAGTACTCATGAGCACCTTTATCCTCCGGGAATGGTTCCTCCAGGCCTCAACCACCTTGGAGCCATCTCGCCTGGTCACTACCCCTCTGGTCAGATACCATTCCTAGCTCCCCCACTAGGAGTGTACACTGTACCTGTTATGGCCACCCTCTCTCTTCCTAACCTGACTCTTGGGATTCCCGTCTGGTACCTTGATCCTCCAGCCACCACCCCACCCGGTCAGCCTAAACCTTATCTTGCTTTGACCTTGGTTCAACTGGTCCCTATGACTTCTCCTGCTGCAACAGTGCCTCATTCACCTCAACAGGAACCACCTCCTATTGCGAACGCTTTAGGTAAGAAGGGAAAATCTTGCAAGAGGGCATCAAAGGACAAGGCCACCCCGATAAACCCTACCCCTTCTCGGCCTCCACAGCATACCACCCAGTGTGCTTTGTGTGATGTTGTCAGCCATGCCACCCATACTTGTCTGGAGTTGCCTCACCTCAAGTTCATGGTCAACGAGATGTTTCCGTAATTTGATATCCTAGAGGTATATGTCACTATACCCAATTCAATCCCGAAACTCAAACCATTGTGTAGAAATCACCCCTGTGCTTTGTGTGATTTCCATGGCCACTACACTCACTTTTTCCCTTGCCTCGAAGAGTATCATTCCTCTTTAGAAGACTTACACCAATTTGAGGCTGAGTGCAATGAGTCAACCACTCTCTTATTCTCGCATCTTGCTTCGAAAACACTAGAAGACACATATGCTCCCATTCGCATTCCCCCTTATGATTTCGAGATCACGAGTCCTTGGTCGGAAGTCCCCGATGAAACCTCTCCTGATGTTTTTCCTAACCTCCCCACGGCACCCTCCCTAGTCTCAAAATCGGCAGATCCTTTGTCTACATACTCCTCTTTCACCCCTAGTAACGATGTGCATGCAAACCTCTCCTCTCATGAGGAGGAGTAAGGTCACTTTGCCACATTGGGTGGTCTTTCTTCCATCAGTCACCCCATCTTCTATTACAACGATGAAATTATGGAAGTAGCCACCACTCCTGACTTTATCTATTCCCCCTTACATCGAATTCATGCATTCAAATCACATGCAGTAAGGGGAGGGTATTGGAGAGCCCGGGAGAAGAAGTTTTCCACCACTCTTTCTAGTGAATCTAGTTGTGACAGCTCTAGTCCCATTATTCTTCCAGATTTAGAGGAACCTCTAGAGTCCATATCACTTCAATATCACTCTAGGAATGATACCCCTCATCATTCCTTCATATTTCATTAGCAACCCGAGTCATAGACGTGTAGTTGACCAACCTAGTGGTTTTAAGGTGAACATCGGTTCATTATCTCAAAATCCTCTCTTTGGGATACTAACACCATATGCCAGCAAAAACTTAACAAATCCATTTTTATTCATATATACGGTACGAAAAGAGATTGGTAATCATCTATTTCCTCTCTCAATGTTGCATAACCACAAGAATAAATGGCACACCACATCATCAAAATGTGTTTAGATTCCCCTTTTTTCTAAATATATTTTCGCATAGCCTAACATGCTTAGGGCACCTATGCCCTCAACCATACAAATCCGAGATATTAGCTAAAAACAAAAGCGAAAACCCCTTTCTACGACGGGTCACATTTTCCAGTCATTTCACAGGGCCAGTCATAATTTTATACCTAGTACACCTTGCTACCTAGGGCCAACGAAACAGAGACCCCAAAAAATGCGACCTTCCACATTCATGAGATACGGTACCCAAACTAAATTTTCAACGAACTAAAAAAGTAGGATTAGACATCTTACCTACAGGCGATAGATCTCACATTCCAATGGTCGGTTCATAAGCACTAGCGTCGCGAGATTTAAGGCCTCCTCTCCCTCATGACATTCACCACGGCTCTGCGACAAAGGAGTGAATATAGAAGGAAAATGCCTTATTAAAGAAAACCACGATTTTTATTTCTCTTCTTGCGACCAAAACCATAGCTCGGTTGTGAACCGTCTACACCATTGGAAATATCTTAGCAAGTCCTCAAATGGGTATCTATTAGCTTTTGTGATTTGATACTTCACCATGACACATGTTGTCCAAAGTGCCACTTCACCTTCCTCAAAATCAAATTTCTTCACTTGCAACACTTGTACAAAGGGGCACCATGTTGCCTCCATGCTTGTCCATGCTCGTGTTGAATTTTTTCATGAGTAACCATCTAGTACTCATGCTTTTATGATCCCCATTGGACCCTTTTCATATGTGGTAGCACCATTGAGTCACCCTTGTTTAGAGCATCCCGAGGTTGGTCATCATTTATTTCATGGAGTCTATCCGAGGTCCTTTACATCTACTTCCACAGTCCTCCATCATTCATTGCTTGGTCCCTCTCGTGTCACACATTATGGCCTCCGGGCTCTTGTCCCCTATCCCTCATGATGTTGTGTTAGTTGATTTATCGAGTCATCCATACCCTTTATGCTCTAACAAGGAAGTCATCCAGATTCGCTATTCATTTCCCTCCTTTTTTTCATCATCATTAGTGTAAGTCTATCGGTCACTCTACTATTTTCTCTCGTGCCGTTGAGGATCCCTTATCGCCTCACCAATTGTAGACCTACTTACCTTCGACATCAACTCATTCATTCAAAGAGACGGGTCTAGAGAGTGGTGTACCTTGGTTCTAGATTTCACTCTAGTTCGGTGCCTTGAATCGAGGCGAAAGGGACTCCTCATTGCCCTTTGAATTGATTGTTTCTCGGCTCCGGCTCCTTTCGGCATGATCGAGACCCATATACTTGATGGTTCAATGATGCGGTAGTTGAAATTGATGATTCCTAAGCATGTGTGCGATGTCTCGGCCCTCATGAGCGGGTGGCCATATAGGTAACCCCACACCCTCGGATGACCTCTTCATCACAGCCTTCAATTCAACTCCATATATTTGATGATGTCGGCCTCGACGCTTGCGGTGCCGTTTTGTTTGCATGTATCGATCGGAAATTTCAAAGCCCTTTCTGTCTTCGGGAGCATCTAGGATTTGCATTTATATCCACATGTACTCGAGATATTATTGTACAATGTCATTGTTATCCCAGGCACGATATGTATGTGGGATTCATTATCATGTTATTTATCGGCTCATGTTCGAGACGGCATATGCTTTATTATTGCATTAGTGGTTTTACGGGCACCTTATTGTTTGTACTATTTCCTCGCGGGTATAGGTATGCCTCCCTCATCGCCTATAGTAGGTACTCAATCAAAAAGACTTGTCACACCATGATCGCCTTCTGGTCCCAGTTCTTCCGTGCTTTGGACACCTTATACTTCTCTCTCTTTCGTTTCCCCTACGATGTCTAGTGATTGAGTTCTTAAAACGTACTTCCATCATACGATTAGCTCACAACACTTTCGCCTGTAGAGGGAATACGTACACCATTTTTTGGTCATCTAACCTATTATCATTAGATGGACGAGTACACCATGTAAAACCAATTTTTACTCCAAGTAAAATTGCTTTCACTATGAAAATAACTTAGTAAATCACCTTTTTATTAAGTTGTTTATGGTATAAACGAAAACCCCATAAGGAAATATTAAATAAATATACATTTATTTGATTTTCCTCAAGAAATAATTAGTTAAACATAAGTTTAATTAATATTTTACGGACATATTTAACCAAAACAAAGGAAATTAATTAGATAAATCATTATTTATGCAGTTATTTTTACAAAGAATAATTGTTTAAATCTTATTTAAATAATTTTATTTGTTAAATATGACTAATTCACCCTTAAATAATTAAATAAATCATTATTTGTTTGATTATTACTCAACCAGAACCCTTAAAATGATAAATAAATCATTTATTTATTTATTATTTACAACTAAGGAGCATTTGACTCAAGTCAAATACCTTTTCCCCTCCAACAAATATAATAACATATTCCATAAAAGTTGGATCTAGATTTGGTAACAATATTTTAATTATGCACCAAGATGCGAACTAACCAATATTTTGTTATAAATAGGAGGGTTTTCCATTCATTTGTCACCTTTTGTTGCCTAAAGATCACTCTAGATCTCAACACTTGGTGTTTGTTGATCCACAATCATAGCCCATGCCCCTCCATTTTTGTCTGGGTTTTCTACACCATCAAAGAGAGAAGTTCTAAATCACGAAGTGTTGAGGACTCACAGAACCCATTCCATTGAGGAGAATAGGGAACACCCTCTTGTGTTTTCCTCCCCGGGTGCCATTAATAAAAATATACATTGGATATATTCTTGTCTTGTCTATTGGATCTATGGAGTAAATCTTATTTTTCTCTTTTGTTTAATGTCTTCTAGTGCATAGATCTAGATTTTTGGAGCATTTGTCTTGATCATCTAATTACGGATTGTTGAGATTGCAACAAGATGATGAGCTTAGTGGAAAGAATTCGCCTTCATTAAGTGGGCCGTGAGCTGTTTTTTTGGCGCAAAGTCTATTTTTAGACATATGGATCATGTTCTATGAGTTGCGGGATGCTATTTGTGGATGGTTGGTCAAGTTGGAAAAAATAGATGGACTTCTATTTTTAGACATATTGGGAGGAATCTATTTTTAGATTGCCGGTCTAAAAAATATAGATATGTCGAATATTATTAGCTCTTAATAATATTTGGACTATAAAAAGTATCTTATTCTCTTGGAGCACTTCGATTAAGTGCACGAAGTGGCACGGGAGGCGATAGAAGAGATTACGCTATTCCTAAGGGTTAGAAGTGGAGCTATTGCATGGATACTTGAGTTAGAACTCATGTGAGAGAGTTTGGTGGAGTTGATTGAGGAAGTTAATAGAGTTGTGTTCAGAGTTTAACTAATCTAAACATAGTTGAGCTAGTTGTATCTAGTCTGCTTGATTGATACACTAGTGACAGTGGTGTGAATTAATTATTAATTAATTCACTAATTATAAACTCATTAATAAACTAAATAATACATCGATTAACGGTGCATAGACCGATTTCGGTGGAGACAGTGAAGAGATAGGTGAAAGAGTAGTGTGACTATCGATTTGTGACTATATTGTTGCATGATTTGCAACGAAACTAGTGATTAAGTGTAATGAGGATTGTCCAGGTACAATCAATTGGATTCAATTGTTGCCAAGACATTCTTCAGCATTGATTACGCAATAGAGGCAAGCTATTATGTGGCAGAGATTGGAGCATGTGTTTTGCTAGATCTAGCTTGATTAGTGTGTAGAAATTCGAGATTGTACTAAGAGCTTGTAAGGAGCTTTGTATGATGATTGTTACATGATCTCTATGACATATAATATACATATAGTTGGGGGCTTTCAGCTTTAAGCTTTCCCATGAAATACTGTTTTCATATGTGTGATTGTTTATGGTTTTAATGTGCGCTTGTGATTGTTTTTATTTCCACAGTTAATGATCAATGGTAGAAGAGATTCTGTATTGTGCATGAAGTTAAAATAGTGTGTAATTAGGAGAATCTTGGTGGATAACATATCATCTATTCAAATTTATACATGGTATTGGAGCAATATTGATCATTGGAGCAATTTCAAAACATTGAAGCAGTTGAGTTTTGAGCTGGTGGAATTCAAATTTGCAGTAGTGTTTTCTTGGTGTCGAAGTTGAGATGTCTTTCAATGGATTGCGATTGGAGTATGCCCTTGAGGGAAGCTCGAATTATATTTCATGGAAGGATAGGATGGAGGCAGCGCTAGATGACAATGGGTTGAAGGAGTTGATAGATCTGAGAAATTCCAAAACCTACTTCTAGCGATCTTGTATACATATGACATGTGAAAACTGACAAAGTGTCGAAAAGGATTACGATTTGGAAAGTGTGAAGGATCACATAGTGTCGGCCTTCATGGTAAGGTTTTCTCCATTCTTGATGTGGAAATATTTGATAGATTTATTTCCAAAGCAAGAGCAACCGAAGGAGAAGTTGAGCGCTCAAGGATAAACTCGAAACATAAAAATCGAAGGGCGACGGTATGCCCAAGTACCTCACGAATTTCATCCAATGCGGGGATGAGTTGGGAAGTGTGGGGGTTATTGTTGATGATGAGGGGTGGTGAGCTTGGCTCTCCTTGGGCTTCCGAAGAGTTGGAATTCCTATCGAGGACTGTCAATGGTTAGGAGGAAATTTCCGGGATGGGAGAGCGACTTTGGTCGGATCTTGTGCAAGAGGAGATAAGGCAGAGTACCGGGGACGGATCTTCATCAAAGAACTCCGGATGAAAATTTCGCTGGTTGCCAAAGCAAGGAAGGGGAAGAAACAAGAATGCTTCTAAATCCAATGTGAAAGGCAAGAAGCGGGACATCCATGGTGAAGTGCTTTCATCCTGCTTACGGACATTACGCACAAATTTTCCGTAGAAGAAGAAAAATAAGAGAGCTACGGATGCATGACTAGAGAGGCCTTAGCCTCCCGAGTTTGATGGATTTTCCCGCGATCGCATGCTTGGTCTCAAATGTGATGGGTTCGGTGTGGTTTTCTTGACGGTGGTGCGTCTTTTCACATGATGAAGATCGATATTTGTTTGCGGTCACGGATGAGAAAGATCTTGGAGTGCATATTGATATGGGCGATGATGGTAGATACGGTGCGTGGTATCGGTACCATTTCCTTTGAGAGGGAGTTTGGTAAACCCTTCGTATTGAAGGAAGTGATGCATGTTCCGAGTTGAAGAAGAATCTTATCTCGTAGCGATGTTAGAAGACAAGGGATATGATATTTGACTAGCGAGAAAGGCTTTCCTACGCGGTAAGGCAAGCGGTGAGACCCCGAGAGGATAGGGTTCGAGTTAAGAACCTTTATAAATTGTAGGTAGATAGGTTTGTGCAACAATGGCAAGCAAAGCGAAGGAGTGGTGGCTAGGGATGATAGCAAGGCGCGGCACCGGGTGGGCCACCTTCACCATGGAGCTTTGAAGATACTATAGCGAGATTTCTACGGGCTTCCCAAGGTACACTTGCACGGTCGGTTAGTGCAAGGGATGTACTTTGGGAAAATTTGTGAAAGCCACCTTTCACAAGAGGGATAGTCGACGCCCACGACGATCCTTGAGAGAATTCACACGGACGATGTTTGGACCTTTCTCGGTGGCTTGTTGTAAAGCACGGGTACTATGTGATATTTGTTGATGATTTTCTCATAAGTGATGGATCTTCTTCATGCGAGAGAAGAAGAGCGAGACATACTCAAAGTTTTGTGAGTTCAGAAACCTTTGGTTGAGAAAGAATCGAGGAAGCGGTGAAGGCTCTTAGGAGGGGAACTGATGGTGGTGAATTCATCTTTGGCGAGTTCAAGGAATTTTTGCGGCACAAAATGAATTGAGAGAGAGCTCGCATAGCACCTCATAACCCACAATAGAATGGGGTTGTGGAGCGAAATAACGAGAATGATTGTGGGTCAGCGCACGACGATGTTGCATGATCGGGGCCTTGCCATACACTTATGGGCTGAGGCATGCAACACTGCAATTTTATGTGCAAAACCGTTGTCCTCACGGGGATACTTGGTATGAGTACACCCCGGAGCGTTTCTAGGTAAAGAAGATTAAATGCCTGGCATCTAAGGATTTTGGTTCACTTTGTTTACATTCATGTGATGAAGGATGCAGGAAAAGGCTAGGCCAAGCTGCGAGAGGTTGGGATATTTTTTGAGCCTGCAGAATTACACCCCCACAACTATCGTGTGTATTTTCCAGGAGACGATCGCAGGCTTGTTGTGCGATGGGATATCAAATTTCATGAGAGAAAGCCATGAAGTGTTTGGCAGAGGAGGGGCCACGCATGCGGATGAGGGAGCTATTAGTTCCTAAGGATGAGTCTCTAGATGTGGATCAGCCACGAGAGGAGGTTCATGGAGTGGAAGAAACCACTCGTTAAGCACCAACCATCGAAGGCGGAACGCACTAGAAGTGAAACGAGCGGCTCAAGATGCGAGAAAGGTTGTAGGAGCACCTACATCATAGCACAAATAGAGACAATCACACGACCGGTATACGGATACATGGCTCTTATGAGCAAGTGTATCGTTACGGAACCATCCTCTTTAAGGAAGCTGTGGAGGATCCCGCATGGGTAGATGCCATGGTGGAAGAGTATGATTCGATTGTCGAGAAGCGGTGCATGGCGGATTGTCCCCAGAGCTGGAAAGGAAATCGAGTGGTGGGTTCGAGATGGATCTACAAAGTGAAGCAAGAAGGCGCGGGAATGTGGAGAAGTATAAGGCAAGATTTGTTGCACAGGGGCTTCTCACGAGATTGAGGGATCGATTATGAGGGGGAAACCTTTGCCTTTTGTCGCAAGGTATTCTTCCATATGGATGATTCTTGCTCTCTCGGTGCGAGATGGGGTGGCACATTCATCGGATGGATGTGAAGAGCGCATTCCTTAATGGGGTGATTAAGGAGGAGGGTGTACATAGAGGAAACACGAGAGGTTTTAGATCTTCATCAATGAGTCGCATGTGTGCGGGCTCAAGATATGCTTGTATGGGTTGAATATAAAATACTCAATCACCTTCAGAATCTAAAAAATATAGGACTCTAACAGTGGATCGAGTTGGGGATGGTACTTCTCCATGTGAAGTGTCAGGAAGCTATGATCAATAGCCTTGAGTATCCCATGTCTATAATGTTTCGATTTGATTTCTTTTGATTTTGACGTTCTTATGGTGGCTTATCAATCAAGGCTTAGGGCCTTCTTTGCAGGCTTCAAATTCAATCCATAAGTTACCCAATCAAAGAAATAATAGACTATGATATTTACAATGTTGTAAGAAAAATATTTATGCTAATAAAAGTAATGCTTCAGCATCCTACCATTGAAAAGACCACCAGGTAACTCTGCTCCATCCAAGTCCTTGAGGAAGAATTCATTGTGTCCTCTGAAAGCATAAATGATGTATGGCCCTTTCCAAAGGTTATCAAATTTCTCATGTTTACCTTTGTCTTCTCTCCTGGAATCCCACCTTAGAAATTTGTCTCCAATGTTGAAGGCATCAGCTTTAGTCCTTTTGTCATAAACCTTTTTGACATTTTCCTGAATTACTTAGGTTTTGTTGTAGACTTCCTCCCATGACTGCTGCAACTGAATAGTCTGATTGATTCTTCTCTAGGTGTAATTTGGCTCAACCTGTAATTCTTGGATTATCTTCATGATTGGAACTCCTAAAGAGGATGGAAAAATAGCATCCATTCCATAGACCAATTGGTATGGTGACATACCAATTGACTTCTTTGTAGTAATTCTGTCAGCCTAAAGTGCATTAACCAACTTGATGTGCCAAAACTTCTTGTTGTCCTCTAACAACTTTTTAATGATATTTACTTATTTGAGGGTTTAGCCAACCCATTACCTTGAGGGTAATAAGTTGTTGAATTTCCCAAAGTAATGTCGTATTTATTGCAGAATTCAATCATTTTCATAGATTTAAAGGTTGTTTCCCTATTAGTAATAAGTTTTCTAGGAAAATCAAATCTATAGAGGATATTAGTTTCAATAAATTTAATGATGACAACATCAGTGGCAGATCTCGAAGGGGTGGCCTCTATCTATTTAGTAAAGTAATATATGGCTGTTACAATCCACTTATGTTGGGCAGAGGAAGGAGGATGAATTTTACCAATGAAATCCGTTCCCCACTGCTGGAAAGGGCTTTCAACTGAAATAGGCTTTAATGGTAGGGGTAAAATCTTTCTTTTTCCTTCAAATATCTAGCTTTTATGGCATGAGTTTACTTTCTTATGAATGTCAGGGAAAAGGGTAGGCCAGTAAAAACCAGCCCTGAGGATTTTGTTGAAAATGGTTTTCCAATAGAGATGTCCACTGCAATCATCTTCATGGAACTCCTGCATGGTTCTTTCTGCATCATCCTTTAACAAGAAATTAAGTAAAATACCACCATCATATTTCCAATATAAAACATTTTCTATGATACAAAACTTAACTAATTTTAACTTTAGAAATATTTCCTTTGTTTTTGTTAGACCAGGAGGAGAATTTAAATTGAATAAAAAATATAACAGGTCTGCATACCAGGGTGAGTTCAAAAATGCTTCATCAATTTGTGGAGTTGCCTGTTCCTCTTGATCATCCAGTGCAAGAAAAAAGTTAATGTCCACTGCATGGAAATTTGACTCTCCCATCAATTTGGCCAGTCCTTTTCCTTTGATTAACTTGGTGGGTTTGATTTCTAAGTCATGCTCAAGGATGACAACAATCATTCTTTCACGTTTTCCATCAAGTCCATTATGTGTTAAAATATCCTTGACTACTAAATTAGGTACATATGCAATAATATGGGAATGCAAAATATATACTCTAAAGTCTTTTATTGTTCTAACCAATGCAAATGCCTATTTTTCCATAATATTATATTTCAGAGATGCATATCTTAAAGCCTTACTAAAAAATGCAATGGCCTGTTCAAATCCTTCATCATTTTTCTGCAACAAAACAGCTAGAACAATGTGTTTAGAAGCAAAAGAGAAGATAATAAAATCTTTAGTAAAATCTAGACTAATCAACACTGGAGCTTTTGTCAATGCCTATTTAACTAAATCAAAGGATTTTCTAGCGTCAATACTCCATCTTATTTATGAATCCTTTTTCAGCATGTTTTTTCTATTTCTAAGAAGATCTAGAAGGTTAGGAATGAATCTCCTGAGTAAATTAATCTTGCCAATAAAATATTGAAGCTTCTTAATATTTCTAGGGTGACTGATTTTTAATATGGCTTCAATTCTACTGGGATCGATCGTAATACCATCCTTAGAAACAATACGACCAAGAAGCTTTCCTTATTCATGGCCAAACAATGTTTTCTTAGGATTTAATGAGATACAAAACCTTCTACACTTTTCAAAAACTCTTCTTAGATGCAACAAATTTTCCTCATCAGTTTTAGAATAGACAGTAATGTCATCTAGATAAATCACAATAAAATGGCCAATCTCATCAGAAAATGAAATATCCATTTCTCTTTGAAATGTGGCCCCAACATTCATTAACCCAAAGGGAATATTCACATACATGAAGGTCCCCCATGGAGTAGTGAAAGTTGTTTTATCCTGATCATGAGGATGTACTAGGACCTGGTTATAACCTGAGAAACCATATAATAAGGAAATCCTACTATACCATATTACCTTCTGTAATATATGATCCATTTTTGGCAAACGGTAGTTGTCTTCTAGGGAGACCTTGTTAAGGTTTCTAAAATCAATGCATAATCGGATTTCTCCAGTTTTCTTCCTTGTAGGCACTATGTTAGATACCCATTTAGAGTATCTGAGAGGAACTATGATTTTAGCATCATACATCTTTTTAACCTCTTTCTCAGTCAAAGGCATCAGAACTGAATTAATTCTACGAAGTTTTTGTTTGAATGGTTTTCAATCTTCCTTTATTGGGATTTTGTGTTATATGATACTAGTGTCGTATGCTTTGAGATCCTCATAGCTCCAGGAATGAATAAAGCTATGTATTCCTGTTTTTTAACAATAGGCAGTCATTTTGAAAGTTTTATCATTTTAGGATTTTGTTCACTACCTATATTACATTCTTATACATCTTCTCCTGTGGGCTCTATTTTTGGCTTTTATGCTACATCATTAAAATCAAAAACCTCTTCTAATAGAACTAGACCTCTTTTTAAAATATTGTCTTTAAGATGAAGTATTTCAAATTCTTATTTTTTTGGATCAATCTCATGCAATTCTAATTTATGTACAACTTCATTTACATAAATACTTACATCTGATTCATCAAACTGTTCTCCTACATTATTATGTAAAACTATATGATTTTGTCCTTCACAATCTAAATCTATGATATTTTCCTCATACTCATCCTTGGACTACAAAAAAATTTCAATCTGTTTGTCATTTCCAAATATCCACTAATACCTCATATTATCTCATACAGCTGGACGATGTTTAACCTCCACGGTATATTGTCTGCTGGGATGAGGAATTTTGCATGTGCTGGATGAAAAAGATAGACCATCAGCAAGGACATTATGGTTTCTAGGAATAATAGCAAGATCATATTCTACAAAAGTTTTAAGGAAATCAAGAACAACATTTTTGTATGCTCTCAGTCTGGGATGCTTCACAGCATATTCTCCTTTAAAATATTTTATAATCAATTTAGAATCTCCATGAACATAAATTTTTTTAGCACCTATTTTCTTCAATAATTGCAAGCCTAGAAGAAGTTCTTCATATTCTACTATGTTATTGGTACATTGAAAATTCAGTTTATATGAATTACCTTCTGCATGATTATTTCCCAAATTTGAGACCCACACACCTGATCCTGAGCCTACTCTGCTACAACAGCCATCAAAATTCATGTTCCAAAAAGGTTTAGTTTTAGTGTTTTGTTGCACAATTTGTGTTTTATTTTCATGTGTTTCACAAATGTCATTTTCAGCATTGGTGACCTAAGCATCAATATCTCCATCATTGTAAAGAATGAAGAAGTCTAAATTAGAGTGAATAGAGTAAAGGGGATAGTTATGTGGTTTCTCCTGACTACTCACCATGTATTTCATTAAGGTTTTCCTATATAGTCTTCTTTGTTGACCAAACACAGGTATGGTAGCATAAGTCATATCCATTTGGAAGGTCCCTTGTAATTTTTCTCCCCGTGAGTGTGACAATAACATGCCATACTTGGGGGGAATATCAGCAACCACTATATCCATTACTAGACTCTTAGCTAATATTTGGTCTAAAGTAACACATAGATCCTTAATAAGACCTAAACATCTTACTTTTCTCGAATCAAATTAATACAAGTCTTTGTAAGGCCTAGTGATGTCAAGACCAAGTTTTTACATAACAGCTTTTGGCATCAAATTGTGTGAAGCACTTGAATCTAACATAGCATTATGGAGAATCTTATCATGAGCGTTGACACTGACATAGAATGGAGGAACACCTCCTTCTTGTGGTTTACCACCTACCTGTGGACCAAATAATAATTCAGGCTGATCATCTTTTTAATTGACGGTATCAGTGTTTTCCCCTATGTTCAGAGTTTTCATAACCTAAGTTTTGCACAAATTTTTGTTCATTAATTCTATCAAGGGGATAGGGATTTTCAGCTTTGCTAGTTCATTTTCAATATTGAATGATGTTTGAAAATTTATCAACAATTTCTTTTGAAACATGTTCTTTTTGGTGACTGGTAGTTGGAATATCTATTTCAGTAGTTTTGGAGGTACTTTTAACAATATTTTTGGCAGAAATTTCAACTTTCTTTTTGGTAGAACTATTAACATTTTTCTTAACGACAATTTCTGTAGTTTTCTTTACAGTAGCGTGAGAGGTTTTCTTGACATGATTTTCATTATTATTTTTATTTGGAGCATCTCATGCTTTCTTAATCCTAATATTATATTGTCTATGGACTTCCATAATAACGTTTTCAAATTCCTACTTATATTCATCTGATTCTTCAGAGTCAAGTTTAGTTTGGGATAACTGAAATAATTCTTGTTATTCCTAAGTAACAAACATAGTTTCATCATCATTGATACCCATTAAATTGATCTGGTTGCCTTCTACCTCTTCTACTATTTCTCCATCATCATCAACATAATTATCCTGAAATGGAGGCCTAATTTGCGGATCAGGGCCCCTTTGTTCTCATTTTTTGATTTGGGGAGGATTCTCCTAGGATTTTGATTATGATTTTGAGGTGCGGGTTAATTTTCTCTAGGAGCAGCCCTCTCATTTAAAGTTATTCTCTCCATCATTATTTCTACCATTCTAACTAATGAATCAATTTTAGCATCAGCAGAAGAAGTAGAGGGTTCTTCATTTATGGTTACTCTCCTTTCATTCCTGAGTCTAGCTCTCTTTGCTAACATATTTTCTTCTACACTCACTACATCCCTTTTCATTTCTTCTAATGTTGATGAATTTATTTCTCTAAGCTAGTAAGACATGTTTTCCTCAAAGCCATCTGAGAATTGGATTAAGGCTAAACCTTGTGGTGGTTTAATGTTAGCAGGAATTGTGTTGTATACACTGTTAAATATAGTGCAATAGTCCTGAACACTTTCCCCTGGTGCCCTCCTAATGCTTTCATATTCAGATAAAATCTAAACAGGGTTATTTTTAATTTCCCACCTATTAAGGAATGTTTGATGGAATCCATGGAGATCATTAATGATAGCAGCAAGTAATGATTTAAACCATCTCCTCACCTCTCTTGTGAGACTTTGTGCAAGCAACCTAAGTTTTATGCTTTCCTCAACTACCTCATGAAGTTCAAAACTATCATTCATCTTGTCTCCATGATGTTGGGAAGTGATAGGTCCAATTCCATTAAATTGAGGAATTATTGTTTGATAATCTAGTGGCATGTTTTCCAAAGGAGCTTGGAGGACAAGGGGAGCATATCTTGCTGCCATTATAGGGATATGTTGACGAGAAAATATGTCCGGCCAACAGTAGGGGATCTCCCCGGTAGAAAGTCCCAATTAGACTTTGAACCGTTTGGAGTAGGGATCCCGTCCGGGGTGTGGGTCCGACTACCACTTAAATGACTTCCTCTTCAGTCTCGAACAACCTGATTGAATCTGCAAACATACACTCATTCACATGATACAGAATACATGACTGATGTATCAAAACTGATATATGACACTGTGTGTAGCAAAGTAATAAACAAAATGCATGCGCCCAAGAAATGTCATTAGCAACACATCTATGGGGTAATGCATACAAGATAATATGACCACCAAAGAAACAGTTCTTTAATGGCGAGAAAATCTCTTAACTTTCCGAAAGATATAACGAAATGCTAATAAAACAGTTCATTAACATTAATCATGAGAATAAATAGCAAACTTGAGCATCATCAACACAATCATAGATAACAATGGAGCATCAATGATACTATTTAACAAAACAGACTTATTAATCAAAAGATATTCTGAAATTATACGCAGATTACACGCAGTGTTGTCACAGCTAGACACATCATCCAATCAAAGGGATTTTAACAAGTATTTGTATTATATGTCAAGAGTCTGATTCTTCAATTACAATGCAATATTGCCTTTCAGTCCACCAAAGAGGAGCCCTTTACAATGTGCCCCACAGGGGTATTTATAGATTCAAAAGGCGCACTTATGGCCTTCCGACGATTCAGCTTCCCTGCGACCTTTGCCACACTTGCGACCTGCGACCTGAAAATTGCGACCTGCGACCTGGTCGCAAGTGCGACCTGCGACCTGGTCGCAGGTGCGACCTGCGACCCAGCGGTTGGACTATGGGGGTGGTCGCGCAATTGAGGTTTCGGGAACGTCGACTTTTTTGCCCTTGAGGAAATCTCGCCAAGTCTGGTAATCTGCCGTTATAGGAGCGACAAGAGGGCTTTCCTCTTTTATTCGATGCATACATTCTAGGGCATTCGGCACCAGAGTCTCCTTCTTCTGTGAGATCAGCATTGAGAGGGAAGCAAGCTTGGTATAGATTTGCACTGGAGTGACAAGCAACCGATTCAGGTTCTCTTGTGATGCCTCGAATTTCGGTGCGGCAGCAGCTTGTCTCACGGGTTGCAGAAAAGACTGAATTTCCTGCTCTACCTGCTCCCAGTCTTTAGTTTCATTCAGTGCCCCTAATGACGGAATGTGATGAAAAGCGTTCATGGAGTCAATACCACTGATTAAGTGATTATATGCAGACATCACTTTGTCCAGATCTTTGGCCAGCTTGTCTTTGGATTGCATACTCATCCGAATTTGCACTTTGGCTTCTTGCGTATGACTCCAATCCTTCCTGGGCACATGTTTAGGAGCTTGCTGATACTGCGCTGTCCAGTTCATCATTTTGTCCAAAGCTGCCGAGGCTTCCCTGAGCTGTTCGTGTTTCTGCCTGGTTTCCTCTCGTGCCTCTGCCAACGGGGCCACTGTTTGTTTCAGGGTGAGCATTTCCTGGTATACTTGCCTCATTGTCATCTCCAACACATCACACTCTTTCCTGACCGCCAGTGGGACCTCATTCACTTGGGCGGGCCTACCTTGGAGCTGAAGCATCTCATTTTCTAGCCTTGATTTCTCCTGCTCTACCGCTTTTAGCCTGTTCTGTAAAGAAATAATTTCCCTGCTCATCCTAGTGACATTTTCCTCTGTGGCCGCGGCAAAAGCGGTGCCTGCTGACGCTATCATAACAGGATTAGTCCTTGTGTCTAGGACTATGTCCTTTCCAGTGGCGACCGTGGAGATGGCGGGATGGCCTTGCACTAAGGATTTCCTTTTCTCTTGCCGTATTTTGAAAGAGAATTGGTCAAATGTCAACCTGGTCAAGTCGAAGACTTCTTCTTCTTGCTCACCGGGAAAGTCATCAACATTGAGGGTACTTTTCGCGCCACCTGAAGGGATATTCAGGTGAGATAGGTCAATGTCGTCTATTAGCTCATCCTCTTCATCCTGCGTTTGATCCTTTTCTTTCTCCTTTTGTCGGCGCTATGTTTCTGCCTTGTCGTGTTCTTCTTTCTTCCGGCGTTCTGCCTCTGCCTCTGCTTCCTTTTCCTCTTTTCTCTTTCTCTCTGCCGCGGCGGCTTGTTCTGCCTTTTTCTGACGATTGACTTTGTTGAGTTCTTCTTTCAGTGCCTTTTCTGCCGCCGCCTGTGCCTCCTTTTCCTGTCTTTCCTTCTCCTCCTCCTTTTTCTTTTTCCGCTCTGTCCTGGCGTCTTTCTTACGTTTCTCTTCATCTTCCTTCTTCTTCTTCTCCTCTTCCAGTTTGGCTTGGGCTTCTGCTTCCCTTTGCTGATCTGTGGTGTCAGGCCCCGTACCGGTCTGTGTTTTCTTATCTTTGGAGGAAGAAGAGCCTCCTAAATTCTGGTGATCCTCTCCTTCTCGGTCAGAGTTGATCCCTGGAGCTAGATGCCTTTCTACGTTGTACCAGTTTCTTTTTTCGTCCTCTGCCGGGCGCTCGACGTGCCGATAACTCCATCTAAAATTGGCCCTTTTACAATGCTCAGGAACTATCCTGACTGGGTCATAAGTTCGGCAATCCAGATTTCTGAAGTGATAACTTTTTACCTCTTCCCCTTCATGCGCTACTTCTCTGGAGTCCTTGACTGTATAAGCACCAATGGTGAGAGGTAGAGCGGGCCAAGGTTTCTTCTTCCCTTTGGAAAGGACGTTAGAGAAGCCCGAGGTCATTTGGAAACATACCTCCTGCATGAGCACCTTATCGGTGATAAACTTAGGCAGAGCATGTGGTGCTTTAAACGAGCCAAATACTCGGATGATTGTGAATTCAGCGAATGGGAACCAGTGTGCCACCTGACCCAGTGTCTCCATTGCTCGCCAAGACATGCAGGGGGTGTCTTGACCGAATAGTTTCCCGTAGAGGGCGGGAATGAATATATGAGAGATTTGCTCGATGTCTGACTTGTACCTGGATTCCCAGAATACCTTGGTCTGCAAATGCATTGCCTGGGTCTGTTCGGAGTCCCAGTTATGCGGCCATCCTTCAACATGCAGCTGGGCACAGACAGCATCTAGCAGATACGAAGCCATATAGAATTCTGATGGCGCTCCCTCATTTGGGGCTAAAGCTGAAGCCAAATTTGTGTGCATGGAGCCCATTAATATACCGGCCCAATTGACCCGAGTGCCATATACTGTTACGTGTTCCATGATGGTTGCCCATGTTCCGTTGAAAGTGGTGGCGTCCGAACGCCCGTATATTCTGCACAGCATGGCGGCCACTAACTTATACACCTTCCTCAGACTGGCCACCGGGTACTCCTGGTCTTTTTTTATTTTAAATTTATCTGGTTCTGCCCACCATTTTCTGATTGTATCAACCATCGGCACTTCATTTGCAGAAAACCATCTTGGGGTGAAGTTCACCTCTGGTTTGGGTAGCGAGTAGTAGACCTGTGCTTTTGAACTCTCCAATGTTGCGAAGGCTTTTCCTGCATTATCTCGGATTGTGAAGTTCTTCGGATCCGTCTTCTGTATGATCCATTCCAACATCTCTGGGCACGGAAAGATGGCGGGATGTGACCCTGCTAGGTGCAATTTGGACTTCTTGACTTTCAGGTATACTTCCCGGTCCGGGAGATCTTCTGGAAACTCATCCTCTGGCATGGCGAACTCGCGGTATACTTCATACCACCTAAGGTTGTCCTCCTTTGCGAAGGTGCAAAGGGTGTCTCTGTATATTCGTGGAGGAGATGTTTGTATGTCTGTGTCTGACTCTTCCTCCACTACCTGCCTACTTCTCCTTCGGGATACCCGGGGTGCCATGTTGCTAGAGTCGGAGAGGACCGGTACAGTGTCTGTTCTAAATTCACCTGTTGCATTCAAGACAGAATCCCAGGATGAGAAAGACATGATGATAATGGCTAAATAAAGTCTACATATGTAAAGTTAAATTGACTGTTCTCCGGGAGTCGCTGGGTCGCTGATCCACAAAAGGGCTCACACGCGACCTCGCGACCTTGCGACTAGGTCGCAGGGTCGCAGAGTCGATGAAAGGGAATTTTGCGACCTTGCGACCTCGCGACCTGGTCGCTAGGTCGCAGGTCGCAATTTGAGCCTGCCGGGGGGTTTCGCGCGCGCGCGGCTTCGCGGCTAAACTTTACTTACAGGAAAAAGTACACAGTTTGAAAGGGTCTAAACTAACAATAAGGCATAGCCATGAGGAAATGGGCAAGAGACGGGTGACCCTGGGGTTCATGAGAGACAAAAACAATGATAAAATCAACTGGAAAACCTATCTGCTCACCAGCAAGTAAATAAGATCGCGGGGAGGCTCAATAATGGCAAGAAGTGCTCAAGAAGGAAACATAGGGAGGAAAAGGCAACTTACCCGGAAGAAATCGCGCCAGTCGATCTGTCAGAGTAATTCCACGGTTTTCGCTGAGAGCTACAAATGCGACCTAGCGACTCGACCTTATATAAAAAGGTCGCACGTGCGAGTACTTAATGAGGTCGCAAGTTGTAAGTTTGCAACCTTGCGACCTTGCGACCTTAAGGTCGCTGGGTCGCAAAGGTCGCTGAGTCGCTAATTCTCTTAATACTTCATTTTGCGACCTTGCGACCTTACGACCTTAAGGTCGCTGGGTCGCAAAGGTCGCTGAGTCGCTAATTCCCTTAATACTTCATTTTGCAAAGTTGCGACCTTGCGACCTAAAGGTCGCTGGGTCGCAAGGTCGAAAATTGATTGACTTCCGACTCTTGCGACCTGGCGACCTCTGCGACCTTAGGGTCGCTGAGTCACGTAGGTCGCATGGGTCGCAAATCATGTATCTGCGACTTATGCGACTTGCTCTTAAAAACTTTACTTGGCTTTTTTCCTTCAAAGGGGCTCCAAAAATTTTGAAGTGTGTGTTATGATTTTATGTATTTTTGGAGGGTGTTGTAGGAGCTACAACAGGATATGAGGATGAAAAATACGAGGATTGATCAAGGGTGGTTTTTGGATGAAAGGTGGAGGTTGAATCAAAGGTGGAGGTTGAATTAGGGATGAAGGCTGAGCTAAAACCTGGGGTTTTGGTGGAGATAAAGGTTGGATTGTGGTTGAGGATTGAGGAGAAGGAGTTTAATTTTCTTGATGAGAAAGTATCAGAGTAGTGGTAGATACTACATGAGGGGTAGGGCTTGTTGATCTAGGATGCACAGATTGTGATGATGTGGATGATTTTGCATAAGAAGTCAGAGCATGGAGTTCTACAGATTGTTGGACATAAGCCTCATGAATAGAAAGGTCAAGACCTGAGAATAAACCCTATAATTTATAAAATTCTTCGATAATTTGAAGGTATATATCAGAAGGATCAGACTGTGCTTCAGATGAACGTGTTCTTAATGTAGCTTGGTCTACTACTATTTGATCTGCCCAATTGGCTGACTTAGTTTTAAATAAGCTTTGTTCAAAAGGTAATTAAAACTCAATGTCTTGTAGAGTTATAAAGTCTTTTGGGAGTGAATCTTCTCTATGAGGAGGAATGCTACTTCATTGGCTCTCTCACTACAAGGAAAAGACCCTCTAGCGGAGGTTATAAAGGAGGCTTTTAAAGTTATAAAATTGGCCAAAATTGTTAAAAAAACATTTGCTACAACATCCGTTTATGGTTACGGAGGTTTTGGCAGAGATTTTAACGGAAATTCAACACAACTAAAAAAAATGGGCGGCCGGAGGTTATTACAGATTTTTGTTTCATCGGTGCACTAATCAAGATTTAAGGCACTGGTGCATACCTTTATCTGGTGCCCCGAGGTGGTCAAAGGAGAATGCACTGCGCCATTAAGGTATAAAACAACACCGGGCGTAGTGTTGGCGATACAACACACGAGGCTATTCTAATTGGTCTTGGGATTCGAGTGGTGCCCATAGGTCGTATCAACGCACCAATGTGTAGACTTATAGAAACATATCGGTGCGCAGTATCACACAAATGCACTGAGATTTATAATTGGTATTGGCATTCATGCAGTGCCCATAGGTCGTACGAATGCACCGATGCGTATAGACACTTAAATGCCCTGGTGCACAGTATCACACAAAAGCACTGAGAGTTATAATTGGTATCTGTATTCGTGTGGTGCCTGTAGGTCGTACAAATGCACCGATGCGTATAGACACAAAAATTCCTTGATGCATAGTATCACACAAATGCACCAAGATTTATAATTGGTATCAGTATTCGTGCGGTGCCCATAGGTCGTAAAACGACACCGGTGCGTATAGAGATATAAACACACCAGCGTGCCGTACCGCACAAACACCTCAATATTTTTAATTGGTTTTGGTATTTGTGCAGTGCCCATAGGTTGTAAAAATGCATCGGTGCACTTAAGAATACAAACGCACCGGTGTACAGTAACTTACATGCACCGGTTTTCATTTTGTATTTTTTAGAAACATCGACCTGTGACAGTGCAGTTATTGTGATTGTTTTAAATTCATTATTCATCAAAAGTCAACACATCTTATAACAATATTGATATTAATTAAATTTTTATTAATGCATTTGAATGTGATGTTTGGATTAATTTGTTATATCATATCATAATTATTATGATTTTTTAAAATTCATTATTCATCAAAAGTCGACACATATATATCTTAGAACAATATTCATATGAATTAAATATTTATTAGTGCATTTGAGGAAGCACTTAATAGCGACAATGGAGAAATAATAGAATAAATTAAAAAATATTTTTTATTATATATATATATATATATATATATATATATATATATATATATATATATATATAAGACATTCTTTGTCATACAAAATGGGGAAAATTATTGGTATCCCTTTATCTCAATTAGGATGCTGTCCACTTACACTAAAGAAAATATCTAATTTCTGAGACATATTTCAAAAAAATACAACACCTTGCTTTGATATCCAAACATATTGATCATCATTCTTCGCTGGAACTGTTGTCACTGCTCGAGCCACTTCCATGAGTTGGGTTATTTGGAGGAATGTTTTGTTCATTGTGTTGATTGTTTTCTTCTTTTTTAAGTTCCATCTACAAACATAAAAATAAAGTGTAATGAGTGTATATACATTGGTGAGAATAATTAAAATTGCAATATTAAATAATATACAAGTTTTATACCCCATAACAAATCATATATTTAATATAAAAGTTTTATTTTTTCTATTAATTATAGACGGAGCTAAGTAAAACAAGATCGTTAGATGCTGACAAATTCCACAATTAAGTTTTGAATTACAACATATACTCACAACCCATATTTAACCCAATTTCAATCAATTCCTCTTATGGTTCTTCTTTGTATGTTAGCACATGTTTGAAGACATTCAATGATGATTTTTGTAAAACAACTTAAAAAATACAAAAATGAAATCTAGTTAAGTTGTTATAAGGAAGTAACAATTACTCACAAACTTAGATATCAATCATTTTCTTCCTTGTCATCATGTTTTATGTGTTGAATGGGTTCCATTTTCTTTTCTTTTCTGCAATAAAATACTTGAAAATTAATATTTAATGCTAAATTGTTTATTTATTGTACCTAATGATCGAAATATTCAATGATTACATATTACATTTGAAGCACGTTTTTGTTGAGATGGCTCCTCCCACGATGCAATTTTGTCCATTTCTTTGACCATCTCCTTTTACACCTTTTTGGACATTCCTACTGGTATATTTCTGATATTAGCTCATTCATCTTTTGAGATTTTCATAATCTTCCTGAAAAAATAACATGACGATAAACTATTTAATTTTTATATTGATATATGAAAAGTAAGTAAAACAAAAGTGATATTTATAAATAATTCTAGACAAACATTTAAAGGAATATTACTTTTTCATTCCTTCTTTTTTGTTGTTTTATGTTTTTGCTATTAAAATTTTGACATGTCTCATTGACCAATTCTTCGGAAACTCTTCTTGTAGCTTAGATAAAATTTGGTTCTTGGAATCATTGGATTGGTTTTTCTATTGTATGTGGAAAGAACATCTATACATTCGTTCCACTAGATCCCTCAAACTTTTGTAAAAGTTTTTCCCCCTTTCGTTAACCTCCACCACCACTCCAAATGAGCTAAGGAGAAATTCATTTTCATTTGCATGTTCTATTTTTTTTTTTCTTTTCTTAGGACAACATTCCTTTTCTGAGTTTTTGGTCCCTGTAGAACATTAAACAGATGTGAATTAATAGACTGTTTGACACATGTTATCTAATAATTTTAATTATATTATTAATGAAAACTAAAAAAAGAAACTCATATTGGATCGATAGTATTTTTTCATTCACCTGATTCATTCGTTTGCAATTTTTCCAGCAAGCATTTATGCTCTTCTGGTCCTAGATCAAAACTACTCTTATTGAGCTTCGTCATTTTTTGGGTCTGCATGATACACATTAAACAATACATATTAGTAAAACTTACATATAGTTCAAAAATAATATTTTTTGTAAAGAATTTACAAAGAACTTGCATTTTTTGGTTTTCTTGATTTGTTATCAGTATTTTGTTACTTGATCTCTTGTCAGTCATTTATTTATCAATCTCAAACCTGCACCATATCATTCATTAATATATTTATAAATAAATTGTCCACTTTTCAAGTAAAAAAAAAATCTCAAGAAACCGGTTCGCCATTCATAGTGTACGCACCGATGCCGGTGCGTGGGTGTCTTAGAAACACACCGCACAAATAGTATAATAGACCATACGGTGCTCTATTTCAACAAGGAGAATCAGTGTGTTACATGTCAGTCACCGCACCGATTAACCATGATAAAATAATAAAAATCATCCAGTGTTAGTTTTTGTAGCATAAACCGGTGCCATATTTTACATATGACACACCGATTAAAAAAAATAAAAATAAAAAATTTATCACATTAATTATGTGGTGCATTTGTACAATACAGAGAATTGGTGCGGTAGGTTACACCAGGCACACCAATGAAAAAATAAAATATGTTTGTTTTAAATTCATGCAAGGGCCGACATGGATTGGGATCCAACCATGCAAATTGTCTCATCAGTTGGATGTCTTAGGTCTATATTTAGCAATACAAACCCTAAAATCTAAATTGAAAAGCCATAATTCTGAAATCATAGAAAGAGGGAGAAGGAAGGGAAGAAACAAAAACAATGTAAGGTTTGTATTTTTTGAAAGTTTTTTTTTTTTTTTTAATCAAAACAGAACGTTCGCGGAGCGTCATAATGAAATAGCGCATTGGCTGCATATTTTACAAATGGTGCACTGAGAAAAAATATTTTGTTTTTTTTAATTTTTTTATCATAGTACTTGCATGGTGTGTTGGGATAATAGAGCGCACTGGTGCACTCAGGTACATAGGGTGCACCGAAAAAAAAAAAAAAAATCTTTTTTTTTTTAAATTTACGCAAGGGCCGACATGGATTGGGATCCGACTATGCAAGTTGTCCCATGGGTTGGATGTATTAGAATTATATTTAGCAATACAAACCCTATAAATATAAATTGAAAATCCCTAATTCTGAAATCACAGAAAGAGGGAGAAGAAAGGGCAGAAACAAAAAAAATGTAGGGCTTGTTTCTAAAATGGATTTTTCTTTGTGAAACAGCACGTTCGTGGTGCGCCATAATGAAATAGTGCACCAATGCCATATGTTACATATGGCGCATTGATAAAAACATATTTTGTTTTTTTTTATCACTGTACTTTCGCGGTGCAGTGGTATAACAGAGCGCACTATTGTGCTATATTACGCAGGGTGCACCGAGGAAAAGAAATCTGTTTTTTTATTTTAATTCATGCAAGCACCGACATGGATTGGGATTCGACTATGCAATTCGTCCCGTGGGTTGGATGTCTTATGATTATACAAACCCTATAAATCTAAATTGCAAAGCCCTAATTATGAAATTACAGAAAGAGGGAGAAGAAAGGGCAGAAACAAAAAGAATACAGGGTTTTTGTTTCTAAAAATGGATTTTTGTTTTCCTATTTTGTTTCTAAAAACCGCAAAAAAAGTTTAAAAACCTGCAGAAAAAGTAAAAAAAACAATAAAATTTGATTTTTGTTTTTTTACTGCATAAAAAAAACTACAGAAAAAGTAAACAAAAACAATAAACTTTGATTTCTTCTTTTATTGCATAAGAAAAACTACAAAAAAAAAGCAAAAAAAAACAATAAAATTTACTCACATCATTTGAAATTCTATGATACAAGGTTTGAATCATTGAAGTTTTGGAATTCTAATTGTCTGAATACTTTTGCTCGAATGTATTTCCTTGCTCCACAGTGCTCTCATGCTCTATTTGCTCCAGGTATGTATTGTGCAAATCTCTAGCTGAATTTTTTTGTAAAAACAGTGAAATAATGAAAAGTGTTTAGTATTTAAGGAAATGTTTTATGAAATTAGATTTTCAAAAAAGTTCTGCTACCCATTTTTCAATTTACCGTTTTCTTTTTCACTTAAAGAAAATAGGGTTGCGTTTTTTTTATTTGTGGTTATTCATTACTGGTGCGTCCCTTACTCGAACCGCACCAGTGCGTCGAGTTATAAAATGGCACCGGTGTGGCTATCTGTACATTACGCACAGAAATTACATTTAGGTTTGTGCACCAAAATTTATTATTGTTTTGCTCAAATGTAGGGAGAAAATATCATATATTATATGGAATGGACAATTCTTCAAAATCCAGCTCGTACCATAATATTTCTCAAAGTCCATCGCAGAGTTCTCCCTATCCATCGGGAGACGTAATATTTACTTTAGATTTGTTTTATATTTTCACTATCTAATTGAATTTATGTTTTTTATCCATGCAGTCAATCATGCACAACTTAATTAAATTTGTAATGTATACAAATTTGCAGGTTCATGCAGATTCAACATCGAGTTCAGATGCACAAAATATTCAAACTACTCCAAAACGTCGGAAGTTCTTATTAGGAGATGCATACCGCAAGGCGCATTTGGTAGATTAAAATTGACAGCCGCTTCACCCTGCCAATTTTAACAATATTGCATCTTCTAGCCACAATCCCAGGACAATGATGGTAATTATAATTATAACTGTTTGGTATATATATTGATTAATATGTAATTATTTTAGCGTCAAACCAATTTATAATCATGCAATATTGTCAATGTGGTTGCTAATTGATATCATATACTTTGTACTAATCATGTTCAAATATTATTTTTTTAATTATTAGGATTCTAGTGATGATGAACGACCTACCTACCATCTTCCATTGAACCCCACGACAATGTCAAATAGAGAGAAGACTTAATTAAGAGAAAAAATTGGAGAGGAACAATACCAAGAATGGTTGAATCGACCACTAATTCAATTCTCACTACGTCTAGATTCACCAATTAGGAATGAGTACACCAATAGTAGTTCTTCACAAGATGGAAATGGAGGAAATAAAATAGAGGTTGGTATGGATGATTACTTAAGGGATATGACTGCCATGGATACAATGCTGTTAGATGCATTCCAAAATGATGATCAGCTAGGGAATGATGCTCATATCGCTGACACCTTATTCGAAAGACTTAAATTTACTTCCACCACCCCTCTCTTTGGACATGTCGGTCAGTCAAAGTCTACCCAGTTGGGGACAATGATGTTACTGTACAACTTGAAAGAAAAGTTCAGCTTGTTGAATGCATGTTTCTCGGAACTTTTAAGGTAAGTTACCATAAATTACTCCCTTATATAAATTTGAAATATACTTAGTACACTGCAATAAACATTACAAATGGTAAATTTTATGAATGTTAATAATTATATCGACGTTAATGTACATTTATTAATATATTTTTCCATGATCACCAACTACAGGTTATTCAAAGATAAGGTTCTTTCGAGTGATAATGTCTTGCCCGGTAGCTGCGAAGAGGCAAATAAAATGCTGAAAATGTTGGGTGTTCAGTACATATCACATCATGCATGTCCGAATGATTATATTCTATATAGAGGAGAATATGCAGACAAAGAGATGTGTCCGAAATATGGGCATGATAGGTATGATAAATCAAAAAATAAGGGTAAATCACGTATCGGTCCTCCTTTTAAGATATTGAGGCACGTGCCTATAATCCCAAGGATTCAAAGGCTCTTTCATTGTAAAGAATTATCTATTTTGTAGGGATGGCATGCCTCACACAGAAGTGAGTTAGGATTTATGAGAATCCCAACTGGTTCAATAGCCATGAAGCATATAGAGGATACATGGCCCAAAAAATTCAAGGATGAAGTACGAAGTCTATGACTCAGCATAGCCATGGATGGTGTGAACCCATATTCCCTCCAGAACACCAACTATTATGTTTGGCCTATCGTAGTGATCAATAACAATATCCCCCCATGGTTATCCATGAAGAATGAACATGTTATGTTGGCTCTCATAGTCCCTAGTAGAAGACAAGTGAAGAATATGGATATCTACTTACAACCACTGGTAGATGAATTGAAGGAATTATGGGATGGGATAAATGTATACGATGTATCAAGACCCATCGCAGCAGAGAGGATTTTTACGTTTTATGGAATATGTGCTTACACGACACATGATTATCCAGGCTTAGGAGTTTGCTCTGGTAAATTACATGTTTAATTTATTGATTTGTTTATATACGTAACAATATTCTTTCACATATTAGTTATTTAATTCATTGTAATATTTGTTTTGATATTCATGCTATTATTTAATGTGTCATGCATATTAATTAATGTATACAAATATAATCTCCCAGGTCTTGTAACAAAAGGGTATTTTGGATGTAAATGTTGTGGACCTTCTATGAAAGCTAGATGGTCCAAGGACCTATGAAAGCCAGTGTATGATTGTTCCAGGGTATTCCTACCAGAAGAACACCCTTACAGAAGAGCAACATCTGCTTTCAATGGTAAACGAGAGAGAACCCAAAGTCCTCCAATAATGACACCAGCTAAATGGCTTAGAGCATATGACAGAGAGAAGGAGAAGGAGTTCATAGAAATGTTCGATTCAAATGGGGAGCGTATGTTCGATGATCTAGATTTATTTGACACCTATGTTGAGAAATTTCCCATTGGGATGAAAAGGAAATCTATCTTTTATGACCTCCCATATTGGGAGCATCTTAAGATTTCCCACTTATTAGATCCCATGCATATATTTAAAAATGTTTCATCTTCTTTATGGAGGCACATATCATCGAAACAAAGTGACACATTGGCTATTAGGAAAGATCTTATTACTTCAAAAACTAAAAAGAAATATTGTCCAAGATGATTAGAAAGTACGAGATCAGAGGCAGGTGTTGGTCCCTCTAATTCATGGTTTTTCAAAGAAGGTGATGTCCCATGGATTTTAAAAAAAGATGATATATCTTTGGCAATGGAAGTTATAATGGATGTGAGGGTTCCAACTTCATACAGGTCTTCACTACGACGCTGCTTCGTGACCGTGGATGACCATTTGTCAAGGTTGAAATCACATGACCATTTGAATCTTCAAAGAGTATGTATAATGTCAAAACCATGATTTTATTATTTTTTATATTAATAAATTTTATCCCATGCGGGGATCATAAAACATAACTAATTTTTTATATTATTGCACGTGTTTATAAATTTGCAGTGTCATTATCCTTTGTTCATGTGTGGGTGTGTGAAACATGAATTCCCTGAAGACCTAGGACATGCCATATCTAAATTATCTTCATTTGTGTGTTGGATCACGTCAAAGGAGATTCATGTGGCTAACATTCTACGGTGGTGTCAAGAGATAATTGAGATTGTTTGTATGTTTGAGAAGGAAATGCTAACGAGTTTTATGGACTTACAGGTTCATCTTCTAATCCACCTAGTAGATGAGGTTGAATTAGTTGGGGTGGTTTCTTGTCGTTGGATGTTCTTCTTAGAGAGGTACATGAAGAAATTGAAAGTTTTTGTTCCAAAAAGGGCAAAACCCGAGGGGTCTATGGCAGAGAGGTACATATCATATGAGTCTTTATATTATGCTAGTGAGCACATCAAGAAGATTGACAACAGATGAGGTGCGGTGATTTGGGATGATGAAAGGGATGAAGACAAAATATAAGGGGAGTTGCTCCAAACAGGTGGAAAAAAGCGCTTAATAAAAAGTAAGCGACTTATAATTTTTTAAATTTACAAAAAGTAATTAATAGTCATGTTGAACTTCGATATAATGTATATTTTGATCTCTAAGTACTATATAATGTTGGTTTGATTTCATCAACGAATGTAGAAATTGAAGCAATCAATAAATTCATTCTTTACAATTCTAAAGCGACACAACTGTGGGTCACATTGTACGAAAAAAAGAGGATGAAATGGGATAGTGATAGGAAAGAATTCAGACGGTTGAATGGTAAAAGTGTTCCTTATCCCCATCATTTAAAATAAAATATGCCAAAAATATGCCCCAATAGTTGGGTTGTTGACCAAGTCAGAGAGAAATACGGTGCTACCGGTCGTTAACTGCGTGCTGAAGAGGATGCGCTAAACATAGGGATCGGGTGTAGCAACTCGGTAATAATCTTTTTAATTTATATGTAAATTTGAAGCTTATATTAAGACATCTGCATTTCATATTTTAACTATTGGGTTATTATAAGACACATGAGACTATGATTTTTTTTAACTCTTTTATAATAGGTGCATTTTTTCCCATCTATGTGGGCATATGGACACCATTTTCACACAGAAAATGTCGATGCTGGAAATATCACACAAGACTGTGGAGTGGAAGTCGAGTTCGATCAATTTAGTCGATCTAGCCACCATGATCAAAACCTAGTACGAGGGACGTTAGGTTACGTCAGAAAGATACAAGAGATCATTGAAGTGGATTTTTCTTCTTTCCAATGTGTTATTTTTAGGTGCAAGTGGTGGGACATCTTTGATCAGAATAATGTAAAGTAAGATCACGATAATAGGATGATATTTATCAACTCTAGAAAGATGTGAGATGAAGCTAAGGAGGCCTATGTTTTCCCTAAACACTGCAACCATGTGTTTTTTTACCCATATGTGTTGGATAGGGATTGGTGATTCGTATTGACACATGATCCTAGATCAAAACATATTTTTGAGAACAATAGTGTTATCATGTCATGCGAGCTGGAAGATAATGGGGGTGATCATGAGAACCAAGAGTGATATGGTACATGTGTTATTTCAACAATATTTATACTTTTTAATATGGGTTTTTCAAAACATTATAATATGTATTTTAAATTAATTGGTAATTTGCATTGTGTTAATGTTAAAATCAATAATTCACTTGATAATTATTTGCAATTATGTTGATCTCAAAAACAATGGTGTACTGTATAAATTGGTTCTTTTTTTTGTATATAAGATCATAATAAAATAATGATAATTATAAATTACATGAATTTATTTGCATTATTTTCTAGACTTTATTATGTTATAATAAATCATATTATTCTAGATTTATTATTTTACAATTATTTAAAATTTACAAATTTACAAATTTTAATAAATTCATTTCACATTAATACAATTAAAATTTTACAAATATCCTACATACAATTAAAATTAAAATTACAATTACAATTACAATTACAATTACGATTTTAGAATTTTACATACAATTACAATTTTACAATTACAGTCAATTCACAGTAATAGAATTAAAATTTTACAAATATTTTACATACAATTAGAATTACAATTACCAATTCACAGTAATACAATTCAAATTTTACAAATATTTTACATACAATTAGAATTACAATTACATTACAATTTTACAATTTCACCTACAATTACAATTACAACTACAATTTTAGAATTTTACATATATACAATTACAATTTTACAAATTAAAAAATTACAATTACCATTACAATTTTACAAATTTACATATATACCATTACAATTTCAATTTTAGAATTTTGAATTGCAAATATTACAATTTTACAATACCATGATCATTTAGCATTAAATTAATTAATAAACATCACATTCATGATAACCATCATACAAACATCATATTTGACTAAAAAACACATTCAAAATCGCTAACATCATCGTGATCATGATCATCTAACAAAACACAATTAACATTATATAATAACATATTCATCACAACACAAACATCAAATATACATCTCATGTCAAATAACTCATGCTATCATCACATACACATTAAATTCACATATCTAACATGACCTAACAATATACACATCATGATGATCACCAACATGTAAAGTAAGTACAATTGCAACATGAACATAAAATACATGGAGCATATATATATATAACTGAATAATGTTAAAAATATACAACTATAATATAAATGTCATGGATCACCTGGTGGTAGTACAACATCAATATCAGTACTAGTGGAGGCTTGCTCAGTCAATGGTGCAGCCTCGATGGTCGATGGTCCAACCTGGTCATGATCATGAGTACTGATGGATGCTGCAGGCTTCACTGGACGTGGCCGATGGTCCAGCCTCATCTCCATGATGACTGTTGTTGGATGCTAATGGAGGCTCATGCTGATCTGACGTGGCACGAGGTGAACGATGATGAGATGAAGAGTCATTTCTCGTGGACTTTCCATCACTTGCTACGTCACGACCACGCCTATAACGTTCAGCAGTCCTCGTCAGTCATGTAAAATTTTTCATAACTCCTACAACATGCCACATCAGGCTGTACATGTCACGCGACATGTCTCTCCGCATCTGTAATAACCTATCATCAGCCTCTATGTCTCTGTAATGAGCGGTCTTGATGCCTACCTCAACAATCAATGCACTAAGTTGGTCGCCCAACTCCATCAGGTATCTAACATCGTGTCGACGCCGCCTAGCACCAGCCTCCTGATGATCCTCGGCATCTACCATGCCATGCTCATTATCAGGATCCACACTAGGATTATGTGGTATTGGTGCCGGCATCTCCTCGCCATCAAAAGAGCCAATGTCTGCAAAATATATACAAGTACACAACAATAATTAGACAATTTCATTACACAATTTAATAAAAAAAAGTTAAAGAACATGCTAGAATAACTTTAAATATATAAAATAGTAATATTACCTCTATCATTTGGCAGCTCATCAGCTGTGAAGAGGATGTTGGCACACCCTCGCCAATTCAAACCCACGTAAGGACAGGGGACCATAACAAATGGATGCTCATCAACACTGGCTAGCAAATCCAGTGCATCCTGTGATATCCTTGCGAAAAACTCAGTGTCACCCCTCTTGGGCATCATCTAACCCCACATGTGCATACGTGCCTCAAACGTCATCCTATGAGGCTGCCGAAGAAAAGTATGCCTCGTCTCTAGAAACCTCTAAAAAAATAAACAAAAAATCTCTGAAGAAAAGGGAAGTTCACCCTCCCTTGTGCATGAGCACGACATCTATCTAAGGCTATACAGAACTGCCGCAAAAAAATGCCAGACCACTTGACAAGTCGTGGCTCCTGTACTAAAGAATCAACATAATATAGAAGCGGGAAACTAATGCGTTGCCCATCACTGGTGTTATGCGAAATGGTAGAAATGATAAGTGAGAGGCACTGCACCTCCTCCCTACCAAATGCAACAATACGTAACTAACCACCAACAACCCGAAACTCTGTAGGAGACAATACATTTTCTCCAATGTGTCTCTACAAGTAAACTAACTGACTCCCTGCTGCATAGCCAACTGGAACCCCTGGGAATGAGGGAAAATGCACCCCTCTCCTCGATAGCCCTATAATTAAGTATATATCCTCCTTAGTGGGCATGTACCACTGGTTGATACCAACACGGAAAGCCTGTTGCTGGGCATTCCACCTACGGATAAGATGTCTCAAAAACAAACTATGGGCCTTTAGGGAAGTAGCCTCCTCATAGAACTTGAGGAGGCCTACTTGCCTTACGAGCCCCTCTGTAGCTACTGTAATAGGGCAAGGGTATGCATCTCTCTCCCTCTCTCGTGCCTCCCACAGGCGAACCATGTTATACTACTCCGCCTGTTGCTGTTGTTGTTCCCCCTCTTCTCTCCTTTCACATCTCTGAATGATTGACATATTAAACACAATTTTTTTATTAAATAAGACATGTATTTAGAAATATACATAAATAAATAAAAATTGAAAACAAAATAAAAAAACAGTCGATGCGCCGAAAACACAGTCAAGCACCGGTACCGATGTGTCTTTCTATGGAGCGCATCAGCCTTGGTGCACCTAATAATATTAAGTGCCCTGATGACGGTGCTCTAGAAGAATTTATAGCGCATCGTTGACTATGTACGGTGTTAGGAGGGCGGTGCACTGAAAAAACTCTATGCCCCGGGGCATCTAGTTAAGGCAACAGACCGACCTCCTGCCATCGTGACATAGTGAACGATGCGACCTTTTATAAGGCCGCACCGTTGACCCAGCTAAAATACGGAAAGTTGTGTGCTGAAAAAAATAGCCACCCCGGGGCTGCTATTTTAGTCAATGCACCTCATCGCAGCTATTCAACTAGGTCAACGGTGCGGCTGGATAACAAACCACACCGCACTTTTAAAAAAAAATAAAAATAACATGGTGCACCTTCAGTACCGCCCCGAAATTGGTGCGGATATCGTAAGCACCGGTTTACCAGGCCGCACCATTGACAATATGGAATAGCAGCAACATGGTGCGTTGATAAAATTACCAGCACAAGGGCGGACAATTTAGTCAATGCACCGTGTTGCCGTTATTCCACATTGTCAACGGTGTGGCCGGGTAAATGGCCGAACCACAATTTTTAATTTCTTTTTAAATAACACAGTGCACCTATTGGTACCACCATGGAACCGATGCGGATACTGTTAGCACCAGCTGCGGTGCAGCTTGTAAATTTACATGAAGCACCGCCAACTAGTACGAGTCGAACGACTTGAAGGTACTGCGCAACAATTTTTTTTTTCCTTTTAAACGGTTAATTTTAAGGTTATTTGAAATTCTAATCCGCTAGAAGGCTTAATTATGGAAAAACAAGAAAAATACCTGTACATTTGCTCATCGAGGAGGCATATTGGCTGTACAATTGCAAAATAAAAGTTTTCCACCGTTTTGGAAAATTCAAGCTGGAGATTGGTGGGAAATGCACAACATTAGTGCGTGCAATGAGTGCAATGGGAGCACCGATGTTAGGGCAGCTCAGACAAGGATAAGTTGCACCAGTGTTTGAGAGCTTTGTAGCACTGAAAAAAGTGAAAAATGCAGTTTTTGACAGTAATTCTTTTTTAATTAACCCTGTTCCAGTGCGCAAGATTTTATAGGCACACCAGTGCGTTTGCTTCAGTCCACATCGGGCAGTTTCTGTTTTCGCCTGATTTTTATGAGGCACCGGTGCGGACAGTATGTAAAGCACCGTTGTGCAACAGTAATACAATGCACCGAAAGGGTGTGTACGGAGCGCACGGTGTTTGGTGTGCCAATGTTTTGTGCATTTTTTTGGCCCTAATTTTATTTTATTTAACCCCCTTCTGGTGTGCGTGATTCTATGGACGTACCGGTGAGTTTTCGTCATTCTGTGCTGGGCCGTTTCCATTTTTGCGCGCCTTTTAGGAGGCACCAGTGTGGATTCTCTGTAATGCACTGGGGCGCTAGAGTAATAAAACACACCGGGGGGGTGTGTACGGAGCGCACAGTGTCCGGTGTGCCAATGTTTTGTGCTATTTTTTGGTCGTAATTTTTTTTTATTTAACCCCGTTCTGGTGCGCGGGTTTTATGGGAGCACCGGTGTGTTTTCTTCATTCTGCACTGGATGGTTTCTTTTTTCACGTGCTTTTTATGAGGCACCAGTGCGGATGTGTTGTAAAGGCCCGGTGCGCTACAAAAAGGAAACACACTGGGCTGGTGTGTATGGAGTGCACTGTGTCTAGTGTGCCAATTCTTTGTGCGCATCGGTGTCTTCTTGTGTTGAATGCATCGATGCGTTTTATGGTGATAAGCGCACCATAGGAAATACATCCTTAAACACCTCTGCCCGCCAACCTCCTCGAGTAACCTCCGCTAGAAATGGATGTCTAGTGTATTTTTATAAGGGGTTCCTCAAAAACATCCACTTGAGGGTCTTTTCCTTGTAGTGTCTGTTATGCTCTTTCTTATCAGTATATTCTCAGGGCCATCTACAATTACTGCAGGCTTTGGATCAGGATGAGATCTAGTGTAGGCTCTTTTAGGAGCAAGAGTTATGATCTAATGCACACACACACTTATTATTTAAAAAAATGAAAAAGAAACCAATCTTCTTGAAGTATTACTATCATACAATGTTTTAACCATGGTTATGAATTCGAAATAAATTACAATTTTTCATTTTTTCCCCAGTATGGTCGCCACTATGTTATCATTATGTAATTTAAAATATTGGTAGAATAAACACAGATGACAACATCAAAACCACTTTGGAAGCTAGGATCTAGCCCTGCAAACTTTTGAGAGGGATCTCTCTTTATAATATAACTTTTTTTTAAATGGATATTAGGCTATTTATGACTGTACTTGGTTGTTTATTTGATTTGAGTGATTTGGTTGATTAAATTTCTATATTCACATTGGGCAATGGAGTCAAAATTTAAAACTATATGTTGCATCAATATTTAAAAGAGTTATAACAAGGCAAGCTAGGTTGCATTAACTAGATCTTTTAGTTTTTTAAATTAATTATGGAGATGGCAGAAAAGTGAATTTCAGTTGAGACTGAAAAGAAATTAAGTATTTTGGAATATGACTTTAGTGGAAAACATATAAATTGTAAAAGCAACCAAAATAAGGTGTTTTAATTCACATGTCCTATTCATCACACTTTCGGTTTTACAATTAAGAATTTCTGATACACAGAGAAAGGAAAAACAATGGAAAACACAATAACAGTAGAATCACTTCACCAACGAATACACCAAATGAATCCTGAAAGAAGTCTTTGTATTATTGATGCTCCAAAAAAACTTGGAAATTATAATTGCTCAGTAGGAAAAATATATTTATAAATCAACCTAGAATACTATGAACAGTGAAGTATTTATATTAAAATATTAAAAAAATGATTACAATCAATGTTGTCTCGACAGATAGTGTATTATTAGCCTAAACTGAACGATAAACTCTAACTATGACAAAACATAGGCTCGATGGAGGTGATCGGAACGTTGGCATTGTTTTTAAGGAAACAGTTGTTGAGTAGACATATTTGTGGGCTTCGTTGGGTGTAGTGCTGGCTGATGTGATGGCTGCAACTAGCCCTTCTTATTTACTCTTTACTATATAATTTCACTTAACTTATCCCATCGATCTTCATCAAGGATAGTTAACTTAATGAAATTTTTGCAAATTTCATCCACTTCAGTATATCTAGAAAAAGTAGGTTTTACTACAAATATGTGATTTACCTCATGCTAGATGAAAATATCATGACTTAATTCTTCCAAGAATTATTTCCCCGTCATGGTGCCTTTGATATTGGAGAATTTGGTGGTGTCTATGGAAATATCACTTAGTTTCTTTACATAGTCTTGTTGGTTCATCAGCTTGTTATTAACTACAAACAGAGAAGGAAGACCCTTTTGTGTTAAAGGTTCAATCCTACTGAAGAATATATTCACAACTATATCTAAGTTGTGGCATTTCTCTTACAGCTGAACAATCGGATTCTTCTTAGTAAGAACCTTCTTCACTACTAAAATTATCTATGTTCTGTCATCTACTCCCACGTCATCCAGCTCATATTTGTTTTTGGAGTTTAAGAACTTGATGATATTCTTGGATGTAGTAGGCATGTCTCCAAGCTCTTCCTTGATGGTTGTAATGGCATCATTAGCTTTTTTTATCAATTACTTCTATTCAATTATAATATGGATGCAGGGCCATATTTCATTTATGGATTCAATGATATTTCTCCAAATTATTTCTTTGACTTGGCCCAATCCCTGTCTAATGGATGACTCTCTCTCTGACTTCTACAAACTTTCTATTAGTTTATGTGCTCTCACTGCTTCAATTGCATGGGAACTTTCACTTCTGGATATTTTATCTAGTAATAGTTTAACTTTATCTTGAAGTTTCTTAATTTCCTCTATCTAGATAGACAAGTTTTTCACTGCCTTCATTAATTGTTTTGTACCATCTGTTGTACTTGTTGTAGAAGATTTAGATGTGGGAATGGCAGTAAGAGGTACAACCTCGAAAGGAACCATAGAAAGCTTAGAAGCCTGCTCCTTCTCCTTGATCATTTTCTCCATTTCTGATTCCATTTTTCTCAATTGGGAATTTTTCTCCTGTGATTGAAACCATCTCTACCAGATAAAGATATAATATCAGGAGGAGTAGAGGAAATGACGGTATGGGCCTCTTTGGCTCTATCATGGATAATGGAGGAAGAGTAGGGGGGATTCTTATTAGGTAATTGGGTATCTTCAGCTAGAAAAAGCTCAAGGATTTTATCCTTTTTGGAAAAATCCATCTTCTGATACAATTCATTGAGGGATTCCTATGAAAAAGGGGTTCCATTTTCAATAGAAGTAGCCTACATCATTTGGTCAATAGATTTGGAAATGATAGTGAACAAAATTTCTCCTATGGGTGCAATTATGGCTCTTTGGATGGGTATGTAACAAGCCTGACACTTACGGATGAATTCAGGGGCACTGTGGGTATTGGGAAAGATGTAATGACGTAAATTTGATTCCCACAGTCCAATATCATCAGAATTATCTATGTACTTTTCTTCCATCCAATAATACATCTCAAAAAGTTTGAATTCACAGAGGGTTCTGTGAATTTTGTAGTCTCTTTCAGCTAAAGGTATGTGGTCTAGGTAGACAGGAGGATGGACCAATGCATTTACAAGCTCCTCCTAGCCTTTCTTCTTATGAGGCATGATGCAGCTAGTTTTAAGGTAATTTAAAGGGTTCTGAGAGGAAAAGGTTACTAAGACTGTATTAGGCTCTGGGACTAGCGAAGAAAACACAATAGTTGCAGAGATAGGTTTGGTAATGATCAGATTAAATTGCTCCAATACTCTGTAAACATTTAACAAGCATATACAAAGTAGAGAAAAAGACGAGGTAAAATATTATAGGTTCATTGTGCATGGTTTTACACAAAATTGGGCAGTTTCCATTGATTGTGGTGCATATCTATTGCATTCACGATCAATATGAACTAAATGTGTTAACAGGTGCTTTTCTATGGGAAGGGATTTAATTGGTAATAGACGCAATCAATATGGCATGATAATATTTCCGCTCAATGGACAGAATGGTAGTTTCGATATCAAAGGATAAAAAAAAATTCCGGGGGGGGTATGAAGCGGTAATTGGTTTGAGTGGAGGGGGGTGCGAAATATGGAGGAGGAAAAATGTTAGTGTTGGCTCGAAAATTCAAACTGGTTTCTTTGGACCACCCCCACCCCCCGGAGGTAAAGATAGGATGGAGAGGGGGGGTCAAAAACGAATGAGGGCCATCGGATTGGGGGCGGAATGATCTGATGGATTAATAAAAGTGCGGGGTTTAAAGTGATATGAAATGAAATTTTCTCGAGTATCGGGAGGGTTAATTTAAGATGAAACTTAGGATAAATAATGATATGTCAAACTTTTTTATTCATGCGCCTGACTATTTAGACTTAGGATAAATTATTTTACCCTTTTTCTCTTCACATATATAAAATAACTTTGAAAACTCAAGCTTAGGATAATCATTTCAATTCTTTTCAAAGCTTCAACACAACCTTTACCTACCCATTTCATTTCATTTTTTTCTAAGCTTGCATTTTTTCTTCTTTTCTTAGGTGCATTTAGGCTAGCAAACCCACATAACCTTATTTTTTATAAAAAAAACTAACCTATTCTATACTTATTTCTCCTATTGATTCAGATTAAACAGTTTAATCAATTTAATTTTCTACCTAACTACTGATTTGCCAAGATTAAATTGTTTGGAAAATCTTTATTTACTAACCTAATTAACATGAAATTCACAATTGTTCAATCATGATTAAGCTATATGAATTGAACAAAAATCTAGTCATTGTGGTATTTTAAGAGAAGATGCACACAATCTTATTTGATTTTGACATAAAGAAAACTAATATATCATTAGTGGCATTTCAATTTGTAGCACTTTCAGTATTATTTCTATTTTTCTTTTGTGGGGTTCTTATTCTCTTTCTATTCTTTTAAACTTTCTTTCTTTTTGTATTTTTCTTCATATTCATTTTTTGACATACCCTCTTTTGATTTTCTTTTACATATACTATTTTTGGAAATCATTTTCCTGTTAAAAATTATTTACAATGTAAAATTACAAATATAAAATACTCAATCACCTTGAGATCCTATAAAATATAGGTCCCTAACAGAAACTAGTATAGATATTAAGTTTCCATAAAAACTAATTAATGCTCAAATGCAATATATAAAATTAAATTGAGATAACTAACTCGAAAACCAATACTTTTTTCAAAAGTGACAATTTTATGTACAAAACCAATGGCTAATAATACCTGTATTAAAGGGAAAATATCAGATTTTGTAATTGTGCAATGCTTCCAAGTTACAACTCATAGTTTTCTCATAGTTTTCTATTTGTTTGAACTAAAATTTAAACAACTACAAGCATGGACATTTGTATGGAAAAACAATATAAAATTATGTTTCATTCTTCATGCCAACAACAAAGATAACGTGTTTCATTCTTCTTTGCATCAACAAAGAAGATGTATTACATCAAGCACACTATGACAATGACAAAAATGAAGATATTTTTTACAAGGAAAAACCAATTTCAATTGTATAGAACCTCATGGCAAACAAATTCTCTTTTGTGTTACTACAACCCATTTACAAATAAAATTTAGAAAAATAGTGAGAATAACTAGCTTGTCTCACTGCAGTAAGCACAAACTAAACCTTCATCTACATGTTGCATGGAACCTAAAAAGGGTTTTAAGGCCATCAAGAAAAGATATAAGTGAGATCAACAAATAACCACAATTGTGTGGTAATAGGGTTAGGAGAAATAGTAGGGTCAAGAGGAAGTATTAAGAAAATGGGAAGAAACAAACACACATGTTATTTCTTCCAATGCAGTAGGTTTCCATCGAAGATGTATTTATGACATGGCCCTGCTGACCCATGTAGAGTTACGTCAAACATTGCAAATACATAAAGTATAACCCATTCCTTCTAAATAAAATTCACAAAAATGTCACGTAAAAAATAATTCAATCTACTAATTTTGCAAGGAAAAGACCATATTATTAACCAAGATGAGGAAAAATAACATAAGATTTTTTATAGTACCTCTCTTGCAATAGATCAACTAGAATTTATTATTCTCTAAAACTTACCAATTGTATACCATCTATGCTGACATCACCAACTTCTACACCCTTAATTGTCACCAACAATACATTGTTTGTGTCATCCCCAAGGTTTTTTCTATTGATAATTTCATGCCTATTGGAGTATTGTAGGTATGCAATTTTTCCCCGCACTTGACCCTATTCTTGCAATGAAGCATAATATGAAACCATTTCAATAGCTTGATTCAAAGCCGCCAAAGAAAACCAATATATCACAAGCTTAACTTAGCACTATTTCATATGTTAATTAATGTAATTTCCTCCCAATTAATCATATTAAACATTGGATGAAAATTTTTATTTAATGCCAAAAACCATGAAAATTCCCCTACAATATGGATGGAATAAACTTTAAAACCTACAAAATGCAAATTATGTTTCCCACTTACACATCACACTCCATGAAGTTGTGTTTTTGTCCTATGGTACTAATATAAAGGAGATATCATATTGTCAAGAGTATATTTCAATCCAAATTACTTATGAGACATTTCACCTTTAAACAAAGATGCTGTAAATTTTATTTCAAAGAACAATATATTTTTTCCCATATGGACAAACAAGTCAGCTGAGTAACATAATCAAATTATTGGTCCAAGGTGTTTATATACACAAAACTAGACCTCAATATAAAGAAATGAGATAAATAGTCATAAAACTAGTGCTCAACATAGAAATAAAACAACTAACTCTAAAAAAACGGTATGTGGTTTATAATCTCAGCTTCGGAAGAACCATTGAATTTCATCTAAATACAGACATTGTTCCTGGTTGATATGAAAATGCATCCCATTTTGATACAGTTGGGACCTAAAATATTCTATTTGAAAGTTC
Organism: Pinus albicaulis; assembly: GCA_034641835.2. Classification (NCBI taxonomy): domain Eukaryota; kingdom Viridiplantae; phylum Streptophyta; class Pinopsida; order Pinales; family Pinaceae; genus Pinus; species Pinus albicaulis. Next base: position 131,908,420 of record CM076583.1, on the reverse strand, counting down.
TTGAATTCAACTATGTACATAATTTAAATTGAGAAGTGCAGAGGTGGTGCAATAAGTAGTCATAGTATATAAGACTGGCCTTGGTAACTTCTAATTTTTTTGAAATATGTTGTTTCTCTTTTGATTTTTGGTAAAGAGGAAGGCCTATAGCACAAATATTAATTAATTGCCATGCTTTTTCATTGAACCATTTTATTTCTATAATATTGCGCCATATGGTAGAAAATGTTGGAAGTATAACTTTGGACCTAGCCAAAGGGACTGAGACTCTGGTGTTGTCAAGTTGGTCTTGTGAACTTCTAAGTTTTTTGAAATATGTTATTGGAATTTTAAGGTTTGGTATGGACAAAGGCTTATATCCGAAATATTTATCAATTCTCATTATTTTCTATTGAACCATTTTAGTTTTGGAAGATTTTATCATATGATAGCAGATGCTAGAATTATAACTTTGGACCTAGCGAAAGGGTCTGATGTTGTCATGTCTATGTTTGAATTTTTTGACAGAAATAATGTTATATATCGAGAGGACCACAACAAGGTTAACCTTGAAAAATACCATGGCCCTTTAGCCTTTAATAATGTGGAATTTTCTTATTTGGCTCATTCAAATATCATGATTTTGATAAGTTTCAACCTTAGAATTAATGGAGGGAGTAGTGCCACACTAATTAGAAAGAGCGGGTGTGGTAAGTACACCATCGTCAAATTGATAGAGAGATTCTATGATCTAGTGAAAGGGATAGAACTCACAGATGGAAAAATTTTAAGGATCTTCATTTTCTAGTCTCTAAACCAAACATAGCCCTTGCAGGAAAGGAGACAACTCTTTTTGCTAGGAGAATCTAGGAGAACATTTTGTATGGTAAATATAATGCAACTGACATGGAGATAATAGAGGCTGACAATGCCCATGAATTTATTTTTTAATTTCACTAAAAAAATATTTAACTACAATTAGTCAGTAAACTTGTGAATTGAATTTTATTAATGAATGGTGTGCATTGTGAATATATACTGCAAATGTTTAAAGGATGGATATGAATTGAACACATGGAAAAGGAACTTGGTCAATTTCCGTTCTGTGTGGATGGGACAAGTAATAGAGGCAATCATGTGCAATGAAGTGGAGACTCAAGCTCGTGAATCAAATATTCCTACATCATTTCAATTTTTAAAAGAGATGGAAGAAAATGAATAGTTTCTTAAAGGCCAATGCCATGGAATAATTAAGGAACTTTGTGATGCCTCAATTATATTAGAGTGCACAAAAATGATAAAATGTAGTAGGTGGAATCTGAGAATGAATTGCTTAAGGGAGGATATAAAATTAATATAATATTGTTGAGTTTCACGAGGGAATGCTTCTAAAAATGGAATGTAGTGTGGGCTTAATGAGATGGAATCTATCAATAACAAGATTTGAGAAACATGGAAACTTGAAACTCACAAATCTTGGTATATAATTAAAAGGGAAATTATAGCTAGTAGTTTTTGATGAGGATGGATTGGGAACTAGGAGTAGCCAAGTAAAAAAACTCCAAGCATCACGCTTCAGAGGCATAGATATTAATAACTCAATAAAAATGCAATTCCTAGCTCTGTACTCATACCATAACATCATCAGCCTCATGCTTTGACCAAGCTATTCAATAGTACATGCCTAGAAAAATTTTCTAATAACTAGAGGTTCATTGGTCCTCTGGAAAATATTAAACTAAACCATCATTCATGTATGGTCATTTGATGAATCAAATTAGAACACTCACTCGAATTAAAACAAGAACCACTATATATAGAGGCAAAGAGATTTACTAGCAACAACAACAAAATACATTGTGGGGGGGGGGGGGAGATGAACCTATTTTACTAGTTTGACAGCGGCAACATTTGTCAAAAATACATGACAATGATGTCAAACAAGCAGAAGAAATGATTTTTTGAAAGTTAAATGTTGATGCATTTCAAAGTTGCACTAGTGCTGGAAAGAACACCTGAACAACTTAAGTAGAGCTACAAATCTTGGGCCAATTTCGTCTTCATAAGTCATAACTAACAGTGCTTCATGAGAATAAATACACAACATGAATTAACAACAGTAAGAGTCCCTTCACAAGAGAAGCCAGAGTTAAGTTTCTTTGCGAGAATGAATGAGCAAAGAGAGAGAATTCCCCCACCATAAGTGATAAAAAGATAAAGAGAAAAGAGATTGAGCATATGCTTATGGACCTATGTGGAATAGTCTATGGACATGTGGAAGCATTAAATAGCATTAACTAGAGTGTTACATATCTCAAATTGCAATATAATGTTTCAATACATAGCCTGATACTAGTAGATTGAAGGCTAAACATATCATAGTATGCATTGAAATAATCAAGGAATGCAACATGCATTGCATACTTAGGTAATGTAGTTTGTGTTGGTGTGCCAGATAGTAGTTACATAGTTAGGGAGTCCACTATTAGTTACATAATATCGAAATCAAAAGTTGAAGGCAGAGCAACTAATTTCAGAGATGCCAAAGATACCAGAGATGAAATTGTGAGAGCAGACTTGAGGTATAGGTTATATAGTCAGAGTAGTTACAAAATGGTAATAACAATAGAGATTTTATGTATGTTGATTCCAAAACAAAGCAATTTTCACTACTTGTCAGCATAAGTGTTGGACCTGTAAGGCAGAGTAGATGTCAGGGGACCTAGCCTATGGGCTAGAGCAGTTACAAGTTACACGTATAGATGCCTGAGAGTCTTAAGTAATGAATGTGAATAATTTTCAACCCATTTCCATTGATTTCAAAGGGAGAGGTAATAAATAATCCATGAGAAATAAGTAGAAATACCAAAGGGGGACGACCAAATCAACAAGAGTAAGAAATGTTTATGCTGCCATCAATGTTGAGGGGGGGTGGGGGGGATTGTTAGTGATGTTGATATTTATGTAAAAATATTTTTGATTTTTTGATGTACTAGGATTGATGAGGAAGTATATTGTTTTTCATGTGTATGGTATAAGTCAATTATTTTCATATATATTGATATTTTGAAGGTAGAGGAGAGTTTCTAAGCATTAATATTTTGCACAACTTGGGATACTCGAATTGCAATGGCAAGACAATATTTGGCAGATGTTCCTTGTTGGGGTTTCTTCTCATCCCAACGATTCATCCTCCAAATATGGATAGGTTGCGAGTACATATTTTTTATTGTGATACAAAATCCATACAGGATCAAGTGATCGAAACAGATCCAACCAACATTTTAATTAGGTCACTCACTTTTAACAATTAAAATGTAGAACCTAAACCAAGGGACAACAAAAGGAAGAGTTTGTTAGGTCCCTATATTACTAATTTAGTCCCTTCATGTTGTTAATGTAAACCCCTTAACGTTATTGGTGTACCCCTGTAGTCCCCATTATGTTATTATTGTGCCCTTACAGTATTATTGTTAGGTCGGCTAAGATTATATTGTGACCCCATGGGCTCCTATATATAGGAAGGAGGTTTTTTCATTTGTATCATTCAAGAATTTTTCATTTATTTAATGTAAAGGAGGTTTCCCCCTCTAAGTGGCTGATTTCTAAGGCTTTGATCTCTCTTTTCTTATATTTTTGGAGCTTGTTTCATAACATTTGGTATCAGAGCTTTGAATTCTAGGGTTTCGCTGCCTCAAACAGGTCATCGTGGGATTTTTTCTATAACTATTTTTCTACGAAGGTTCGGAAGCTAAAAGGAAACCCATTTGCTAAGAAATCTTGATGAACATCGTGTAAAAATTTTAGATCTTGGTTCGCAATATTTTTCTAGATATGATCTGTGGAATTTAGGGGTTTTGGAGGCTCCTGAATTTCATCTCAAAGAGGTGACCTTGGGAAAATAGTCATAATGCTCTCTATGAGCATCAAATTGGAATTCTGTAAAAAGTGGTTGAAATTAAATGAAATTTGGTTTACTATGTATCAATTTCAGAGTTGAAGGAGGAAATAGTGACACGTCATACTCCGTACAAGTTTGCTCTACTGAACTAGTCCATACTTAGGTCATTGTGGGAGATTGGGCATAACTTTGCCTTGAAGAATAAAAATCAGGTCTGACCTGTGGAATTGGAAAGAGGACTCAAAGGGATAATACAGGATATAGATTCAGATCATGAAGATCCTAAATAAAAAATATAAATAAGATTCAATAAAGACCTCCTAAAATACGAGAAAAATGTGTGTATTTTTTAAACAATTTTTCATAACTTTTGTTTGAAAAATCATTTTTAAGTGATTCTAAGGGCATATTGATGCATATATATCAGTATTGAGTTATATAATTCCTCCCAAAAATAATTCCATACCCATTAAGCCCTGAGAAATATCTACTATGAGGCATAATGAGAAAGAATTGCAATATCATATATCAAAACTACGGTACCAAGTGCAACAAATTTTGATCTCACAAAGAGCAACCAAAGATGACATAGATGGTTTAAAAGTAGACATGGAAGCTAAGTTGTATGGTTTGAAGGATCAAATGAAAGCGAATTTGGATGATAACACAGTGGAAGATCACATCGAGCATTGAAAACAAGTTCTCCAACTCTTAGAGGATAACCTAACTTTGGTGCAGAATCGAATGAAACAATAGGAACATCAACATCATAGCGAAAGAAGTTCTGAAGAATTCACGGGAAAAGAACTCAAAGACTACGAAATCGCTCAATTTCAGAGTATCTCAGTAAGCAGAATAACTTACCCACTGAATATTTGACATGGGAAGATGAGAATTTTATACAGAAGCATCCAAAAATAATCAATTGTTGATGACAACACTTGTTTGAAGGAGAGAGGCATGTTAGGTCCCTATATTACTAATTTAGTCCCTTCTTGTTGTTAGTGTAGCCCCCTTATTGTTATTGTTGTACCCTTTTAGTCCCCATATTGTAATTATTGTGCCCTTACATTATTATTGTTAGGTCGGCTAGGATTATATTGTGACCCCATGGACTCCTATATATAGGAAGGATGTTTTATCATTTGTATCATCCAAGAATGTTCATTTATCTAATGTAAAGGAGGTTTCCCCCTCGAAGTGGCTAATTTCTAAGGCGTTGATCTCTATTTTATTCTATTTTTGGAGCTGGTTTAATAACAAAGTGTAGATGAAAATGAAAAAGCAAAAGGCTTGTAGAAATACTAATATATGATAAGTTTCCAAAAAATATATCTAGTAATGCCACAATTAGTTCACAAAAATATGGAAGTGCAAGTTGTTTGCTAAAAAGTGAACTTCGATGCATATCAAGCTCTTGTAGACCATCTAGGTTCTTTGTGTGCGAGTAGTTTTGTTTTATTACATGGAAGCATATCATAATTAATCTCTCTAGATTAAATTGCTTCTTCTAGAAACTCTTAAAGGCTATCCTATTGAACTTGTATCAAATAGGTTATGATTTTTCACTACATAACACAACTAAAAAATTGACCAAATTTGATCATAGACTTTCCCTCCTAATATAAAAATATTAAGAAAAATAATTCCTCATAGTATTGCAGCCTAGCCAATTAATTTCTAGAGGAAGTGTTTATAAAATATAAATTATATTAAAAATTTCCTAAAAACTACTTCCTTCATAGACAATAGAAGACAAAACTATACACTTAAACAATTACATTGTTCCCTTGGATTTGGAGATCCACAACTATTTATAGAATTTAATTTACATTCATAAGTTAAGCCCACATTCTTTCAAAATGAGAGACAACAATTAGGACAACAATTTCAATGTACCAAGTAATTATTGTATTACTAGTGTAGTTGTGTAAGACTATATATATTTAAGTGCATTGTTCACAGGCATGTGTATCCAAAGTTAGTTCTTATATAAGTATTATAGGATTCCGTCTTTCATAATTTGAAATTGCCATAATATATGAAAGAGTAAGTTTACAATCTTTACATTCCCATGACTAATATATTAATGTTATGCTAGTTTGAACAACACATGCATATCGTACATGGAATATAATGTGGGATCTTATACTCAAAATTTTTTGTAGGAAAAACACAAGAAAAAATGAATTGAAGAATGCAATACGTCAATGCTTACCTGAATTCCAAATCCAAAGGTATCTAGTTGTGTTACAATCCTCTTATCTTAATAAATTGATCCTGGATCTGACGAAGGAAGCTCTGAAAGCTCATGGAACCTCACAATGTTTTAGAAGGCACTATGTAATATATTATCGTAAACAACATGCTCTAAGATGTGTTCTTCCAAATTAGCATCTGATGTTTGAAGGGCATAAAATAGGATGGGAAACAAAGCAAAATGATTATCTATCTTAATTCCACCAATCCCGGAGAAAAAAATATAATGCCAAAATGGTTTAAAAGGGCTTAGTTTCATGAGAGCCATTACAACTATGAACGGGTTGTTGGGACCATGTTGACTACACTATTGTAATTCACTATGGGCAAACAATGCTAGACGACAATGACGAAAAACTCAGTAATGCCATCTATGTTTAGAGAGAGGGCTTCTTTCGTTCTTGTGTGAGTGGCATCCATGAAATACCTTCCCCTCCCCATGGATTTCCAATAAGGAAATAATGTCTCTAATTTCTTACACAAAGATATATAAGGGGCCAATAATATTCAAGACGAGACATCACATCCTAAAATAACATGGAAAAACTCATTTTCCTGCCTCCAATGAACTCGTTGTGCCAGAATTATGTCACTAATGAAAGTGAAGCCAAATGTGATGCATAAAATAGATTTAGGCTTTCACAGATGCATATGTTTATACAACATGCATAGCATGGCTAAAGAACTAATGCCCCCTCAAATGGAATGACCCATAAAATCCACAGTTTTCCATGTTTCATATTCTAGGTGAGCCTACAATAATAATTAAAAGATGAAATTAGGATTATGATAGCTCTTGAGTAACGATCTGTGTATTTGTGTGTAATGAGGTTTATGTGTGCAACTACACAATGTACACTAATTACATGGTGTAGTGAGTGCATAGACAATTAGCACAAATTAATAAAAATAAGGATTTGATATGCACCTATACGTCCGAAGATAGAACATACTCTCAACTTGAAACTTCAAGTGCTTCTTAAAATGGCCAAGCTAGAAATGCAACCCTGCATATCAAAACATTGTAAGGGTTTTGAATAAAAATAAAGTTTGTCTTTGTATTTTTATCTTCCTTGCATATTTTGGAATATTTCATAAATGTGATGGATAGTTCCTCTCCACTAGCCTTCATGAATATGCAATCTAGTTTAGCTCAGGTTGCGTGGGAAGGGTTACATATAAAAAATTTACAAAGGTTTTGATAAAAACTAAAAAATTTGTTTCTGTGCATGGGAATGTTTTTTTGGAAAACTAAAACCAAAGTTTGTGTGCCACTTATTATTACGTTTGTGTGTATTTCTTATTGGTCTCTACAAGTTTGAGCTCATTATATATCTTCACAAGACTTCTCTGGTACAAGGACATGTTGTCTAACCTTTGCACTCATGTCATTTAGTCTCCACGTGCTGGTACGAAAAAGTATGGTTTGACTCTGTGGATTATAAGATTCATAAATCCAAAACACCAAATCCATTCAACATCACATTGAAATCATCACTAGTCGACTCCTCTTGGAAGGAATAAATTATTCCATCAACGAGCAACTCCTCCAGATGAGCATCATCAATATCTGAATCTCCCACGTTGAAAACTACCTTTTTAATTGTTCAATTCCATCTTTTAGATCTTCGACAGTGCTTCCCACAATATCAACAACTCCTTCTTTGTTAGTTAGAGACTCAACCCAACCCGAAAAAGAAGAAATGCAACACAACCCGAACCTAAGTAGATAGGAGTTTGTCTTGCTTAGTGTTCAAGTCTCGGACAAGGAATGCACCAATTGTGCTAATATTTTCAAAAAAGGAAATTTGGGCCCAGTGTAAATATCAATTCAATGAAGAGAAAGGAAATGTTACACAAGAGAAAATCAAATTTACATAACCTGCTAATCTAGTATTATTATTGCTAAGAGATAAAAGGTAGCATTGATTTTCCCATACTTGAATCCTACCATCTATGGAGACCAAGGAATGTTAGGATATCACCCCATGTCCATGTCCATTGGTATTTATGGAAAAGGTAGAATGATTGAGGATCCCCTATTCATGGAGACCCAAAATGTGACATATCCCTCTATGATTAACTATTAAATTTCATAACTATGTTTCCATATTTAACGAGTGTAAAGACAACCTGATTAATTTAGAATGTGTGAAGACCAACCTGTCAATGATTTGCTGGTGAGGGAGAAATTATTTTGAATTAAGTGTCTAAAGAATCTTCTTAGTTAGAGGCTATATCCAAAATTTCAGCAAGGGAACACAATGTACATTGAGAAGAGTAAAAACTAGTTGCTGTAATTTAAGGAACATAACTTTAAAGTTGGAGCTTAGCTTCAAATTTTGCAAACTAACCACACTTGTATCAAATTCCCTATCTCCTATTTAGAGGAAGCAAATATTCTGTAGCTTTTGTACACTATGATATAATACAACATGCAGAGTGTGACAGGTGTCGGGGAAAATGAACGTCTTGAACAAACATATAGGCATATTATTTTTGTGACAACAAACAAGATGTTGAGATAGACTTAGCTTAGCTTCAAATTTTGCAAACTAAACAAACTCGTATCAACTTCCCAATTTCCTATTAGACGAAGCAGATATACTATAGCTTTTGTACATTATGATATCATACATCATGTAGAGTCACAGTTGTTGGGGCAAATGAATGCCTTGAACAATCCCATAGACATATAATGTTACAAAAAATAAGATGCTTAGATAGACTTTAAAAACTAAGGTTATGAGATTTTTAGATAGCATTGAGTTGTTCAGAGGAACTAACTATGGGTCAACGATATACGAGTTGTATCTAATCGTATCAACAAAGATGGAAGGGACATAAGAGGAATTGATGTCCAAGAAATCTTGCTAGGAAAAGTTGTCACGTTCTTCAGAGTCGTCTACCAAAAAAACGAAGAGCTCAACAAATCGTTGTCTTTATATAAGATATCGTGAATGGTAAGTGAAATAGCAGCCTCGAGACAATAGTAGCCTGCAAGTTGATAGACTTAGGGTGCAGTATGAGAGTTAATTTTGTAGGTGTTAGATAATATTGTCTTAAATTAATATGGTTTTTTGTTAATTGTTAATTTTGTTAAATGAGTTTGGTCTTAATCGTCATTTTCTTAAGTGGTCATTGTCTTAAATATAAAGTTTCGTCTTAAAATAGTTTTGTCTCAAACTGTTTTTGTCTTAAATATAAAGTTTTGTCTGAAAATATTTATGTATTAAAAATAAAGTTTTGTCTTAAAATATTTTTGTCTAAAATTACTTTTATGTTAAATATAAAGTTGTATTAAAATATTTTTGTCTTAAATTCTATATTTAAAACAATTTAATTAATATTAAAAAAAATTGTCTTAAAAATAGATTTTTATTTTAATTTTTATATTTAAAACAATTCAATTGATATTATTATTATTTTTTGTCTTTCCAAAAAAAAATGTCTGTCTTAATTTTTTTTTTTAATTTCTAAAAAGTAAAGTACCCTTCATGTAATAGTGTTGATTTCATGGTTTATATAACAAAATAAGTTTTCCAAAAGGGGAGAACAAAAACAAACTCGCAATGGCCCGTTCCAGCACCATTTCAGAGGCTACAAAGTGCCTCCACTCTTTGCTTTGGAGACCAGCTGTACGCTGATTACACGGGTGACTTTCCTCCATCTGACAGAGATTTGATGGCAATGTCGAGGAGACTTTAGAGAATTAAAACGTTCTAGCTATGTGGCCAACTGCACAAGTTACAATATTTATGACGCAAATAGGGTAGTAGATGATCATAAATCACAACTACAATCAGTGGTGGACGTGGCTAAACCAGAGATACAAGTTGAAGGCTAGATGTGGCTAAACTGTTCCTTCGCATGTGTCTGATTTCCATCCTTACTGTTGCATTGCGATTTCCATCTACCCAGTTTTCACATAATAAATGCAATACCGCAGGTTACAGTAACGAATAACCATTCGGATATACTGACATGAAGTATTAAATGTTTGTGTATTAAATTTTATATTTCATAAGAATTTGGATATGCAGTGTCAAATGTTTTATAAGTTGGGTTTTGTATCTTATATGTATATATACAATGTTAAATATTTAATGAATAAAATATTAGTTTTGTGTCATGTTATATAGGTAAGTGTTTATTGTTTAAAATTGATTTTGTTTATATAAGGAAATAGGTTAATTGCTGAAAACCCAAAAGTATGAGTAAAGGTGAAACTTTCTCTTACTGATTATAAGTGGGTAATTTCAGAAGAGTGAAAGTCTTGTCTTACTGACCATAGTGAGTAATTCCAAGTGGCATGATTTTTCTTGAACAACAATGATGAGTCACTCTGCTTCCATAGATAACAGCCAATAATAACTATCTACACAACTGGTTTGACAGCTAAATTATGATAAGTGTTAATACTATGTAATATATATATATATATATATGTTTTTGAATTATAATAAATGTTCGCACTAAATAAAAAATATATATATAAATAATGAACAGGCCTAACAGATTGAAGTGATGAACGATTAATTGTAGTAGTGAGAATTCAAACCCTTTGGCCATGGTGCCAAATGTAGGACAACATTTAATATGTGAAAAGTTTATAGGTGATCATGATCTCACAACTTTCTCGCAGGCCAAGTGGATTAACGTGGCATTTTTCTGCGTTGAATTTGCTCAAAATTTGGCAGGAATTACAATCACAATTTTGACCTGTGTACTGTATCTATAATTTGAATGTTCCACCTGTGTACTCTCTCTACAATTTGAATTTGAATGTTCCACACATATTAAGTGTTCGTTGAGTTTTTTTTATATGCAATTCGTTTGAATCAGATGTGTACTCTCTCCAGAATTTAACCATTCCACATATCAAGTGTTTTGTGAAGTTTTCCATATGTGATACAGTTTTGAACTGTGTACTGTCTCCACAGTTTTAGTGTTCCACATCAAGTATTTGAGAATTTTTCCCAAAAAAATCATTTATGAGAGCTATATTAATTAACAAAATCGAATTCAAATTCGATACGATACAATAAAAGTTCGAATCAAAAATTTGTAATGGAAAAAAAATTGACACTATATATTCTAAAAATTGATGTTCTTGTGAAAACAATATCTTTCATTTATTATTTTCTAAATTTATTTTGAATTAAAAATCACACTGATCACTTTTTTTCAAAACTTATATTCCTTTCTAAATTCAATATACTTTTCTAATTTTAAAACTTATGTATCCAACATTCTTCATAATAAATATAATCATATTTAAAAAATATATAAAATCCCAAAAATAATGAATCTTTTAAAATTAGCAATGTATTATATAATTAAAGAGACCAATTCTTTCCTTTTCCATTTTCTAAGCTCTTTACGCCTTTGAAAGCAAAAAATGAAATTAAAAAATGGTAAACTTTCTTATTCCATTATGATTTTCCATTTTTTTGTGTATTTTCTTGCTTTCCCTTTCCCATTTTCAAAACTTTTTACGTCTTTGAAACCAAAAATTAAATTAGAAAATGATAAACTTTCTTATTTCATTATAATTTTCCATTTTCTTTTTTATTGTTTTACTTTCCTTTTCTCATTTTCTAAACTTTTTAGATTGATATAAAAACCTAAAAACCCAAACGAATAACCGAATCGAACTTTAACAAATAATTTGGAATTCGTACGGAACCGGCAAATTTTCGTATTTTTTTGACCGATTCGGGCGAAGTTGGTAACTATGATTGAAACCTAACACAGTAGAATCGTTACGCGTCTTTTTGCAGATTGTGAGAAGCCAAAAGCGTCATATCTGTACTGATTTAACATCAAATTTAGGAAAATAGCAAGACGATAAAAACAGATCAGGCTGACGTGGCTTCCATTACTTCACGAATTCTAGGGAAAGCTTTACTTCAAAACAAACGTGCACACCTAATGCGCTGGTTATGTGGAAGTGACTAACTAAATAAATACCTCTCCGTCTTTTCGTTAGTGTATGACCATCAGTCTCCGTGCTCGTTAACCTAAAATAAATACCTAGGTGTATGTTACTAGTGTCCGTCTGTTCGTTAGTGTATGTCCATTAGTCTCCGTGCTCAAATGTTATTGCGATTTGAAAGTATTTTTTAAATCCACGAGGCGTTTTTACCTACCATTAATACTCTACTTCTACTCAAGAAAGTGAAAGAGTTTGTGTTTTTTTTTTTACAAATACAAGTGATAAGTAATAGGCTTAAAACCAAGACTTAAAACATAACTTATAATAGACTTCTAATAATCAAGGATGACAACTTAATAGAATTAGCGAAATTGTAAAACAAAGGGTTTCCCTAGAAACTATAATATATCTAAATCTAAGTTGTACCATATATGTTAAATTAATATAATATTTTTGTTGCTTTCCAATGACTTTCATGGGTGTTTGTATATATTTGGAAACAATATCAAAAGTAAAGGAAATATAAAAATGGGTATGAGTCAAATATAAAAGGATACCATCTAGCTAATGGTATAAAGTGGCATCTACTTAAAGTGTAGTATAGGTGGTAGTGATTTTGACTCCAAAATAGAAGTGAGAAGGGGTTGGTTTACAACCTTCCATGCAAAAGTAATGAAGAAGGTTACATGCATACTTAGAATAGGAAAAAGAAATCTCTTATTTGGTTTGCAATACTTGGAGGTGAGAGAAATATTAAAAATGACATAACTCAATCATTTGAAATTCTTCTTATGTGTGGATTTCACATGGTTTAAAGGTAGGTTTCGGATTATTACTAGTGAGAATAAAATCATCAATAAAAGGAGAAATGCTTATGATGTGGTTGCCTAATTCTTTGGTATGGACATTAGGGTCAGAATGACATTTATAAAATCTACTATTGATAAAAAAAGTTATTCATTTTAGTATACCAAGCCCAAGGGTCTTGCTTAATTTAGCATCCCTATCTCGACCCCAAATTTAATTTGTAAATTAATTGTAATTAATTATGTTTATGGCATTGTATGTCCTACGTTAGCATGGATGTGTCACTAATGCGACAAAAAATAATGGGATAAATCTAGATACAATGTATATGTAATATAAATTCTTGATTTATAAATACGTTGACAATGTTGACCAAGAACATAGGAGTACTACTATGAGATATGTTACCATGAGTGGGAAAATAATAAGGTGATTATAGGAATTGGCTTGCCAAAGCCTTTCCATGAAATTTAAATTTTAATCTAAGAAGTTTCCCTCTTGCCAAAGTATCAATTGATTTTGAAGTATTGGGTAGTTGGAATAGTCTCTCTCAATAATATGGAATTTTGGGGTGGCAATTGCAATATTTCTTCAAAATTTAATGGAAGGAATGGACTAAGGGCATTCCTTATATTTTGAATTTGAACGAGAGATATATTGTGAAACTGAGGTAAATGTGGGACTATATAGCAATAAACTACATTGATTATGGAAGTTTTTTGAATGGGGTATAAACCCATGAAGGAAAATGGGTATAATTTCACTAGCACAAAAAAAAATCCAACTATTCACAGATAGAGGGAGACACCCATAGATAATGGAGACACACCAATGTACAAGTAATTAAAACCCCAAGTAGAATGTGTCCAATCCTAATTGTAATGGTGGTTGAATAATTTTGGCTAATTAAATTACATTTTAGGTGCAAAAATGTGCTAAAAAAATGTGCTAATCATGGATGGGAATGACGTTGGTATGTTTTGGGCTCCCTATAAATGATTTTTTCTATAAAACACTTACAAAATAGCTTTGAACTCTAGCTATGAAATGTGGGCTATGATTTGTTGTGTGCTAGTTGAGCAAGACAAGCAAGAGGTGGGGAAATCACTAAGGTATTGTAAAGCGGTGAAGGGATTCCCTTATTTTCTTTGCTAACCAAACTGAGAGGGATTTGGAGATCACAAAGATACAAAATCAATTAGGTGGAGATCTTTAACTCTATGATATGGGTAAAGTAATGTTGTTTTTACCTAGCCCATTTTCCAGTGAGTTATTAGTTCCCCCCTTATGGTTTCATCAATTGGCTATGGGGTGGCCAGTTATAGAAAGTTGATATGTAGTTGATCCTATTATGGGGATAAAAGCCTCCTTCAAATATCAGTGTTGGGAATAAAGATAATATTGAGAGAAGGGGAAGAGAATCAATATTTTATAAATTTTCACAAGTATTTAGCCAATGGAACACATTCAAGAATATAACAATGCACCAATCACATAATGCATGAACAAAAAATATTTACATGGAAACCCATACACGAGAAAACCACAAGCCTTCATCGTATATGTGCATAACTAACTTTGGCATAAAAATAGCAAAGGAAGATGGTTCATTCATTATATGGTGACAAAGTTGTTTACGACATAAAATTTATTCATACATATGTTAGGCATAATCCTCATGCATATTCCATATTCCAATCATAGAATTCACCATAGACATAAATCATTTCACTTCAAACCCATAAATCTAGAACAAAACTCCTAGATGGCTTGTATTAATATGAAACAAAAAAAGGAAAAAGTACATTAAATCCATATGCCTAACAACAAATTCTCAAAAAGTGGTCATTCATATGATGTTATTGGACAAATCCATACAATACATAGTAAACGATATCCACAGATTAGCACCATGTTAGAGCCTCAGTACACTTAACTCCATAGAATACATCAATAGAAAAAGGACAACATTTGATAACAATGACACTATAAGAACATAGCATAATAGAATATAAAAAAGTAGAACCAAAATTAAATCGATTACTAAGAGATGAATTGAACCTTTTATCATTAGCAACAATCCTTTATATATTGTAATTATTCCATATTCCGCTCAGGGAATCTCCTTCCAACTAACCTAGATGAGTTATTTTCATATGTGAAAAGCCTCAACTATCTATCGAACAATACCCAGTTGAATCACTACCTTAATCTATATCTAGCTAACATGCACAGTTGGCAGATACCTTGTTGATTGAGGAATATTTCAATTACTGTGCAGTTATCTTCAGCCTCCATCGCATTTATGTGTACTCTATTAGGCATCTGTCAAGTGTCAATCCCCCTCTGCACAATATTCCCATACTTACAAAAATATTAAAAAAAAACCCCTATTTATTCTTTCCTCCAACAGTCCCCAAAAATATTTTTTGCTCTTCCTCGAGCCATGTTGTTATTCTTGTATTCCAAGGGAATGGAGGAATTCAATGGTCTTTGCCATAAATTTTTTGAATGAGTCTTTGGATTTATGCACAGTGATTTTGACTATTTCCACGATTTCAACAATGCTTGCAACAAAATCTATAGGCATCATGGTAACTTGGAGATGGGGCCAGTCTCTGTAATAAGGTTATGTGTCATATTTTTTGCCGTTGAAAGATCATCAGTGAGCTACATAGCCTTGTACTGTGACTGCTCAACCTTGTATGCCAATTTTTATTCATATGCTTTCCATTATTTAACTTATCTTCCTAAGGTCACACTCTCAAGCATCTAGATTGGAATTATAGGGTAGGTAGATATATCATAATATTGCATATAACTTCACTCTATTGCTCAATAGTCTAAATCTCGAAGCCAATATACTTGAGCTCAGCACTATGTAGCATCTTGTTCTAGAGTCTATGCTAGCTTCATATAGTTTAACACACTCTTTTTCCAAGTTTTGCATGGTCTTAAAAGATCTAGAATTTATATGAACTTTTTCCCTCTTGTCGATTTACTTTGATGGGGTAGCATGCTTAATTTGTAGTTGTAACTTCTCTAAATTTTCTTCCACGTCATGAATGACCTATTGTATCTTTGATAGTTTCTCTCCTAGAGGAAAATCAACTTTCATGGGGACACTAGGAAATTTCTTGTATATTTCCTTGACATCTCATTAAAATTCCCCTTCCATTTCCTCTACTTGTTGCATTTCTTCTTCTAGTTATTTACGGACTTCTTGCAAAGCTTGGTGCTTAAAGGTAAGTTGGACTAGGTGTGTACGAGGCTGCTTGTTCTCAAAATTGGGCCTCCTACGAAATGAAATATCTAAAAGAATGTAAAATAAGCATTGGTAATTGTGAAATAATAAAGTCTACCTAAGGTAAGACTTAGGCACACTCTTGGACAATGGTTACCAAAAAATGTAGTGTGACCAGGGGCATGACTAAAGTGTGATGTTTGAAGGAAGTTGCAAATGGTTGTGACGGTTTTAGTTGGATCTCTAGCACAAGGTGTCCATTGGATTCCTCGATTCTTGCTATTGGCTTTGGTGAACTAGGCACAATATTTGTTACCTTAGAAGCTTCTATCATAATACCTAGTTGTTCCAGCTATTTTTGCATGTGGTCTAGCACCACCTTCTTCTCTTGCCCATCCTTCTCTATAGCAGTGATAAGGGGCACAATTCCTTGTTCCATAAAATCTGTCAATTGCGCTTCGAGCCTCTCTAAGTATTATTCCCCAAATTGGGATTGATTATTGTTGTCTTGTTGGCTTTAATTTTTTTCCTCATGCCATTCTAATGGCTTGGTAGTGGCGCCTTTTCTTTTTCTAGCTTCCTCTTCCTTGGGGTCCCATAGTAGCATAGTGGGATCTTCGTGCTCTGGTTCCTACGATGGGGTCTATGGATGTTTCTCGATGTAGGGTGAATTATTATCTCTGTGTTTACCATTTAGTTTTTCTATTTCTACATATATATCTATTTCTGATGCAACGTCATCAACATTGTTGTTTTGTTGGGCACTGAAACCCTCCATTATTCCAGCCAATAATTAACGATCTGTGATATTGTAAGCTCCTCGAGCTTATATTAGCATTGTATCCACCATTCACCAAGGTCATCTTTGGCTTGAATATACATGAAGTGTGGGGTGGCACAGAATTGTGCCACTGGGCCATAAGAAATCATAGTTTGTATCGTTATGTGAAATACTTTCCTAATTACATGACTAATTGTTCCCTTTCACATATAGAAAACAACATTATTATCTTTTTGTTTCTTCTTGTTCGTGGTATACCATAAAGAACCAAACCTAGGTGAGATGAAGTTTGGCTTATCTAGAGCAGGGAAATTCACATTGTTTGGAATCTGCCACATGGTAACAGTGATGAATATCAACAACCATGGGTAGTGAAAGTTGGCCTTCTTGTCATATGCTTTGATAAAATTCTGTGTGAATTGGTTTAGCAGGAGCATGTCCCATTTCATCTATACCCCTTACATGCACTTTTTGGTAGCTGCAACTGCACCTGTATGGAATTAGTCCTTCCTTCACTTTCTTAGCATCTTGCACACCATCAATTAGGTGGAAAATAGCAAGCCATCCTATTCTATACTAGCGATATTCACTCTATTCTTCTTGTGTTCTATCGAAAACCTTTCCTCGACTTCTCTCACCACTATCTTCTCGTGCTTCTTGAACAATATGGGATCTAGATCCTCACCATCTATGGGGAGCCCTATAATTTGAGTAATCAACTTAGTATTAATCTATATTGGATTTGTGAGCCACAAAAAACTCCATGAACACAACTTAGTAGCAGTTTGACACAAATACTCACTTCTAAAATCTAGCTGAAATGTGGAATATCTAACAAGTTCTGGATACCATATTTCTCTAGACCTGCGAACCACTTCTACACTTCAACAACCACTAGATGACCTAGCTATTCAATTCTCTAGGTATATGGTTGCTTGGAAAATTCTAAGAAATTTATTAGATCTTAGGTATCGTGGTCATTTTACTTTATTTTTTTGGTCATTCCCAACATATCCCCTTCCTGTATTACTCCCTATAGAATTGATGTTGTAATCAACTAATACTTCAACTCCTTGGGCAGGAGAATTTTGGATTGGGTAGTAGTTTGTAGAATTGGTGCACCACCAATTCCCTTAGTTGTTGATTTCTTTAGAACTAACGAAGATGCCATGGTGAAAGTTCTTAAGGATCGAGAAATTATATTTTTAATTCAAGATCTAGACTTTATAGCTTTCTATGCTCTCTTCTCTAGCTCAACTCTACATTTTGAAAAATATGTGAAAGTGAAATTGAAAACAAGGGAAATATTGAGGAATTACATGCCTAGCATGCATTTCTAGTTGTAATAACTATCAAGCAACCATAGCCTTAATTTTCCATAATTTCACTGATCTCCACATGGTGTGGGTTTCTAGGTGGGAACATTGTTTGTGGTTATAGCCACGTTTGAAGTCATGTCAGCAACCTTTTTGACACAGCTGATGATTTGAATCATGTTTTTCATTGATTAAATTTATTTCCGTTTTTTTCATCTAGCTCTACACTGTCTAATCCATGTGGGTGGCACACACTTCTATCAACGATTTTTTTCTACATATTTTAATTTTCCATTTTCTTCACTTGTTTCTAATTGTATTCCATTATTCCATTCATCGTTCATACTGCATGCTTCTTCAACTGTTGGATCTCCTGACTGCACGGTGTTCCATTACGTGATTTGCCAACCTTTCACTATGAGAGGAAATATTTACCCCACCAGGTCCATCACACTATTTCCCACAGTCATTGTTACACAACCCTTACTTGCAAACACAAATAACATTATAGTTTTTTTTTACAAATAATCCTTGGGTTGAGTAGCATATACCCTTACATAATTTTCTCATGCTCCCATTAACAAGTCCATTGAGGTGCTCTCCATTTAATTTTTCCAATTGAATTTTCATTACATCTGTGACATAGTGGAGAACATAGGGACCCAATCAATGCATCTGGAACGTTCTAGGGTGCTTCAAAAGTTTTTTTCATACATCAACACAATATTTCCACCCTAGAGTTGTTTTTACTTGATATGGCTATCATGCCATGCCTTTTCCCTAGATTTTTTCACATTGTATTGGAGTCCTGATCCAAATCAATCCTCCTCTAGATACAATAGATCCAATAGTCTTTGATCGACTATGGTAGAATCTTCCAATCCTGTCACTTCAACAATTAGGTGACTAGAGACTATGAAATCAATTGTAATTACCACTTCCTGTCCATAGACCAACCACAATAGTGTCTACCTTATTAGCTTCTTTGACATGGTATGGTAGGCCTATAAAATTGTGAGAATCCTCAAGTCATAATAATCTCTATTCATGTTACATAACTTCTTCAACCCGATTTCAAAAATTTATTAAAGGACTCAATGGTGTCATTTGCTTCTAGATGATATCGTATGCTCTTTTGATGGTGTATATGGAACTCCTTTGTTATAGCTTCGATGTCTTGGTTCAAGAAATGAATTCCCTTATCACTCATTAGAATATTTGGGCATCTAAAGTGGGTAACGACATTTTCAAATAAAAATTTGGTATCAGACCGTGTGTTGCAATCCTCGATAGGTGTTACTTTAGACCATCTATTTAGATAGTTTTTTATGGTGATAATATATCTCGCTCCGCTCCTCTTTGTCGTCAGATTGGTCAATCTAATGAAATTGATGGCCCACTTATTGAATGGTTGTAGAGTAAATTATGGATGGAGTGGCATCTCATCTCATTGCGAAGGTGATGGGAATCCCAAATAGGTACAATTCCAGTCCCTTGTCACAATCCTTTAACACATTTTAACCTCTGTTTTCGCATTTGAAAATATATGTTTAAAGATATAATGTGTTATTAAAAAGGTTAGGGAATATTTTCTATATATTGTGTCCTAATGCATTAAATGTGTAGGAAAATGAGGATTTATTTTGAAGAACATGTTGGAGATGTAGGTTTTAAACATGTACATAAATTACTTGCAAACAAATTCTTAAAATAGAAAAATAAACAATGGCACGAACATAACCAAATATACACATAGATTTTTCCCTGGAACCCAAAACCAGGACTGCCATATTTATTCTTCATTATATTCCTTTTAATGTTACAATACATATAAATACATGCTGAAGCATTCATAAACCCCAATTCATTAACCCTAGATTAGAACATAAACGTAGGTCACTTGACCAGATTTAAAAAATATCATGGTAAGAAAACCATCATGCCCAAAACATTGTACAAAACCCATCCAAAAAACCATAGGTAGGTCTGCCCACCTATTATAGTATCCTAAAGAAATTTCTCGGGGCATTGCCCTAGACCCTGTTGAGGGGCACTACCGCCCCCGTGAACCCCCTATTGCACCGGATGCAACGAACAAGAGGTGCTATTGCCCCCCTATGACCCCCTACATGTGTGTGACTAGTCAAGGAAAGAATATAGCACACACCCAACAATAGAATATCTAGGAGTATTGTTCCTCGCATCAACCCATGAATATCTCGACTAGCTCATAAGAAATTACTACCCCTCAATAGCTGCAAGTTCATCAAGAGAACAAATCCACTTTTGTAGGAGTTTTGGAGGGGAGTGTCTCTCCCTTCAAGGAGGCTTCCCTTCACTCACCTCTGTATAAATAAGAAATCATAGTAGCTTAGCAGGGATTTGAATTCTAGATGCAAGATAGTGCCGATTGGGGCAAGAGACCTCTGCTTGTCATTTCCATTGTCATGTTACATATTTGAATGGTTTTTAATATTAATGAACAAAATAATTTTGTTTCTAGTTTGAGTTTACTTTAAGGAATATGAGTTTCCTTAGGTTAGGAACCAACTCAAGTACTCAATCCCCTTCTCATGTACATTTATTTTGCATGCACTTAGTCTAGTTGTGTTTCTTTATACAAATTTGGTTTATAAAAAAGCTTTGTCTTTGCATATTGATAAATAAGATCTATTGAGAAGCTTAGTTGCATACCCTGTGTGGACAACAACCAAAAATAGTTTTTCCGTTATGCAATAAGTATATTTTATTTCAAATTCAGCTCATCCTTTCCCTGATATTTTGCTCTTTGCAATTAGTGTTTTTGCAGTCATTTAATTACTTTGTCTTTGTTAGTTGAACATTTATTTTGTTTGAAGATGAAAAATATTGGCTCATAGAGCAGAGTAGCATCATTTTCCATGCATAAGCATCACCTCCTTCAACACTTCTCTTTTCATTTATATTCATTACCCCAAATTGTCTGTGTACTATAAATTACACCATCGAGCTACATGATACTACTTTTTTTTTCCCTTTTGCACAAGTTGGTCTACTAAGTATATACAAGATTGGTAAGGTCTCTTGCACCCTTCCATAGCTTCCTGCAACCTTCTCCCTCCTTCAAAACACTCCTAGAATCATCAGATTGATCTCAAATGAAATCTTGTAGCAAAACCAGGCATCCTATAGCAATCTTGTAGCATTACACAAAAACTTTCAGAGCACACCCAAAATTTCCTCTAAAGCTTTATTTTTCCTCCTTGTCACTCTACAATGTCCTCTAAGCCTTGAAAATGAACTTTAGAAGATTAAAAACCCTTTGTATAACTTTATTTCATCGATGTAGCTTCAATTCTGCAACTAGGTTATATTGTTTTGGTTATGAGTTAAGTAGCATATGAGCAGTTTACCTTGATCTCTTTTGAGCATTTTTTTTTGCAAATATAATAGAATTTACCTTGATTGTAATAGCATGGATTTTATTTCCTACAAGATATATTAGAGTCACTTTCATGGAATTTACTTTCATGCAACTAGATTAGGGTTACTTTCCTGCTATTTATCTTCTGCAAAATAGATTAAGATCTCTTCCCTACAATTTCCTTTCATGCAAATAGATTAGTTTTTCTTTCCTACAGTAGAACAAGTTATCCTTCAGTCATCTATTTTCCTATCCCTCGACGTCTCAATTCAATTCATTTCTTTAGAATAACTTGAGTAGAATCTTACTTGTTGTGTATATAACACTGACACCTCTGAAGTTTGTACAAACTCTAGTTTGGTAAATTAAAGTTGGTAGCTCTAGGAGTTGCAACATTCTTGTTGTAATACCAAGACTCACCTAAAGGCTTACCCACACTTTAACACTCATCACACCTACGACAAAATTCCTTCGCTTTGTGGGGTATAGTTGGACACGATAAGCTCATGCAGAAAATATTTTGCATGGTCTCTTTCGTTGCACAGTTTCCTCCAACCACTCCTTCATGTACCTTCATTAGTATGGTGGGTCTCTCATGCTCTAATACAAATTGTGGGAGTATTCCATCTATGCTCAATTGGTACAGACATCCTGCGATGCACTGATAATTTGTAGCCTTAGATACCAATTTATTTTTAAGTTCCATTGTGTATTTATGTGGTGTCATCCCTATAGTAAGAAACTGGACAATTTTTGCAAAGTGATCGTCCACCATATCAACACGAAATACATTTTAATTTGGTAAGCCATCATTACCATTTCCTGCCTCCTCACCATATTTGATCCTTGACAAATGATCCATCCCTACATTCATCTTACCAAGTTTTAAAATTACTTCAAAATAATATTCTTGAAACGAAAACAACCATCAGCATATCCTCCCCCCCAAGACTAGTTTTTTGGCGAGGTACCATAACACAAAGTGGTCTATATATAACTTGAAATTTGAACCCAATAGATAATATCTAAACTTCTATAACATGTACACCATTTCATGTCCATTTTGCTCCATTGGGGTGTAGTTTCACTCCACCTTAGATGCATTTTTGCTAGAAAACGGAATCAAATGGTCTATTTTAGCTTCCCATGGTTGTGCCAATATTGCACCTAGTGTTATCGCTAATTCTTCTATGTGGACATTAAATTACTTAATCCAATCATAAAAAACTAAGATTGGCACATATAATAAAATTTCCTTCGTCGTATCTAATGCATTCTGACACTCTACAATCCACTCAAACTTGGAATCCTTTAGTGTTATACTCTTCAATAGTGTGGTGATATGTGCATATCACTGCATAAATTTTATATAATACCTAGCATGTCCCTATGTCATGCATAGTTGTCACACTAACATTATAGTTAGGAGGTTCACTATTACAATGGTCTTCATCGTATCTATTAGCAGCCCTTATTTACAAAGCACATGCCCAAGCAGAATTCCCATTGGTGAGAAAAAAATACACTTCTTCAAGGTCAGGGAAATCTACAATTTCCTGCACCTATCTATCATAAGTCATAGAACTTCAATGTTATACTATAGAAGGCTAAAAATAGTCCAATCATCGAAGAAAAATTATAAAAAATTATTAATATAATATTTATAATTTACCACCACTACCTGGAAAAACACCTCTAGTGCATTCTTCAACACGAAAGGCATGACATTGTATTGAAACAACCTCCCTTATAAATTTCAATTTGTTGGTACCTTGAGAATCCATCTATAAATGAATAACTTTCCTTCCCTCAAACATTTTCCAAGACTTCATTTGTGAAAGGGGTGGGGAATGGATCATGGACAAAGGTGTTTTTAAGTTTGTAGAAGTCAACACAAATTGTAATTTATCCTATCTTCTTCAACTACAAAACTATTGGGCTAATCCACTTTGACTCTGTGACACGCTCTATGATACCCTCTTTCAACATCTGGTCAAGATCGTCCCTAGATTTCAAATTATAGATGAGATTGAGGCTATAGGGTGTTTGACGTACTGGCTTCACACCTGGTTTCAAAGTGATTTTCATTTCCCCTAGCTCCACCACTACACCCTTCATATCTGAAAAAATTGCATGGGAAAAATTCTTGTTATTCACGAAAATATTAGCCACAGTCTCTTCATCCCAATAATTTTTTATCACAATGAGCTTGGGAATCTCTTCAGTACTAATATTTACCTTACTCATTTTGATATGCTTTGTATAGTCTAATGCAACGAAGTCTATTTGGGGTCCAAGAACCTATCGCTCCCCCTTGGACTCTTGGATATTCATATCCATAGGATATTCCTCATCGTCAACCTCTTCTACCATGCCATGACACTCTTGCAAATACCTGGTATGGGCCCTTCTTTGGTGCATCCCTTGGTTCTAGTGTGAATATTTTATCCTTAATGATGCACAGAACCTCATATATTAGTGTATCATTTGATTTAAACTGAAAATTTAATATAAAATTTTCTACCATTGTTGCCAAGTCTACAATATCTCATCGTAGTTTCAACTCCATGTATTAGTTTTGGGGTACAATATCCAATGTGTTGTTATGAAACCAGCTCCAAAAATAGAAGAAAAGAGATATAAACACCTTAGAAACAAGCCAATTTGAGGGGGAAACCTCCAATACATTACATGAATGAACAATTGTTGGATGATACAAATGACAAAACCTCCTTTCTATATATAGGAGTCCATGGGGCCACAATATAATCCTAGCCGACCTAACAATAATAATGTAAGGGCACAATAATAACAAAATCTGGGTTATAGGGGTACAACAATAACAATACGTGGGGCTACACTAACATAATAAGGGACTACACTAGTAATATAGGGACTTAACATGCCGCTCTCCTTCAAACAAGTGTTGTCCTCAACACTTGATTATTTCTTGATGCTTCTATATAAAATTCTCATCCTCCCTTGTGGAATATTCTACAAGAAAGTTCTTCCACTTGCTGAGATACTCTAAAATTGATCGTACTTCTCGAGCTCCTTTTTTGTGACTGCTCCAGAACTTCTTTCGATGTGATGTTGATCTTCCTATTGTTTCATTTGATTCTGCACCAAATTTAGGTTATCCTTTGAGAGTTGGAGAACTTTTTGTTGATGCTCGATGTAATCTTCCACTACTTTATCATCCATGTTAGCTTTTATTTGATCCTTCAAACCATCCAACTTAGCCTCCATTTCTGCTTTTAAACCATCTATGTGATCTTCAGTTTCTCTTCGTAAGATCAAAATTTGTTGCATTTGGTATTGTAATTTTGATATCTCATACTGCAATTCTTCCTCTTCATGGGTCGTATTATAGATTTCTGAGGGCTTAATGGGTATGGAATTATTTTTTTGAGGCAGTATAGAACCCAATACTGATAAAAATTCTTCAATATGCCCTAGGAATCACTTCAAACTGCTTTTTCAAACAAACGTTATGCAATTTTGAAAAAAAAATACACACCTTTTTCTTGCTTTTGAGAAGCTCTATATTAAAACTGAATTATCTCTCTGATTTCAGATCCTCAATACCTGAAATTTAGTCATGTCGTAGCCCTCTAAATCTTCTTTCGAATGCCACAGGTCCAACCTGATTTGGATTCTTCAAGGCAAAGTTTGTCCAATCTCCCACAATGACCTAATTATGGGTTGGCTCAGTAGAGCGAATTTGTACGGTGTGATGTGTGTCACTGTTTCGTCCTTCGGCTCTCAAATTGATATACTGGAAACTATATTCCATTTGATTGCAGCCACTTATTACAGAAATCCAATCTGATGCTCAGAGAGAGAGTTATGATGATTTTCCCACGGTCACCTCTTTGAGATGAAATTCGAAGCTTGAAAAAACCCTAATTTCCGCAAATCATATCTCTGAAAATATTGGAACCAAGATCTGAAATTTTTACACAACATTCCTCAGGATTTCATTTTCTCTCTATAAACATTTCAGCTTCCTAACCTCTGTAGAAACAAATTTATAGCTAAAATGCCACGATGACCTGTTTAGGTGAAATTCGGGAGTTTGAAAAAACCCTAACTTCCACAGATTATATCTCTGAAAATATTACAAACCAAGATATGAAAGTTTTAAACGACGTTCCACAGGATTTCGGCTTCGCTCTATAAAAATTTCTGCTTCTGAACCTTTGTAGAAACAAAGTTATAGCATAAATTCCACGATGGCCTATTTAAGTGAAATTCGGGAGCCTGAAAAAACCCTAACTTCCATAGATCATATCTCTGAAAATATGGTGAACCAAGATCTCACATTTTTCCACGACGTTCCTTAGGATTTTATCTTTTCACTTTAAATATTTCAGCTTCTTAACCTTCGTAGAAAAGACGTTATAGCGAAAATTCCACAATGACCTGTTTAAGTGAAATTCAGGAGCCTGAAAAAACCGTAACTTTCACAAATCATATCTCCGAAAATGTTGCGAGCCAAGATCTAAAATTTTTACACGGCGTTCCTCAGGATTTCGGCTTCACCGTGTAAAATTTTTAGCTTCTAAGCCTTCGTAGAAAATAATTTATAGCGAAAATTCCACGATGACCTGTTTGGAGCAACAAAACCCTAGAATCCAAAGCTCTGATACCAAACGTTATGAAACCAACTCCAAAAATAGAATAAAAGAGAGATAAATGCCTTAGAAATAAGCCACTTCAAGGGGAAAACCTCTTTTAAATTACATAAACGAACAATTCTTGGATGATAGAAATGACAAAACCTCCTTTCTATATATAGGAGTCCATGGGGTCACAATATAATCCTAGCCGACCTAACAATAATAATGTAAGGGCACAATAATAACAAAATGGGGGTTACAGGGGTACAAAAATAACAATAAGGGGGGCTACACTAAAATAATAAGGGACTGCACTAGTAATATAGGGACTTAACATGTGTGCACAAAATGGTGCATCCACTCCACCGCAAAAATGTCTTCCTCTCTCCATCCCATGATGTAATTCTCTAGATGAGAAGATGGGGATTCCTCACTAGTATATCATTCTTTGCACTCCCCAAGATCCAAACCAAGCATAATATACAATAGGTGCATGCACTATTTCCATGTCTCTATGTGCACCTTGTGTTTTCCGCAAGAACATGTGGGAGTATCTTTAAGAGAAACGTATAACATGGGAAACTTGAGATGGTCTGACACCTGCACTTCAAATTGACTGACAAAGGTAAAAAAAAATTCAACACATCAAAGTGCGGAGGTTCCCAAACTTTCATGTCGATCCACTGCATAAAAATAGTAATATAAGCACATCTTATTGTGGAAATTTTGTGGACTTGTTGTTTCTAGTTCTCCAATACCTCATCAAAATCCAACGAACATCAATTAATGCTTCACGATCTTAATGTATTATCCATGGTTGGGCTGATATAATCATCACATTGAGTTTTTATATTATAGATATTGTCGAGGTATTCTCGCATAGGTTCGATTTAGCAGTCCACCTCCTTAGGGTCCAAGGAATGACCACCTATATATCTCCAGCCTCAAAATCCTTCTGCCACTTCTTCAAGTTAATAATAGCTTTATTATTAAATTCCCAGTCAATACCAAATAATGGCAGGTAATTGTCCATATCATCCACAATTTAGATGGCTTAAAAGTTTGCCAGACTCTTCACTCCATCAATATTAACATCAACATCTACTAACCATCTAATAGTGAATATTCAATATTGATTGGAAAGTCACAACTAGATCGACGACCATACAAGCTTGGCTTTCCCATTAGCTCCCATGTCTTTTTCAGTAGAATGTTGACATTGGAAACCAAATATAATATAGTATTGTCCATAGCATAATCTGTTATCTAGTCCCTGAACATAAATTCCATGTTTGTGTGGCTATTGCGCAACAAATTATCTACCATCCTGAGAGGTACCTACATTAAATTATCTTCCTTCATGCACACAATGATCATTGGTTTCCCTCATGCAGTGATCAATCATCTTATGCAGTATCACTATAGTTTGCTCATTTTTCATCAGATTTAAACAACTCCTCAAAGTTTTTTGGATAGATCTAACCTCCCATGGGGTCACTTTAGGAATAGGCATTTCATATATCATCAAAGCATAAAAAAATAGTGGCCCTTGTGGATATCTTGTCCAGTTTAATGCACCCCATTATGCTACTAAGAAGTCTCTCCTTGCTTCCCTATAAATATGTTTTTCCTTGGTACGATTGAACCTCAAGGGAGGCTCTACAACCTTATGGACCCACTAGAGAGGCTACTCCAATGGATTTATTTCATCCATACATATTATAATTCCACCTCTATTTCATTGCGCAAAGGTTGTAGGGGAGGCGTTGCGCTCAAAAACATTCGCTACGTTTTTCAAGCCAGTGTATGATTGCTATTTCTAGGTGCCAATTATTTATTTCCTTGAATCCTTTGTCTTACATGTTGTTAAAATTTCCCCTATTTTCTAAGAAAATTCATTAAATACCTTGCAAACCTCAAATTGTTAAGCTCATTTTGTTTCCTAGAGAATACAATGTGTTTTACCTCAGTACTACATTTTAATGTTATCACCCCTATCAAACACCCAAAGATTTTTTCTCCACCTAGATATTGTAATTTGACATTCCTTTTAGGTGATATGAAGCCTCACATCTTGTTTTTTCTTCTCTCAAGGATCACAAATTATATTTTCCCCTTGCATTGCACTTTCTCATTGTGTCTATGTTTTTAGTTTTCCCTCTATGAGAAAAGAAAATTTCAAGCTGATGTTATCAGTTTCAGAGATCATTTTTGTTGTCTGAATCTACCATGTAGATTTTTCATTCTTAATTTCCATAAAACTCTTATCTAAATCCCTATTTTCATAGTTTCTACCTTATTTGTTGTGCGCAATTGGAAAACATTTAAAATTGCATTGAAAAACCCTAGAGTTCATCTCTGCTGCGAAAATCATGACAACTCCAGATAGAAATAAACACAAGTGAGGAGATATTGTCGAGTTTGAACCTCAAGATCTTACCTTAATCAACTCATACCCAACAATCAGAGTTACATTCGAACAAGTTGTCTACAATATATTTTGTGAGAAGATTGAGGGATATATGGTGAAACTCACCAAGAATTTTTCTTTGAATTTCACTAGGTTGGATGTTAAAATTGGAGAGCTCAATTTTCTCGTGTCAGATGTCACTATTTCAGTTGCAACATAGATTCCTCTATAAAGAGAGAAGTGGTTGAAGGGCATGCATCTTGACATATGCAACTATAAATATTTCTTGAAACCAAAGTACAGAAACAAGGGGTATCGAGCCATTATACCAAGAGAACACTTGTTTGAACCCTAGTAAAAGTGTTTGAAGGTAATCCATAGATACTTTACTTGTGAGGGAATATTTGGGAGGATCTATCGGTATCATTTTAGGATTTTGATGCACTTCACAGAAAAATCCCTTTGAAACTTCCTTTCTATTTGTTTAGAATCCTTTGTAATATGGCAGAAAAGGTGCAAGGCAAGCAAAGCGAAGTGGAACCTAGTATTTTCCATTTCTGTTTGACCAAGTTGTTGGTGGTAGAAGAACTTTATAATAGGAATCAATTATGGCAAGCATTTTTAGATTCATCAAGGCTATCAATTGAGTTACCAAGTAGCTCATGGAGTAATAAGGACACACCATCATCTATGGAAAGGGATAAACAATCACCACTTGAAATTTCAGTGAAAGGACCATAAGTTTCAGTTGATCGACCAGAGAAGAAGGGTAAAAATTTGCAATTTTCTCCGAAAGAAGTGGATATTCCCGAGAAGCCACTCACTAGAGCCACTGCAAAGAAAATTCCCTTGGAAAACAATCTTGAGAAACCATTTGAAGATTTAAAGACCATACCAGAGGATATTGCTCCATATGATAAAGGAAGGGAAATTATAAAGCTAAAAGAAAACTAAAGAAGGCACATCTTGTCATTTCCCAATTACAACATGACAATGGGGAATTGAAAAAGATTTTTTTAGAAAGGACATCCAAGATTGGTGAAACAAAACTAGTAGCAAAATAAACTCCATCTATCACCAAGTCTAAAGTAAAGGAGAAGACATTCAAGAGTTATAAGCTCCATTAGCAAGAGTGACCAAGTCTTTAGCAAGAAAGTTGCAGATACAAGAGGAAAATTCAGTGCAAGAAGAGAAGAAAGCTGGGGTGGATTAAGGGAAGCATAATTTAAATAGGTTGAGGATGTAGTTGAAGAAATACAAAAAGGAGATCAATAAACTTAAGAAACAAGATGAAAAGGCCAAGAAAATATTTATGATCATTTGAACATGTGTGAACCAACAACGGAAAATGGAGAATATATGCTGAAAAAACTCTTCCTTTACAAACGTGGCTCAAAAACATCTGCAGAAATAACCTCAGCTTCAGGAAGGAGCTAAGGGTTGCCAAGCAATAGTTGCGGGAAATACAAGAGAAGGAAAAATGTAGGTTTGATTTATTGGTTGAACCATCCAAAGTCTAAGTATTGGAAGAGGTAAGTCAAAGCAGTTTTGGTTTTTTGTTTTTTTCCTAAGTATGTTGGTTAGTTAGGGTTAGAAGAAGAAACATTGTGCATTGTGTTTTTCTGATATTTTTTTTAGTGAATGAAGAAAATTGAGGTCTCGCTTTATAGGGATTCTTGTGTCAGTTTCTAATTATTACGTGCTTCCTTGTATTTTGATTTTTCTCTTTGTTATCATCATGCTTTGAATTTATATCTTCATGTTTGGTTAAATAAAGATAAATCTCAAAACTCACTCTCAAAGTGCTCTATTATAGTTTTCTAAAAAAGTAATATTTTTCCTCTTTAATGAAATTTAAAATTCATCCTTCAGTTATATGCTTTATATGTCATTTCTTCACCATTCCTCTTCTCACCCTTCTATTTTGGCATTATGATGCATGTGTTGTCCTTGATGGGAACCCACTTGTAAAAGACCAAGTATATGGTAACTTGATGAGTTCAAAGGTGACAAAGTGATGGAACAGAATGACAGAAAGTTGGGACAAAGGTTTGTAGATCATAATCAGAAGATGGATAAAGATAAATAATTGAAGATATATACGCAAGTTATTGAAGGAAAAGTCATGTATGCACGTGAGTACAAAGAAACAAAGTCGTGTATGTGCTACCGCACTAGTTTTATAATACCAGGGGTCTTTACCATGGTATTATCCCACAATATTGAGCGCAATGAAAATTATTTGATCCTATCCAAGAATACCATCGACACTTGTGTAGTTTTGGCTCATGGTATTACCTAAGGCTCAAACTATATAAGGAGGTGAAAATCAAGGTGCTAAGTGTGTATGAGTGATTTTAATGAATGATAACTTCACTGTGAAGTATATTGGCATGGTATGGGCTATAGTTGATTGATAGATATTATATAATGATGCACTCATGAAGACAATGATGTTTGAGGATCTCTAGACCTGAAATGACTATGTATTTGCATGATCTGTCTATGAGTTGTTTAGATTTGTGGTCTGACGCATGTTTGCTGTAGTGAATGGTATGATTTGAGTAATTTTGAAGTTATGATGTATTACGCAGTCTTGAATTATTTACCGATCTATACGCGGATTTGACACGAGGAAGATGTGTATACACGCGGGTTTCGTTATGGAGAGGTGCGTATATATTCGGTAAAAATGCCGAGATCTATACGCGAGTTGGTTTTGGGATAAGCACGTTCATACGTGAATAAGTCCTCTAGAAGGCGCGTATGCAAGCTAGGGTCTTTGTTGAAGAATGCTGAAGAAAATGTTTGATTAGCTTTTCTATGTTTCTGTTGTTTGCCAATGATGTCTTCATATAGATCTGTGTTATTTGAGTATTGATTATGCTGCTAGTTAATTGTGATTAAAGATCAGTGATTGGTTGGTTGAAAAATGATTGATGCTTCTTGAGGGTTCTGTTAGCTAACAAAATATTTCAGAATATCTCTGGTCAATTCTGTGACTGAGCCAGAATTCTAAATTTTGGTATATTAAGATATATACGCAAATTGTGCCACATGAAAGTGTGTATGCACACAAGATTCATTAGAAATAGTCGCGTATATAATTTGGCATAAAAATGATCAGCGTTGCAATTTATTCTGTGTGATGATGCAGTATTATGTGTTTAGTTCTGTGGTCTTGTTATAGTGATCTCACTATTCTGTTTGAATTGGCTTGATGTTTACTTCAATTGATCTACAAATTGTGATGTGTTAAAGTTGTTGGATCCAATGCAAAAATTTATGAAACGTGGTCGACGGTGGTGGTCACGGTTGGAGCCTTCACTGAGGAAGTTGAAGCTTCCTGCCAATATGAGCTGGTGATCAGATTAGAGGGTTGTAGCTCCCTTCCAGTGGTGGCTGGTAAACGCGAGCAGGGGGTTGGATCTCCATTCTAGTAGCAGTCTAGGCCCCAACTTGGCTAGATATGATTGTTGGGTAATTTCTTGAATTTGGTTATGATTGTTACCCAAGCAGTCAAGGCCCCAACTTGAAAGTGACCACGTGGTTTATGACTAAATGTAATGTGGAAGGTTTGCAATTAAGTTGACCTTCTTTTGCAAGATAAGTGTTCATGGAATTATTATATGTTCATTTCATGCGTCGTTACATGGTTCTACATAATAGTTATTGTGAATAGACTTATGGTTTCTCAAGCACTCCAATTATATATATGGTCGAGTGTGGTTGGTCTATGCTACCAACGTTTTGTACAATTTGGATTGGATTGTGCATTAATTAATTATATTGGTTAGTTATGGCATGTTTGGTTATGTCATTTAGAGTTTGAACTATTTAAAGATTGACCTTGCTTAATTTATATCCGTTATGTCAAATCTATATATATTTTTGAATATGCTTGCACTGCCGAGATTTTACACATCAAGGTTAATTAGCACGTCATTTGCTATGCAGCCCATGGATATTAAGTATTATGGCTCAGTTATGTACTTCAAAAAGAAGCTACAATTAAATTGGGCATATCAGTGGTAAAACTCGGAAATGCTGACGTTGTGGGCTGGAATGATAGATAAAGTATGTTCAGTTCTCATAGAAGCCCAACGCTTATAATGATGCCCAGTTGATGGTTGAATTTGCCCAGCAGTGGGTTGGAGTGAGTTGTACAAGTACGTAAATCCCGGAGTAGATTGGGGTATTGGTAACAGAAATTTGTAAATCATGGGTTTTGGATGAGTAAAGACGCTTAGATATTAAGTAATTAATATTTACTGTGTTATTGATTTACTAATGTGCTCAGTTTGTATACATAGTTTCCAGCGTTAATGGATCAATAACATGGTGGTCTAGAAATTAGGGCATTTGCAATAAAGAAATTGTACTTTTTGAACACAAATTTGTAAATCATGAGCCTTGCAAGAGTAGCTACTCCTGGACATTAAAGAGGGATTATACTTTTGATTTCATGGTTTATATAACAAAATAAGTTTTCCCTTTTGGCTCAAAAAGAGAGCGAAAACAAACTCGCAATCGTAACAAAATAAGTTTTCCCTTTTGATTTAAAAAAGAGAACAAAAACAAACTCGCAATCGCTCTTTCCAGTACCATTTCAGAGGCTACAAAGTGCCTCCACTCTTTGCTTTGGAGACCAGCTGTACGCTGATTATACGGGTGACTTTCCTCCATCTGACAGAGATTTGATGGCAATGTCGAGGAGACTTTAGAGAATTAAAAAGTTCTAGCTATGTGGCCAACTGCACAAGTTACAATATTTATGACGCAAATAGGGTAGTAGATGCTCATAAATCACAACTACAATCAGTGGTGGACGTGGCTAAACCAGAGATACAAGTTGAAGGCTAGATGTGGCTAAACTGTTCCTTCGCATGTGTCTGATTTCCATCCTTAGAGTTGCATTGCGATTTCCATCTACTCAGTTTTCACATAATAAATGCAATACCGCAGGTTACAGTAACGTCATGAAGGAGACGAATAACCATTCGGATATACTGACATGAAGTATTAAATGTTTGTGTATTAAATTTTATATTTCATAAGAATTTGGATATGCAGTGTCAAATGTTTTATAAGTTGGGTTTCGTATCTGATATGTATATATACAATGTTAAATATTTAATGAATAAAATATTAGTTTTGTGTCATGTTATATATGTAAGTGTTTATGGTTTAAACTTGCTCTGGTTTATATAATGAAATAAGTTAACTGCTCAAGATCCAGAGGTATTGGGTAGGAGTGAAAGCTTTTTTACTGATCATAAGTAGGTAATTTAACAAGAGTGAAAGCCTTGTCTTACTGACTATCAGTGTGTAATTCCAGGTGACTTAGTTTTACTTGAACAACATTGATGAGTCAACTTACTTTCATAGATAGCAGCCAATAAATATTATCTTCAGTACTGGTTTGACAGCTAAATTATAATAAGTGTTAACACTCTATAAAAAAAACCAAATAAAAATATAAGTGTTTTTGAATTATAATAAATCTTCCCACTATGTAAATATATAAATGTTTATTCACCAAAAATTCTAAGGTGACCCCTTTCCACTCTCTATGATAAACTTTTTCAAAATCAAATAAACATAGCCTTAAATGTGGTGTAACCCTGTCTTATAATAATGGTTTATATAATAAATTGTTTTATTGTTTATAGAAAATATTTAAATAAAACAGTAAATATTTTATGACCGAGTGATATATATGTAAATGTTTATTCTTAAAATTGATTACTTCTGTTTGTTAAGAGCTATTTTCTTTACAGGTAACTGCTCTAGACCTAAGATCTAGAAACATTTTTTTTTTTAAAGCAAAAGTCTGTTTCTTAGGAATCACTAATTGGCAATTATAGCCGAGTGATATATATGTAAATGTTTATTCCTAAAATTCATTACTTTTGTTTGTTATAAAATTTGTTTATATAATAAATTGTTTTATTATTTATAGAAAATATTTAAATAAAACAGTAAATATTTTATAACTTAGTGATATATGTAAACGTGTATTCTTAAAATTGATTACTTATGTTTGTTAAGAGCTATTTTCTTTAGATGTAACTTCTCTAGACTTAAGATCTGTAAACATTTTTTTAAGTAAAAGTTTGCTTTTTAGGAATCATTAATTGGCAATTTTAAGTTTTGAATAATAATGATAAGACAAAGTAAAATAATTTTAAATGTAGTAATTTTCCTTGAATAACAATAATATGACAACTTAAAATAATAATTTTCTAATTGCTTAACCGAAATATATGTAAATGCTTAATCACCACCATACTCCACATGACCACTGTCCACTGTGTATGGTAAACTTTTAGAAGTTCGGCTCCGCTACTGTGTATGGTCAAATTTTGGGCATCTACACTGGGTACAACATTAGTGGTAATATCGCTATTTCGTCCGAAAAAAGTAAATTTGATTGCAGAGAGCCTGTAGCATTTTTCTGGGGCAACTCGTACAGAGAGAGGTGGAGATTTTCCTGGCTATATTCTGAAAGAACGTTTATCAAGTCGAAAACCAGTGCCTGAGTATTTCGGTCAAATGTTTATAGTTACCCATTTATCTCTCAATAATCTCAAATATATGATATATCTGCAGCCGACAGTAGGCATTCAAATAACCTGAAAGATTATTTTATTGGGAATAAAAACCAAACCGAGAAAATGATTTCTGCATGGAAGAGTCTTTCGTT